>OY282640.1:144199098-144759098 GCA_958299015.1 Tetanocera ferruginea | reverse complement strand
GTAGTACTATCTTAAGTTGAAAAATTTAGACCTTTGTGACTATTGTGGATGTGTTATAAAAATAAAGAAAAGTGTTGATGGGTGAACAAAGTCTGTGTGTGTCATTTAACTCGGTTATCTGAGGGTATAAAGTGCACACTTCTTGGTGCTAATGACTTATGGGGACTCTGTACCATAGAAGCGGGTAAAATTATTTTTTCAACTCTTTTCAAAACAATCAAACGAAGCGAGGCAGATGTTTTTGTTTTATATCGTATTTTAGGGGCGTAACTGCATTCATTGCTGGCTTATATGTTGTGGAATTTAATTGTCGAAAATTACGTAGAGTAACAGAATATTGACCTTAATGGTAAGGGTAAGACCTAATTTTTGATGTTTGATATATGTTTGCAGCAAATAAGTCTGAACAACTTTTCCAAAGAAATCTTATCAAAAAAGCCTGAAAATCGTCCTTTGGCGCAACATTCCCAACAAAAATTTTTATATGAAGACGTGCCAAAAACTTAAAAAACTAATTATGCAGTTCGATATGTGAAGCCGCCTACGAAATTATTTTAAAAAAACTAGCTCAGTCGTGGTTTTGATCACCAATTTAAGCCCAATTTTGGAACATGTGTACTTAGCCCGATCGGAATTTAAATTTCCCGGGACACCAACTCAAATCTTATAAGGACTCTTAAAAACTATTTCTGCATAATTTTTTATTGGATCGGAGAAATCCTCCTGAAACAAGTTTTGTTCTGATGAACCCTCTTTTTGACCAAAAAATCAAGTTTTTTGCATATAACTTTTTTTCTTCAGAATGCATACCCAAGACGAGTAAAAAAGTAAAGATTTTGATAGTACACAACTATTGGCAAAAAAAAAGATTTTGAAAATTATTGTCCTCACAAACTCTTTTGACAACCCTAAAAATCAATATTTCATCATTTTCGAAAAGACGTTATTTATAAAAAACCTTATAAAATATGTTTTTTTTATGGTTTTCACATGCATTTAAGCTTATTGGAACAGTTTTGAGCTCTACTTTCCACTGATATATCTTATGGTGTGGTTTTACCACACGGTTTTATAAGAGAACCAAAATCGCGTCTCGGGGATTACACCTATCAAAAAAAAAAAAAAAATGATGCAGAAATAATTTTTAGTTGGTGTCCGGCTAACTTTTGTTTTCTCCATACAAAATCCGGCTTCATGGTAAGTATTAAAAGTATTTTTAGGCAGTGAGTTTTGACAAAAAAGTATTCATTTTGTATTTAGAAAAATACTTATTATTTAAATTTTTTAACTTTTGACGTTGAATTCAGAATTTTAATTATTTTGCCCATTTAAATTAACATAATATTGAAAGAACTAGATTTGAGTTAAATGATTAGATAAACGTTAATTAGATATTTTAAATAAACTACAGAATCTCAGGTTAGTTTTGACTTATCCGGCGGTCTGTCTTTGGAGTATCACTTAAACCAAGCGATCGTTAGTGGTGCTATTTACTGAAAACCATTAAGAAATTAGTGGAAATCCTTAAAGATTTGGGTGGAATCGCAATTCTTAGGAGGGATTCTAGTGGAACTTTGGCTGCACGTTTTAATGATGATAATGTCAGCGAGCCTTAATGTTTAAGTCTAGATCTTAGTCAGACGAGCCATGTACAATTTGAATACCTTTTTATAAGTGCATACCGGGTACCTTGCACTTGCTGCAGTTGTCATCCGTGGTAATACCCAGATTTTTCCACAGTAACTCGTGAGAATACTCACCAGTGTACTTTTGTCCTTTCGCGGGATTACCAGTATAAACGAAGTCCGTTTTTCACAAGATATATCACACATGATTCTCGCTATTTTGAATTATTGCTTATCTTCGCATCTACGACTTACACGTTGCTTCAATTCCCGTACTTGAATAGCTGCGTGTTCTATGAGCTTCGATCACAGTCGGCACCTTCCTTTACTAGTCCATCTGCCATCTCGTCTCCGTCAATTTCCCGGTGGCTTAGAACTCAATAGATGCACACTATATGAAGTACTCAGTGCATCTACATAGTGCGTCTTTGCTTGCTGGAACATTACTGGACTTGACAGAATCGGAACACATGAATTTGATTGCCGCTTGGCTGTCAACAAACAAGTAGCTGCTGCCATCGTTATGCCAAAAAATCGCCTGGAAGATGCTACAGTGGTTCGGTAGTTAGTATGCCAGGGTTATATCGGGCTCTGTGGAATTCACTGCCGGTCCCGCTCCCGTACTCATTTTGGAGACATCAGTGAATATGGTATGTTAACCGTCAGATAGATGCTGCCTAGCATGTTCGTGGACTTTGCTAAACTATTGGATTGCAGTCGGGAACAAAAACTAAAAAAAAAAAAATTGCCCATTTCAGCACTTGAAAGGACTCTGGCCCAGCTTTTCATGATTAATTGTGGTATATGTTGTTAAATGCTTGTACGCAATTGACCGATAACTGGACCTTCATGTTTTATGCCGACTCCGAACGGCTAAGGTCCATGTTCTCAAGAAGCTTTACATGGCATTGTTTACCCTCTGAGGCTTGATAATTTTGATGGCCGATCAAAAAAAAAATTAACTTCTACTGAAAAAAGCTTTCTGTGTCAGATGGTGATTCAAACCCGGGTTTAATGGGATTCATTCCCACACAATTAGCACACACGACTGCGGCCATTTCGAATATAACTTCCAGATATTTCGTGTGAGTTTTCGGGATGAGTCGACTGTCGCTTATTCTCTGTGATATCCACGATGGTATCTTGTATTTAATCGGAATCAAGACCAGATTCATTTTTTCCGTGTTGATACTAAGACCCACTGAGTACGCCCATCTAAGTACCTCTTGTGGTGTGTGCTTCATTTAAGAGTTAAATGTCGAATAGCATTTTCCAACTATAATTATATTGTCCGCAGAAGCTGTTATCTTTAGGGCTGTGACTTCGAAGTTTTTGAGTAATTCATTGACAACTAGATTCCGTTGTCATATAAAATAACTCCCCCTTTGGGTTGTCTTCCTACTCAATTTTCATACCGTGATTACTGAGCCCCATTCGGCTTGGACCCTTCTACAATTTAGTAGGTTGCCTATCCAGAGGTCGATTTCTGGTTTTGCATCTATCGCACGTAATCCGTCAAGGATAGCTGCAGTTGATATGATAACCTGCATCGTAAAATGCACTTTAGATATCTAGAAATGTACTTAATGTGAATTATATGTGGTGGAGCGCTTTTTTCGCATCTCACTACAAAGGAGTGTAGTACTAACTCTATTGATTTTCCTATCGTATTTGTGTGCTGGTTGCTTGCTAGCAGCGGCTGGTTTTTACCGTTCCTTATATGCAATTCTACCAACTTCTCAATTGTTTGGAATAAAATAATGTTAGGTTTATGGTCCTGTTATCCTTTGGATACAGGTGGCTGCTACGATCTCATTTTAGTGTGAATACCACCCTCACTGTTCTCCAGGCTACAGGCACATATTTACGTCTAAATCCTTTATATTTTATCTTGTGCCAATGAATGACTTGTCGAGTAGTCGTTTGTAACATTACCGGGAATATGCAGTGTGGCACAGGGGATTTATATTCTGAAAATTAGTTTATAGCCCACCGGATTTTGTCTGGTGACGGAAGTGCTTGAGACGTCAGTATAGCCTGGAAAATATACTTTTAAAAGCACATCTAGGGATTCCTGACTACTTTCCGTCGATTCACCATTGTCTTTGAGGACTGTTTTGAGAGAAGCTTTCTGAGCCTTGTTGTGTCCGTAGTTTTCTCAATACCCGAGCAGAAGTTTTTCCATGAGGATTTTTTTTTTGCTCGGTAGACATAACTTTTAAAATTTTAAATTTGGAGCCTATATTTGTACTCCCTCCATATTTGATCGTGGTTGGCTAATTAAGTCAGTTGAAAGAAATATTTTAGGTCCCGTTTTTGCTCTAAAAGGTAAGAACTTCACTAACTTCGGTCTGATTTTCCGTTTCGTTCTCCTGGGTCTACAGAGCTTTTATGGGCTTGTCTGAAAGGGTCGTTAGGGAACTTAAACTGGTTCCAGTTAGTGTTTCTAAGGTTTCTAAAGATCTTTTGAGCCAATGTGTAATTGAATCTTATATTTAAGTTTAAATAATTCTGGTCGGAGAAGGCAGGCTATTCAAGCACTCTCCAATCTGGAGAGTCTTTTCACAACCCGGCTTGGTTATGTTACTCGGGCCAAACAACACCAAAAGGACAATATCTTGAAATTTTTGATGAATCGAAGCAATGTATTAAATTCTTAAAAGAAACAACTCCCAGAGTTGGTCTGCAAAGTCAAAAAGTTCTAGACCTTTTCCTGTTTTCTCATCACGAAAAATATGATGTGAGTGTCAACGCACCTCTTGGTAATTCGCGCCACTGCACCATATCCGCTGCTTTCTTATATTCTTATTCACACTCCTCTACGCTTAAGGCCCCGAAGAGGATATCTTAGTTTCATGGAAAGGCAAACTGGATTTCGTTAGACAATTTTTACTACAACTACATTGAAAAGTATGTTTCACTGATAGAAAGGTAAAAGCCGCGGATTTAATGGCGCAAGAAATTATTTTACTGGGAATGAGATCTTACATCCCCAATAAATTGTGTAGCATTCAACCAAAAGACCACTCCCGCTTTAATGAGACTTGCAGTCAGGTGAAAGAAGAAGCCTTTCATAATTGGCACTCTAATTAGAAATCAGATACAAAAAGTCTTCGCATAAAGGCTAGAAATAGCTGTAATGGAGTTTTATAGAGCCAAAAGTTTTTGCACGAGATTTGCGTCAGAAAACTGGTTCCTCTATGTCCCAAAAGAAGCAAAAACTTTTGGTCATTTGTTAAATGAGTAAAAAATAATATGCGAAGACCCCAATTTTCACGGACCTAGATGATTAGACGAACTTGTTCGTTGGATTGATCCCGTTTAGCAATCAGTCACTGCTTTTTTTGGGAAATTATCATCTTAAATGCAGGATATTTATTTTCTAACAAATCAGTTAAAAGAGTTCTCAAATTTGATTTTGTTGATTAAAATCTTAGTATCAAAAAAACTTCTGGTCCCAATGGTATACCACCAATTGTGCTTAAAACGTGTGCTTCAATCTGGCTTAGCCATTGTGCAAGCCATTGTTGGAAGGTGCCAATGTTTAGCCAATACCAACAACAGGGATGCCACGAAACCTGCAAACTATCGACCCATTGCGAGTCATGGAGAGTGGAATAAACTTCCTTCTGAAGTACAACCAATTTCTACGTGGCAGTCTGTATAAGTTTCGTAAGGCTCATTCTACTGGAGACCTAATTGCATTTCTGACAGAGAAGTGAAACTTTGATATACATTTTTTTGAAGAGAGTATGGTTGCCGCTTTGGATGTTTCAAAGGCATTTGACCGGATGTGACACCATTGCTTTTGGTGTCGGTAGTAACTTCAGTCGATGAATCACGTGTATCCTCAAAAACAGATCGATTCGTGACGTGATTGAAGGTATTTCGACCATTAAATACGTCATCAAAACAGGAGAACGGCAAAGCTTCTTCTCTCAACTCTCTTGGATATCAACGCATTGTTGGTTATCTGCGCTTTTTGTATAGGTGTTTGCATTTAAAGTGTTCAAGGGAAATAGGTGGCCTGACGCCACATATTCATATCCATATGCATATTATTATCCATAACCATATTCGTATCCATATCCATATCCATATCCATATCCATATCCATATCCATATCCATATCCATTTCGATATCCATATTCATATCCATATCCATATCCATATCCATATCCATATCCATATCCATATCCATATCCATATCCATTTCCATATCCATATCCATATCCATATCCATATCCATATCCATATCCATATCCATATCCATATCCATATCCATATACATATCCATATCCATATCCATAGCCATATCCATATCCATATCCATATCCATATCCATATCCATATCCATATCCATATCCATATCCATATCCATATCCTTATCCATATCCATATCCATATCCATATCCATATACATATCCATATCCATATCCATATCCATATCCATATCCATATCCATATCCATATCCATATCCATATCCATATCCATATCCATAAACATATCCATATCCATATCCATATCCATATCCATATCCATATCCATATCCATATCCATATCCATATCCATATCCATATCCATATCCATATCCATATCCATATCCATATCCATATCCATATCCATATACATATCCATATCCATATCCATATCCATATCCATATCCATATCCATATCCATATCCATATCCATATCCATATCCATATACATATCCATATCCATATCCATATCCATATCCATATCCATATCCATATCCATATACATATCCATATCCATATCCATATCCATATACATATCCATATCCATATCCATATCCATATCCATATCCATATACATATCCATATCCATATCCATATCCATATACATATCCATATCCATATCCATATCCATATCCATATACATATCCATATCCATATCCATATCCATATACATATCCATATCCATATCCATATACATATCCATATCCATATCCATATCCATATACATATCCATATCCATATCCATATCCATATCCATATCCATATCCATATCCATATCCATATCCATATCAATATCCATATCCATTTCATATCCATATACATATCCATATCCATATCCATATCCATATCCATATCCATATTCATATCCATATCCATATCACATACCTGCCGTGGTGGACTTCGCATTTCAGGGATTACTCGTTCTTTGGTCGGACAGTAAAATTGTGGGTTACTCTATCTTTCCTTCCTCCAACAACTCAGTGAAATCAACACAATGCTTGCGGATTTATTTGGGCAACGTAAACCCTGAGCGTTAGTTTAGTCTAAAAAAAAAAACATTTTAGCATTGCCGTGTTTTGGAGTTCACTTGGTATAAATCTTTATTAATAAATAAATTTTGTTTTTATTATATTTTTTGCAATTTTAAAATCCTTAATTTTTTTTTTGCATCTTATTTATTTTACATAACAAACAAAAAGTCAATAAAATGTTTTGAGATTAAGCGGAATAAAATTTTGGATTTAACACAATAGCAAAATATATGTTTATAAAATTGACCTTAATTCAAAACAAAGCTGAACTCATATTTAAAATGTATGAAATTTTAAAATTACATGTCAAAAAAACAACATTAAAATAACTGCAAATGCAACGAACAAAAAAATACACACTGTTTTTCACTTGATTTTCATGTTAGTACTATTGTTATAAATATTTAGAATTTATTTTTTTCTTTATTTGTTCTGCATTTTATGCATAAAAAATTTAATGCATTAAAACGCACAATTTGTGAGCTTTTTAGCTATTCACACGTTCCATTGCCAATATGTTCCGCCACATGAGGTTGGATGGTCTTGCAGAAAAAAAAAACTAAATTTGAATATGTAAAATAGAAAAATAATAAAAATTGACAGACGATGACTATTTGAAAAATTTGCAATTTATTTTAAATCCATTTTATAAAATATTCAGCGTTTTGCTGTTCGCAGCTGTTTGCGAATAGAATTGTTTGAATTGTCATTGCGGTGGTTTTGTTTGAATTTTTGTTTGTTTTTATGTTAACAAGTGTTCTTTGTTGATTTTTAAAACAATTTCAATGCGCTATAAATTTGTGCAAAATTAGGTAGTAAAATTTTATAAATTTTGTAATGTGTAATATATAGAATAAATATAGGCTCTTGCAATAATTCTCATTTTGTGCAACTTTTATAGCCTGTTGATACAAATGAACAGCTTGTATTCTAGCTAAAATATTTATTGTGAACTATAAACATCTCTTTAACAGCGAAGTGAAAACACGTATGCAATAAACTGCTGAAAATTGAAATTTGCAATCTTTATTAATATTATTATTGAACATATTATTCAAAAGATATGACTTTAACATACCTAGTATGCGATTTTTTTTTTCTAAAACTGCCCGCCCCTTAAATAAATTTTAAAATTTATGTTTTTGTGCTGTTTGTTTCGTTCTGAGATATTTCCGCTTGTTTATGACTTGAAGCCAAGTTTGTCTGTTGCCAGAGCATTGCAAAAGTAACGAATTAATTTCATTTTGAACAGCAGAACAAACAAAAAAAAAAATAAATACAAGATATAAAAAACTACGAAACAGTTTTAAAGCAAATATTCAAAATGCGTTTAGTTGCGTCGCCAGGCTAAATGCCAAAAAAACTGCCCCAAAGTAAATGCTTAACAGGCAAGTCACAGCAGCAAAAAAAAAAAGCACACACAAAACGTTCCACAACTTCCATAACCAACATTCAAGCCAAGCTATAAATTAAAATCCTTTCGATATTTATATATTTTATTGAATCTACCTTTAGACGTATATTTATGAGCGTAATTTTTGAATTTTTCTTTTTTATTTAAGAACTTTTTGCACGCAAGATTTATAGTATTTTAAGAATATCCAATTTTTTTTCTTATTATTTCAAATGTTGCAGTTTCCAGGAACTTATATTGAGGCATTTTGCAAAAAAAAAAATGGTGTAGTCTTTGTTTCTACGCATGTAGACATTGAGAGCAACATTCCTATTGAGTTTAATTTCGAGTATGAGTCATAAATCATATATGCCACCATAAACTATAAAGTTAAATAGAATATAAATAATACTTTTAAATAAGAGGCATATACGTAGATACGATTCTCATTGGTAAAATTCAACTGTATACTTTATTTTAAATTTATGTCTCAATTTTCTTTTTGTTTTGATATAATGAAATCTGCAAGCTGATTTAAATTATGATTTCATAATATATGCCATAAAATATTAATATTAATCCAAATTTCTTCGCCAGATTTCCTCCGATTTGAAGAAAAAGTATGCAGAAATCATTTTAATGAGTTCCTCTAACTTTTGAGACCCCGACCGGCGGAATTTAAATTTCGATCCGGTCTAATGTTTAATTAACATTCTTAAAATGAGTTAATAAAAATTAATATTAAAATTTGTATATTCTTCATCTTGGTTTTTGTCTTCAGTAAAGTTTTGGCTAAGGACTGTGTTGCACGCTCAAAAAAGCAGAAATGCCAAAAAGTTCCCACATTTTTTTTACCACTTTGGATCCAAATCTTTCAAATAGTTCTGAATTTCGGCAAAAGAAAAAAAATAAGCTAGAAACATCTGAACAACTCCTTAAATCTGAACCAGACAACTACATGCAAGCATAAGCTTGACACATTTTAACCAAAAAGAATAAAAAAAGCTTGAGATTTTTACCCTTAAACACATTGGGATTGGTTCCATACATTTGCTAAAAGCATTTCATATAACCCTCCCCCACTAGCTCATTTAAAAATAAATAAAAAAACAAAATGAATTGCAGATCCCTCTCCCCGCTGTAGCTCATTTAAAGTTACATATGACGAAAAGAAATTGTGAAATTGTATTTACAGAGTGGCGACTAAAAAAACGGTGTTTTTGTATGTGTTTCGCCCATTTCAAGTGTAATATCAGTTCACTTAACATCTCCGATTTAGCTCAAATTTCTTGTGTTGGTTTATTGTTTAGAAAACGAGATTTTAGAAAGTAAGATTATACAGCAGCTAAATTACTGATGGTTGTTTGACTGGCATCTGGCAATACCCAGTTTCTTCGAGTTTGTACCGTCTCCAACTCCGCATTCCACCGTAGACCTATTAGTAAAGGAGATTACATCGAAGACAGTAGCTGGGCCCCCATTGCGCAATTCCGCTTTGGTTATAAAACTGCTAGCGAATGTTTGCAAAGTCGAGATACCAAAAAGACCACATCATTCGCGACTGCTTCGGTATGATTATTGTTAATCCTTCCATAATTATATAAAAGCACCTCCCAAAAAAAAAAAAAAATGGATAATACCAGGTGTAAATTTGACCTCAATAACTTTTTCACCCAACTTTTCACCAAAACTTTTCACTAACTTATTTGAAATGAAATTCAAGTCCATTGTTTAATGTTGCTCTAGGTTAACGTAAAAAATTTTTATTTTAAATAGGATAGAAAAATTCGAAACGTAATTTTTTCGACGGCTACCGAAATTAAAGTAAAGCTTTAAATAATATCCCCTCTACTATTTAAAGCCTCTTTTAGCTCGAGATGGCGCCAGCAGTCAGGTTTTCAAAAGTTTAAATAATGCAAATTAGATTATCCTTATTGTTGTGTGGTCTCTTTGAAACCGTGCTATTATACAGGATTAAGTAGATTCAGTATCCCATCTATTGCTATAAGGCAAAGAAAAAGAAAAGTCATTCCTCCTTGAGTTGTTTATCTATTTACGTATCTAGTAAGTTGGCTATTACCAAGATCCTTCTGGATAACTCTTGTAGTGATATTGGAGAAAATTCAGTTCTTCACAGGTCATTCCACGCATACCTTCGTAAGTAAGTCAAGGATGGCACCTGTATGAATATGGTTGAATACTCCCTGCATATCAAGAAATTAAACTAGAGAAATTTATTTGAAGTGTAGATGTCTCTCAATGGTATCAATATTCTCATGATAAGCCGTCTCCGTTGATCTACCTTTAAGGTGGACATGTTGGGTTTTAGAGATTGATGTTATGTGAAGAAAGCTTCTAAGAAAAATATCTTGAATTTTCTCCAGTGTTTTGAGTACGAATGATGAAAGACTAAAGGGTTCTTAGCCGATAAATGAACCCCGTCTGCTAACTCTCGAATTTAAGATAACTTTGATTCTTATCCAGCTCCTTGGAGTGTAGTTATAAAAAAAAACAAATTGGCCCTTTCAGCTCTTTGACCGAGCTTCTTACGATCAATTGTGTTTGTGTGTTATTAAATGTTTGCACACAATTGACCGAGAACTGGACCTACATGTTCTATGCCGACTCCGAAGGGCTAAAGTTCATATTCTCAAGAAGTGTAATTATGGCGTATATAATTTTTGAATATTATCAAGAGCAAAGGTGTTGCCAGTTCTTTAATTTGTAAATCATTATTGGTGGTATGTCATCCGGCCTTGGGAGTTTAAAGGGTGGGAAGGCATTTATAGCCCTCAAGATCTCTTCCTTTGTGATAATGGGGCTTGTGAGCTTCTAGGGACGCTTACCAACGTCTTTTTTCTTGAGAAATCATCACATCCATCTTTAAAGCCGGAAAAATTAGTGTCAAGAAGGTGTTACAAAGACTCCTTAGCAGATTCTACTCACGAACTGTCTTTCTTTTTTGAGGAGGAAGGGCTGGATTATTCCTTGGATAGGATTTTTAGACTTATCAATTGAGTGGGTATTTTCTTCCCAAGATTGTTTTTTAGAGTTACTTGTAGGTGCTAAGGATTTTCTTGTAAGGTATCCAATTATTTAGTATGTGGCATTTATTAAAGATTCTCCTGACATGTTTTCTTAGATCAGAGAGATCTCGTCTTCACTACGAAGGAAAGGATTTCTTCCTACCCCAATTAACAGGATAAGTTATCTTTAAGACGATCTGCATGGCCTTTTTCAGGGCCTCAACAGCAAAATTAAGGTCAAACACTCTAGATATCCGAGTGTTGGCTATTCTAAGAATTTTTGTGCGAGCAACGTTGGTAAACCTTTAGTACGTTTTGGATTACGAAATGATTGTCGTGCAGCTGTGGTTCGAGAAGGATATTCACTGGAAGCTCTTCAATTAAGCACGCTTAGAAATTCGATGTCAGGTTTTATCAGGTGGACACCTTATTGTGTGGCATATACACCGCGGCTAGGTGGAGGTTGAACCTTGCCCCATCCAACCTGTCGGAAGAGATAAAATTTTTAAGTAAAAATAAATTTATGTGCTAATTTGCTGCAATATTTGGAATTTGGTATGTTTAGTAATGTTTAAGCAGGGGTCTTCTGTGGAAGTGACAAACAGTCCTGTTGAGATAACTATTATCTGTACCAAGTTTCATAACAAATTTAATAATAAATGATATAAAAAAAGTCATATGCTCAAGTATATTAATAAAGTATTTATATATTATTTAGGTGCATGCAAGTGGAATACTAATATTTATTTTAATTGCTCCTCAGGGAATTTTTATGTTTTTGATATCAAAATTAAGGGTATTCAGTATAGAATACGACAAAGATATTTTTTTTTTTATTTTTTTTTTAATATTATTAAAAATTAAATAATTAATATTAAAATGCGTTAGTCTGCGTTGATCTCTCGAACAGTGCGGGCGTGCTTTAGTCAAAATGGATAGTTGCACTAAGTGTCTTTCTCTAGCTTCGATTGATTATCTCGAATGTGTCAATTGTGGTATTAAGCTTCATGCTAAATGCTCTAAATTGAATGATAATGTCCTGGCTGTTTTAAAAAACAATATAAATTTGGCTTACAAATGTGACAATTGCCTAAAATTCTTAAATGTGAACATTTTAAAAAAAATAAATGAATCGCTGAATAATTTAAATGTTATTAAAGAGGTATTAGTTTCTGCTAATTCTCACTATGTGCCGTCGACTGATAAACCGGTTTTAGATTCGCAAAGTTCTGTTGAGTGCATACAAAGAAATGCAATTTTGACACGCTCAATGGCTAAACTAAATGAGAGAGACTTGTTAAAAGCTGGTAAAACTAATTCTTCTAGAGTTCTTTCTCCTGCACTCTCAAAAAAAGCTAATTCTGTTTCCATTGATGCTGCTGTAAAAAGGTCTGCTGTGGCTGCAAATGGTGCTCCCAATGCTGATGTTGGTGTTGAAGGTGTTGTTGTTGCTGTAAATGAGCTTTCTTTAAGAAGAAACTCTTATACTGGTGCCTCTGTTGATGCTGCGGATGATGCTGTTGTTGTATTTGATATTGCTGATGTAAATGATGCCCGTCTATTTACTGAGAAGGCTTTAAAAAACTCTATAACTGGCGCTGTTGCTGATTATGATGCTGTTGTTGCTAATGATGCTGTTGTTGTAAAAGATGCTCCTCTAGTTGATGTAGGAGGTGGAATTGCTGATGAGCATTTGATAAATAGATCGTTGGATACTGTTTTACTCTCTGACTCGAATTGGACTGCAGTTGAGCACAAGAAGAAGAAGAAGAAGAAAAATAGTAAAAATAAAACAAAGAAGAATGCAATTGCAAATGCTGTTCAAAACGCTAATGTAAATGTTATTGTTGGCGACTGCATGAGCGCTGATCTCGATGTTGTTGAAGATATGAAATTTGTTCACGTGTCTTCTTTTAAACCGACTGTGTCTGCTGATAACATTATTGACTATGTTGTTCGGCATGGAAATATTCCAAAACATTGTTTGTCTTGCTCCGTTTTGGTTAAAAGAGGAATAGACGTACAAAATTTGAGAAATATTTCTTTCAAGCTTGGTGTATCGGCTTCGTTATATGAGCAACTGCTTAAGCCCTCTCTCTGGCAAACCAACATAAAGGTTCGCCCTTTTGTGTTTTTTCAAAAACCAGGAGAAAAATCAACCGAAACTTAGTTCTGTCTCAAGATAAATCGATTCTCACCGCTAGTAAAACGGATGCATCTTTAAAGATTTATTTTCAAAACATATCTGGAATGAGGTCTAAAGCTAATCTGATTTGGGCGGAAACATCTCAATTGCAATATGACGTCATCGTTCTTGTTGAAACATGGCTGAATAGTGATTTCATAGATGCTGAGTTTTTTGATCCACAACTATACATTGTTTATCGCAAGGATAGGGATGTTGTTAAGACTGGATGCTTGCGTGGTGGTGGAGTTTTAATCGCAGTAAAGTGTGGTTTTCCATCATCATTTTTTTCACTGTTTAATACGAATTCGCTGTTGGATCAGTTGTGCGTTAAGATCTCTGGTCTTTCTGGTGAACTTTATATATGTGTGTCGTACATTCCTCCTAATAGTGAGGATGGGCTGTATAATGCACATGTTGATAATGTAGTACATCTTTTATCATCAACGACTTCAGAAAATCAGTTTTGTATATTAGGCGATTTCAATCTGAGTAAGATTGCTTGGTCATTTCTTGGGAATGAAAAAGTCTGTTATCCATTAAATGTAAATCATTCTAATGAAATTTATTTGATCGATAATTTCTTTAGCTTAAATTTAAACCAAATAAATACATTTGCTAATAAACTCGGTAGATTTTTGGATCTTGTGTTCGTAAGTTCTGAAATAAAATTTGATATTGATGAGTGCATGTTTCCCTTGTCGTCAACTGACATGCACCATGTGCCTTTGATTTTAAAAATTGAATTTTTTAACTATATAAAACTTTCCAATGACCGGGCTGTTTTTAATATGAATTATAGTTTATGTGATTTTGAGCGTCTAAATGTTCACATAGACAGTATTGACTGGCAGAGTCGTTTAAACTGCAATAATGTCGCTGAATCTTTTACAGTTTTTACTAAGGATTTGACGGATATTTTTAACTGTCATATTCCGAGATTCCGTAAAAAGGACTTCAAAAAACCGTGGTATACTAAAGGCCTAATGAAGTTGCGAAATTTGCGCAATAAATTTTTAAAAAAATTTAAGTCAACTAAGAATAAGATTTTTGAGGCAAAATATAAACACTATATGAGAGAATTTGACTTTCTACATAAATTTCTGTATAAACAATTTGTGATCGGGTTTGAAAACAATATAAAGTCTAACCCAAAAGCTTTTTGGAGTTTTATTGAGTCGAAAAGAGCATGCTCTTCTATTCCATCCTCAATGATCTTCAATGGCAGGACATCTAATGCTTTAACAGACATTGTTAATTTATTTGCAGACTTTTTTAGTTCGGTGTATGAGTCTCCAAAAAATTGGTCGGAAACAGATATTTTAAGTAATATTTTGCCGTTTACTAATTTTGGTACTCTTGCTATAACGCCACTTGATATTTTTAATGGGATTATGGGCTTAAAAAATTCATCAAAACCTGATATAGATGGGTTCTCACCGTTTCTGTTTAAAAAATGTGTGTCTTCTTTGATGAATCCGCTATCACTTATCTTTAATAAATCTCTAAGTGCTGGTATCTTCATTGATGAATGGAAATTTGCTTTTGTTACACCTGTTTTCAAATCTGGTTCAAAAAATGATGTCGAAAATTATAGAGCAATTTCTAAGCTTTCAACATTTTCAAAACTTTTTGAATCAATAGTTAAAGAAAAACTTTATTTTGTAGTGAAGAATGCAATTAGCCCCTTCCAGCACGGATTTGTTACTGGTCGTTCCACCGTCACAAATTTAGCTGTATTTTCTGAATATTGTATCTCGTCTTTCGAAGCTGGCTGCCAAGTTGATGTTATTTATACAGACTTCGCCAAAGCTTTTGACAAGGTATGCCATAATGCCCTAATTGCTAAATTAAATAAGATGGGTTTTCACTCTACTTTCCTGAGTTGGTTAAATTCATATCTTTCAAACCGTCGTTGTGTGGTTTCTATTGGAAATACTGATTCGTACGCTTTTCTTGCTACCTCAGGAGTACCCCAAGGTAGTATTCTTGGACCACTGTTATTTCTTTTATTTATTAATGATATTGGAAGCTGTTTTAAAAATTGCAATTACTTGCTTTTTGCTGATGATCTAAAACTATTTAGGTCGATACGTTCCTTTATGGATGTTAACAGTCTTCAGGCTGATCTATCTAGTCTTGTTTTTTGGTGTGAAAAGAACCTTTTTGCACTTAATTTTAAAAAATGTCTGCATGTTACTTTTTCTAAACGATTAAATAACATTGCTTCTTCCTATGCTATTCAAAATAATAATATAAAGCTTAAAGATCAAATCTGTGATTTAGGTGTCTTATTTGACTCTAAATTCCTTTTCACTAAGCATTTGGACTATATCATTCCAAAGGCTTTTTCAATGTTAGCTTTTATAAAACGCAATAGTTCTGATTTTAATGATCCGTATACGCGTTTATATTTGTTCTCTGCCTTTGTAAGGTCTAGGCTGGAATATTGCTCGTTTATTTGGAGTCCTTTCTATGATGTTCACATTAATAGACTTGAGTCTATTCAGAAAAGATTTTTGAAATTTGCACTTAGACCTTTAAATCTTACCGAGCCTTTATCATATAGTATACGTTGTAAATTATTGCATTTAAACTCACTGAAAGATAGAAGAACAATTCAGTCCTTAGAGTTTATTCGTGGTTTAATAAGTGGTAATATTGATTGCGCATCGCTTCTTGAACGTATAAATTTTAATATTCCTTCAAGAACCTTGCGTTGTTGTGTTCCATTTTATCTCAGAACTTACAAGTCAAACTATGCGGGATGTGAACCCATCACACGAGCACTTAAAACATTTAATAACTTGTTTTCAATCACTCTTTTGGATTTTTCAATGCCCAAAGAATTATTTAAGCAAACCTTGCAAGATTTTTTTGTTAACTTAAGTTAAGATTTACCTTTGTAATTTATATTACCTTGTATCTATACTTAGTTCTGACTAATATGATTCTCTATCATCTGTCAGTAAATAAAATAAATAAATAAATAAATAAATAAATAAAATATATTGAAAATATATATGTTTTATATATTTAATAAAAAATTCTTGAAAGTCAAAATTTTAACAAAAAAAAAAAAATTTCTTTCTAACCCGAACATCTCACAGACTAAACATGCCAAAAAAAATAAATAATAATACCCCACTTAACTATTTAATTTTATAAAAGAAAATTATTGCTTTAGCTCTGCGTTAAAATGCTTTGAATTTCAAAAACAGGATCGGAGTCGTAAAACCACAAATTCCGAAATCACAAAAAATTTTAGATCAACTAAAAACAAGTAAAGAAAGTCTAAAGTTGGTCTAGCTCGACTATGAAATACCCTTAACCTACTTTTTCAAAATGCAATAATAGTATTGAAAATGGGCATGTCCGTGAGCGGATGAATATGGTGAGCTCATATTTTATATGCATTTCAATTTTGATGAAAAATTTAAAAAAATTTATAAAAATTTCAAGTTTTATTCTTATAGCTCACATGTTAATGCCTTTATAGTATCTTCGCTATAGTGGTTTGTATGGGAGGTGGGAGTTTTCGTGGACGGATTACGCCCACTTGAATTTTAGTTTTGGTACAAAATACATACATACCCAAATTTTACCTCTGTAGGTTGAATATGAGCTTATTTATTGAGTTTTCAATTTTTGAGTTGTGTGGGAGGTGCAAGTGTCCGTGTGCGGATGACACCCATTTTTCGAAGGCGTCTTTGTTTTGATATAAAATACATACGTAAGTACCAAATTTTATCTTATTTATTGAGCTTTTAATTTTTACACCCATTTTTCGAAGACATTTTTGTTTTGATATAACATACATACGTACCAAATTTTATCTCTGTACGTTAAACATGAGCTTATTTATAGAGTTTTTAATGTTTAGTTGTATGGGAGATGGGCGTATCCTTTGGCGGATGGCACCCATTTTTCGAAGACATTTAGTTTTGATATAAAATACGTAAGTACCTAATTTTTTTGTTGTAGGCTTATTATGAGCTCATTTATGCAGTTTTCAAGTTTTACGTTGTATGAGCGGTAGGCGTGTCCGTGGGTGGATTCCAAAAATATTCAATAGTGCAGATTCCTGGCTTCATGTGATCATGTGTACCCAGTTTCATTCAATTATATCAACTCTTTCTTTTTATTCTGTGTATCTGTCGGACAACACACAGACGGACAGACGGACGGACGGACATAGATATTTCGACGCACGAGGTGACCCTGATGAAGAATATATATACTTTTCTATAGTGGACTCGCTTCGTTCTATGCGTTTAAAATGTTTGCACAAGTTAATATACCCTGACCTTTTAGGTTTAGGGTATAAAAAACAAGTTAGGAAACTCTAAAGTCAGTCTATCCCGACCATGGAACACCCTTAACCTCCTTATATATTTAAATATATATTCATATACTAAAACAAAAAAAACTCGCGTGTAGCAACGTACACGTGGCAGAAGTGAAACTTCTTTAACAGTAAGAAATAAGAGATATTTTAGTGTGAAATAGAGAGAGAAAGTATCTGAAAAGAAATTCAATCAATTCGAAATGGAACAATAATCTGTTGATTCAATATTTGCATCCAGGGGCCGTCTCGGCTATAGTTTTTATCAAAAGTGTCACATATTTACTTTTATCCCTTTGTTTTTTTTTCCGACAAAAATAAAAGTTATTTTGAGCCTTATAGTTTTTTGGGCAAAAATAACAGTTACTTTTAACTATTTTTTTTATCGGTCGAAAATAACAGTTATTTTCTGCCGTTTATTTTTTCGGTCAAAAATATCAGATAGTTAAAATTTGTTCAAGTCATTTTACCTACTAAAAACTTTTGATACCATTATTTTCATCGCATCGGTGAGACATTTTACACATGGTGTCAACAGTTCAATCTGTCAAGCGGTCTTTAAAAAAAAAACACAAATTCCTTGATAATTTTGACCGAAAAAATTAAAGATAAAATAAAAGTCAAAAGAACCTTTATTTTTCCTAGAAAAATACAAGGCAAAAAATAACACTTAAATTTTAACTTTTAAAGAATCAGTCTTAAATTTAAAAGGAACTTAATATTCATGAGGCTGAGGACATTTGTAACATAATGGTATATTTGTAAAAGTCTTTCAACAATTTTTTTTCATTTGAAAATTGTAAAATAACAGTTATTTTCGTTCCTTTTTTTAGTTCAGTTGGTGTTTTAGTTGCTTTCGAATGTCTTCTCAACATTGTCACTTTTTGAATGTTAGATTGCATTTGTTGAAGGAGCCTCCGAAAGCAGAGACAAATCTTGTTGATTATCGTGTTTTGCTTCCTGATCATAATAATTGCTATTTTGAGTGAGGGCCTCGTAAAGCAGCGAACGTTGATTGTTGAGTGTATCAACTTCGTTGGCTATAAAATTTTGTTGAGATGATGGCTGAGTTCCAAAATGCATTTTAACAAAGCATCAGTGTGTTTTTTGGGGATTGGTTCTTTGTAGATTCACCAAAATACACTGATGTTTGATAAAAATGTATTTTGGAACTCAGCCGATGTTGCAATCACCTGACCTTCATCACCCAGATGCGGCTGCATTCTTAAGAGCTCTAATTCGCTCTCTATATTCACGAACGCGTTCTGCTCCTGTTTTAGATATTTTTCTATTTTTTTCCGTGCATACTTGTAGGATGAAAATTAATGTTACGGTTATGTTAATAATGTAATGTTAATGTTATTGTAATTATGTTATTTTCATTATGTTACGCGTTTAGTTTTAATTACATTTTCTTTGATGATTTGTATGTGCCTACATGGCGTAATGGTATAGATTCCGACTCTTAAGCAACGATGTTCGGGGTTCAATTCTCGGCAGCGGCAATAATTTTTTTAAATTTTCATATGAATTGAAAACGTTAGCCAAGCGTCACGAATAAGAGACCTTGAAATTTCACTCGCCGCCAAAGAAGTTTCACTTCAATAAAAATAACTTCTAAGGTTTCACTAATGTGGGTTATATGGGTTCGAGCCTGTTCGAGTGCAGATGACGCCAATTTCCTGTGCACACATTAGTTTTGATATAAAATGTGCCCATACAGATTTTTATCCCAGTAGGTCATACGTAATCCTTTTTATGTTTTTTTCATTATTATGGTTTGCATGGGAGTTGGGCGTGTTCGTGAGCGGATGATTCACATTTTGTGTGCACACCTTAGTTGTGATATGAAATCCTACCATACCAAGTTTCATCCCTGTAGATCATAAATAAACCTTTTTATGGTTTGTTCTATATTGTGGGTTGTATTGGAAGTGGACGTGTTCGTGATCGGATGACGCCCATTTTGTGTGCACACCTAAGTTTTGATAGAAAATCCTCCCAAGTTTCATCCCGGAAGGTCATATAAAAGCCTTTTATGGTATTTGTAATATTGTGCTTTTTATAAGAGGAGTGCTTGTCGTTGGTGGATGACCCCTATTTTGTGTACATACCTTAGTTTTGATATAAAATCCTCCCATACCGAGTTTTAGCTTTGTAAGCCGTATTTAAACCTTTTTATGGTATTTCTAATACTGTAGGTTGTATGGGAGGTGGTCGCGTTTATGGTCGGATAACGACCATTTTGTGCATACTTTTAAATTCTGACATAAAATATTCACACACCAAGTTCATATCTTTGTAGCTAATATATAATCCTCTATATAGAGTTTTGACTACTGTGGGTTGTATGTTTTTTGTTTACACCTTAATTCTAATATAAAATACATATCTGCTATATATTATGCCTGTAGCTCAAAAAAAAAATCCTCATTATAGAGTTTTCAATTTTGGAGTTGTACGGGAGGTGGGCGTATTTATGAGTGAATCACTCGCATTCTTGTGTAGCTTTTAGTCCAATATTCACAAATTTCTGATTTGGATTTTTTTTTAAAATATCAGTTTTGATTTGAATAGTCTTATTGTCATACATTTATTTATACTTGCCAATGCAATAGAAGGCTTTTGTCCCGAAAACACCCTTCGTTATGACCCTGCAAAGAAGGCAGCTTTTTATGAGAAAGAATGATGCATTATCTTTAACTGGCTCTCCTGAGACTTGTGGCTGTAGGTTTCTACTTTTCTTTCTTTATTATTATTCCGAGTCTATATTTAACCAACATACAACTTGGAGTAGCTTTAATAAATATATAAAGTGTGAAGTGAACAATATGACTGTTCTTTTAAAACTAATTTTTAAAAGTTCAACAACTTTTAGCCAACACAACTTTATTGTTATGAATCTGTTGTAATTAATACTCAACTAATCTTTAAATATACAATCAAAGAAATTATGAGAAATGAAATCCAGCCATGCTATTCACATATGGAGCTAACATATCATTCAACATTGATTATTAATAATCAATCAGCAAAATCAGCTGTGTATAGCTTAGTTTTCTAACAAAATAAATGATTTATTCAATTCAAAATGTTTATTTAAAATTCGCAAAAAAATAAACATTCATTGCTTTTTACATATTCTAAAATTACGCGGAAATATAGGTCATGTATATGTTTAGATAAGCGTTTGTTAACATAAACTGAAAAAATTAAATGAACATACTTTTGAGAAAACTCATAAATAGATAGATAAAAATATCTCTTCATATATACATAGATATTAAAACAAAATAATAATAACGTGACCAACGTATTCAACTCGAATATTAATGCAACATGATCGATGGCGTTGTATTATTTAAAGCACGCCATGTTTTTTATTGTTATTCAATATATAAATTGGATTGGCCAATTTTTACTTAAATTTATTGGCATTACCTTAATAGGTAGCTGTTGAATAAACAGGAAGCATATTTTTTTTATTATTAAAAAATTATATATTTGTCAATTTCAGCCAAGTGTTAGTTTTTGCCTCTAAGCAAACTTACCGTTTCACCCACATTTTCTATTCGAAAGTTTATGTTTTCATAATTGAACTATTATAAAAATATTTCTACCTTGTGCATGCCGAAAGGAAATGTATAAATTATATTATCCACACGATATCATATTAACATTACCTCTTATCAAATATTATACATATATTATTAAGTTTGTTTCTTTTTAACAAAAAATTAAAGAAAGTTGTTGTATCATTTATTAAACGGCATCGTAAATTATATTAAAATAATTCATATCTCAATTAAGCAGAATTGACGAAAATAACAAAGCTGCATAGAAACTCATAAAATTAACACCATCACGTTGATTCGTTTGCATTATTTGAATGCTTGATTAGTTTGATCGAAAACAAATGTTAACAATAAATTGTTATAACTTTTGACAGGTCGATACATAAATTTAAAAAAATATTCTTCCGTTGCGGATATCGTCATCGACACTTGAATTATTAACAAACAATTCAAGCTGTCAAATTGACTCTTCAACAAAAAAAAAAGGGTCTTGTGCGTTGGTTGTTGTGAAGGTTGAATGATTGGTTGATTGGTTGGTTGGTTGGCATTACTTGGTGCGATCATGCTTTGTGCTGCTGAAGCCGCTACGGTGGTCAGTGCTGTGCATTATTTTTGATTGTTGTTTGATTAGTGCGATCATATTTATGCATTTGACATTTGAGATGTAGATATTTGTTTATTTTTTTTAAACTTGTCGTAAATTGTCACTGTTGGTTGTTTTAAGCATTTTGCTGTCATTTCGGGCTTTGCGTTGAGGGGAAACATATGGCGCCAAAACATAATTAAGGCGTATACAATATATGAGCCATGGTATTTATGAAGATGGTAGCACGTTTAGTGCATACATAATTTCTGGAAATATCTTAATTGTATTTTAAATACTTTAAATAAAGAAAATAATTGGTCATTACAGAATTAAAAAAAAAACATTTTGACCGAAATTGTAACGATCAATTCTATTTGAGTACAAGATATACATGTTTTATGCTAACTCCAAATGGCTATTAGCCATGTTCTCATGCAGCTTGACATGGCTTTATAAGCTATATGAGGTTTGAATAGAGTTTTTACTAAAATAAACCTTATTCAAAATTCTACTTTACATAATTCTCCTTTTCAGAACGAACGTGTGTATGCTCATAAAGCATTATATTTTGCGTAAGAAATCAAGCACCGAATCCAAGGAAAGGCTTCATAACGACAATAACACAGGCCGACAAGATTTCTAACCCAACAGCTGGGCCATAATTTTCTAAAGATGTTTGGTGCGCTGTATCTGAATCGCGCAGAATTGCTTCTATACGTCTGGTTTCGCAAAAAACACGGTTTTCGGCTATATGATATTGAGTCGCAAATTATTTTTTTTCCGTTCCGAAATCTCGTTGCAGCATCTTACCATTCAAAACCCTTTTTGAATTTTTGCGATATCTGTTTCTTGTCTCGGAGATATGCTTCCCAAACTGACGTTATTGTTTTTCAGCAGAATTTTTTCATTTGTTTTTTTTTTTTGTGAATGGGATTAACCCATTTTGAAATTAATATAAGGTGTTCTCATATCCAATATCAGAAAAAAATAGGCTGCCTTATTTTGATAATTTATTTTGAATTCGTAGTAGGGTTGCATATTTTTGTACTTTCCTGATACTAGTACTTTTTTGAGATGATACTTGAATATTATACTATTATACATGTAACATTAAAATTTTAGTTTTTAATTAATAATTTATTTACTAATTTACTTATTAATTTTTGATATAAGTAAATTTTAACTTTTATATACTATCAACTTTTAGATACTTTCCACAAGTTTGATCTTTTCTATGAAGAGTGCATTCGGTTTTAGAAGAGAACCGCTTGACACTTGACAACATAAGCCCACGATCAGAGCTTTCTTGACAATCTTCTATATTGAGTTTACTTATTACATAACATGCAACGCACTCTAGAGCATCTTCATGTAAAACTCAAAATTAACTGTCTAATCTTTATATAAATAGGCGTAGGGAAAACAGTTAAAAACCATTTTCTCCCGTGTTTCTTAACCGATTTTAATTATTGTTTTTTTCCGAGCGCGGAGAAGGAGAGCACCGACTATTTTTTATAATAAAAATGGTATAATTATTTACAAGGTGATATTGACGTTCCTGTAGGAAACAATCATGATTCAATAAATTAAAAGGCTATCCCAATATTTGACATCTTGTCAAGAAGTTGCGCATAAAAATACATTTAAAAATGGAAAATTTTTTATTTGTCGGTAAAGTTTCCATTGGTAATTGATACAATGATCGACATTTCATAAACTTGACAACTTTTCTGACATTTCCGTAGCGATAGCTTCGCTCCCCGATGTGTCGCTATCACAACAGTTGACACAGCCGAATGTGGCCAACGCATATAACAACGAACAGCTGTTTTTGACAGGAACTCATTTACTTGCAGATGAGAAAATCAACACTTGTCAATGCTACCTTATAAATTATTATTCCATGGACCCAGTCGATACTAGTATACATGAATATTCATTATATCTGTAGACAAAAGCAATTATAATCTAATAAAATAATAATAATCTAAAATAATAATCTAAGTCATAATCATGTTTCGAGAAATCTTGCTTAAAGTTTTCATCTTTATAAAAATTTGATAGGTTTTTTTTGTGATAACTTTTGCTAGGATTAAGTTTTTGATATAAACACACGACTTGTGCGTTTTACTTACCAAAAATAAAAAAGTACTTTTTTTGAGTACTTAACGGACTTAAAACAACACCCTCAAAAAACATGTATCTGAAACCCTTATTATTTTCAATATAAGGGCAGCATGTCAAAAAAAATTTTGAAAAATGTCATGGGATGAGTACACCTTTCAATTATTTCACCATGGATTAACCCATGTAAATGTAAAATGTAAAATTTCAAGTAGCGATATTTTGATGTACAAAAAATATTTTTGAAAAAAATCCAAATAGGTTTATAAGGGGAAGGGTGGCACTTTCAATTGCTACACAACGTTTTTTGACTATCATTTTTTTCCTTCCCTCACGTAACCTCAAAATCTGTAAAAAACGCGTTTTTTTTACTTTTAGGTTAAGAAACCTTGAAAATCAGACGTATAGAAGCAATTCTGAGAACTAATTCGGGTGCAGTGCATCAAAATCGTACGGATACGTTAGTTCTGGTCTCTGGGTCTGGAATTTTGTTTGAAATTTGTCGGTCTGTGTAATCGTCGATAAAATCCTTTGAATTGTAGATGTTGGACGATTGGAGAATGAAAGATTTCTGGCACTGTATGCATCTCAACTGAGTGGATACATCACATTTTATAGAAATATTTGAACATAAAAAAGCTATACGCGTGATGGGTGCCGCGAATGTTCCAACTCCACCGTATTTTCCAGATTCAACCCTAAGTAACAATATTCTGTTTCAAAACTTGAATAAAGGATTCAACGGTAAAAGATTTGGAGCGCATGTAGGAGCTTATCTGTAAATAAACGCCTAGAAGACCGTGAAAAAACTTTTTATTTTAAAGAAATACAAAATTGGAAAAACGTTTAAGTCAAGCTAAAAGGAGGAATTTTTTGAGAAATAAGAACGGTTTATTGCCGAAAAATATTCTCTGCAGGACTGTGCAGGGTAGTTCTATCAGTGAACACTAGAGTGGGTCGACCTCCATACAAAAATGAAGTTTGAAAAAACCACTCCCTATTTAAATGACGACTTCGATTGAATTCCGAAAACAAAACAACATTTTTTTTTGACCGGAAAACCAGCCAAAATGGTCTTTTTGCATAACTTAAGCATTACATGTCAGACCCTATATGTCGTTCAAAAGGGCTTAACGAGCACTACATTTTCTTTTAAGAACTTTTTGATCTTTGAGTAAGCCGCGTTAAGCCCCCCACTGAAATTTTGTTTTTCTCTCATAAGATTAAATTCCTTCGAATTTGTTTAATTTTTGTTCAACAAATTATTTGTTAAATTTAAAAACAAAGAAGTTATAATAATAGTTCATGTATTTGATAAACAAAATCCTTTTTTTACAAAAAACTAGCTGGCCCCCGGCGCGTTACTGCCGTCCTTGTCCAATGCCTGTTCTAGTTTGCCAATAGAAGGCCATCAACAAATCGTAACTCCCCTCTGAGTTTCAATATTCCTTGACCATTATTTCCAAAACTTTGCCACACCCTTTGCCCGATGCTCACTTTAGTTTTCGAGTATTTTCCAGTAGTAGGAGATCATCAAATAGTTACTCCAAACCGAGTTTCCTTGATCTGTGACTATTATTTCTAAAGTGATTCAATATAAAAAATGTTTCTTGTATGGGCGGAGCTACACCCCTTGCACAATGCGCGTTCGAGTTTTCCTGTAGCGGGACACCACCAAATAGTAACTTCATTTTCAGTTAAAATGCTTGTAATTTTTACTTCCATAGCTATTTTGTATCAAAAATTTGAGTTGTGTGGGTAAAGCCACTCCCCGTTTTCCAATGCCCGTATCAGCTTTATTATTGAAAAAGCTGATCAATCAGTTATTTCATACTGAGCTTCATTGTTATACGATATTCAGTTCCAAATCTATTCGATACCAAATAGTAAAATTGCATGGGCGTTGACATGCCCCCTTCCCGAAGATTGCTCAAATTTGTTAGTCAAAGGGCACTTCTCAAAAGTAAGTTTGTACCGAGCTTCATTGATGTGATGAAGATTTATAGACAAAAGTTTAACCAAAAATTTGTGTTCTTGAAAAAGTGCCAGGCCCATCATGGGTAGAAAGATGAAATATACTTTACGACCTATACTCATATCTACAAAATATAAAAAAAAAATTTCATTAAAATCATTCCATCCGTTTCGGAGGAGTTCATACACTAACACCGTGACACGAAATTTTTATATATTAGATAAAATTTGGACCAATTTTAAAGCAATGGAAAAATTTGATATTGGAGGTATACTCAACATTTCATGACATAGATTAGCTATTTCAATATCTTCAACTTGCTCTTGTATATTATCAAAAGTTAGCTCTCTTGGTTCGAATTGATCAATATTAAAATGTTCAGAGTTTTGAGGAATCTTATCAAAATCGGAGCAGCTTCATTGGGCCACATTTTTACTGACATAAAAAAATCTTGTTCCATTCCACGGAACACAGATTCCTTGCCAAAAGTGGTCAAAAAAATTAATTTATTTTTATTTTTGGAATCTTCTCGAGGTCATCTTTTAGATAGGGGGTGATTTTTCAAACTTTTTCGGTCCACTTTATTGTAGACATGTAATTTAAATGCTTTTCTGAGATTCCTATGCAAGCAGGAGTAAAATTTTATATTGAAGCGAGCTTTTAATTTTAAATGCATGAAACCATTTTATTTAATATTTAGTTTTTGAAAGCGTTGAAATAGTTTTTATAGAAAAACAAGTAAAGAAAGTCTAAAATCGGTCCAGGTCGACTATGAAATACCCTAAACCTTCTTTTCCAATACACAATAATATTATTGAAAATGGGCGTGTCCGTGGGCGGATGAAGCCTATATTTTATATGCATTTAAATGTTGATGAAAAATTTCAACATACCCAGTTTTATTCCTGTAGCTCACAGTTAATGCCTTAATTGTGCTTTCGCTATGGGAGGTGGGCGTGTTTATGGATGGCTAACTGCCAATTTTTTAACACACCTTAGTTTTGGTATAAAATACATACATACCAAATTTGATCTCTCTATGACAAACATAATCTTATTTATTGAGTTTTAAACTTTTTGGGTTGTATGGGAGGTAGGCGTGTCCTTGGACGGATGACGTCCATTTTTCAAAACTGTCCTTTTTTTGTCATAGAAAACATACGTGCCAAAGTTTATCTCTGTAGGTTAAACAGAGGCTTATTTATTGTGTTTTAAATTTTTGGGTTGCATGGGAGGTGGGCGTGTCCGTGAGCGGATGGCACTTATTTTTCGAAGACATCTTTGTGTTGATACAAAACACATACACACCAAATTTTATTGTAGTATGTTTATTATGAGCGTATTTATGCAGTTTTCAATTTTCGCGTTGTATGGGAGGTAGGCGTATCCGTGGGCTCATCACATCCATTTCTAAAAAAACTATTTTGTTTTGCAATAAATAATAAACGTGCCAAATTTTATTTCTGTAACTTAAACAGAGGCTTAGTAATTGTGTTTTAAATTTTTGGGTTGTATGGTAGGTGGGCGTTTCCGTGGGCGGATTATACCCATTTTTCGAAGACATCTTTGTATGGATACAAAAAAACATACTTACCAAATTTTATTATTGTAAGCTAATTATGAGCTTATTTATGCTCATACATACAATTTTTGGGTTGCATGATAGGTAGGCGTGTCCGTGGGTGGATTCCAAAAATATTCAATAGTGCAAATCCTTGGGTCAATGTGACCATGTATACCAAGTTTCATCCAATTATCTCAACTCCTTCTTCTTATCCTGTGCTTACGGAAAACACACAGATGGACGGACGGACATGATATAACATGAATAGAATATGACTTGAATAGCTCGACTCACGAGTTGACCCTGATCAAGAATATATATATACTTTTCTATACCGGACTCGCTTCGTTCTATGCGTTACAAACGTTTGCACAAAGTTAATATAACCTGACCTTTCTGGTTTAGGTTATAATTACAGAATAATGTTTAGTCTAATTTGTTTACGTATGCGGTAGTACCTAACGAACAGTTTTAAGTAACGAGTGAAACGAAAAAGGGTCTTGAAAAAATAAGCTGTAAAATTTTTTGTTAAAATGTAATTTTCCCAAAACTTTTAATATCTTGCTTAGCTGAATGAATAGGACAAACAAAAAACCAAACCTTTGAGGCTTAAAGAAGGAGTACAAAAAATAACAACTTTGAAATGCAAGAGCAAAATGGTGTCTGGTTTTGCCTATAATGTACATGTAAAACATATTCCTTCTGAAAAATTGATATCTTTAGAAATATTTTCTTACGAAATAATAATTTTTTTTAAATAATTTAATTTCAATAATTTCATAATTTCAATTTTAATTCTTTTATTGTCCCGTAACATATTTCGAATCCCGTTTTTTTTCATACAAATTCCAAGTTTGTCCCGTATCGCTGGGAAATAAATCTGGCAACATTATAAAAGCTTCTTTGAAGTGTAGGTTCAAATATAGTTTGCTGTCCAAAACCACTCTTAGATACTTTGCTGCGTTGGAGAAATCTACTCTCTTCCCAAAGAATTCAGTGCGAGTACGATTAAGCTTACGACATTTTATAAAACAACATTATAACTGTGTTCTGTGGGTTAACACAGAGGCCTACATTTTAACACTAACGCCAACTCTGTACCGTGTCTGACTAAAGTAGTATGAATTCCAAAATAAAAATTGAAAAAAATACTCAACATAAGATTGTTGAGTTGTTCAGCCTTGTTGTCATTTTTTCACAGCAGTTCATTGCACCCAATTCTAATTTTTTTGCAATAGTCGGCGTTGTTGTGGCATACTCGAGGCCTCATATATTATGATATTTGTCACATTTACCAGCCCAGTCGTTGCATTCTATGCATTCAATTTATTTTTCTATCAGTTTCAATTTCAATTCATATCAATTGAAAAATGCGGGCAACCGCACATTGACCACTGTACAGCGATACGCAAACAGAGTTGCCAAGCCTGCTGCAATCTGCCGGTGCATAAATTGCTGCTGCATTCGGTGCAGTTCATTGCAATTGTTAAAAATTATTTAATTGTTAGCGAGACTTATTTATTTTATTTAATTTTATTTGTTTTTTTTTCATACTCTTCTGATTGCTTAGGGCAAAATAATCGCTGCGTGGACGGCCAAGTGCTGCGGGATGCCCACTACATTTAATCGACCAGGAAGCAAGCTGGTTGCACTCGAGCTAATGTCAGACGCGCACGAGTGGTGTTGAAAAGTCACCAAAATGCGACTGATTGAGTTGTTGCAACAAGGGGGCAACATTTGCATTTTAAACAAAAAAAAAAAAAAAATTTGAAAATAAAAAATAAAAACATATATAAGCGATGTGTTTTGGAAACTAAGTCAATGCAATGAGGGGCAAACAGAGCGGTAAGAGCCAATCAGAAAAAAAAACCAAATCAAAAATTAGATTATTGGGAAGGTCGTTGACGGTTGTGGGAAAAAAATGGCTTGAGTGGCCATGAATAGTTAAAGTTTAGACAACAATGCCGCACTGAGCCCATTTTTTACAGTCGATTACTATGAGAACCAACAGGTCATTCATTAAGTCGCTTCTTTTAAATATATAAAGATACATTTTTGTTGCATTTACGTTATTAACGTTGACTATCGTTGAGCTACAAGCATTTATTTACTATATAATATAATTCCTGTAAATAATATTCAAGGAAGTAAAAATAAAACCATAAATTATCATCGATTTCATTTGTTTGAATTTTAAATTTTCATTTTATTATTTACATTTATTTTACATACACACACTCACAATCATAAATATATCTGCATTTAAATTTGTAAAATTAAAAACGTGCAAATAAATTGAAATTCAAAATGAATAACAGCTTTAACACATATTAAAAAAAAAACTGCTGCTCTGAAATAAAAAAACACTGGCTCGCTTATCGATAAAACCAATGTTTATTAATATTTAAAATGATGCTACTGAATGTGGTGGCACAAACAAAAAAAATAATTGATATGATCGACATCGTATTGAACTAAATAAATTTATATATGCAGCAATTGTATTTAATTTAATTTATAAATTGCAAGATTTTTTTTGTATAGCTTTTAAAATGATAGAGAATAAAAACGAAGTGAATAGGAATGGATATCAGTTATAAAAAAAACAATAATGCTTTAAATTTGAAATTTAAGCCATGAATGGATTCATTCTAAGGACTTTACAGGAGTAAAAAACATCAGATCCTTAAATTTCATATGATAACTTATTATGATAGTAACATTTTATGTTTTTTAAGTTAAACTGATATAAAGAAAAAGTAAGAGAAGAATTTAAGAATATTGATAACAATAAAGATAAAAAGCAACAACGATCAAAACAGAGAAAAAGAATAGATAAAAAGATTTAGAACAGATTAAAAATTGCTCATTTAGAAACTTAATAACTTATGTTATTATTATTATTATTATACCCTAAACCTGAAAGGTCAGGGAATATTAACTTTGTGCAAACGTTTGTAACGCATAGAACGAAGCGAGTCCGGTATAGAAAAGTAGGGGAGAGTGGGGTGTTGTGAAACAGGTTTAGTTTTTGGACGATAACTTCTTTAAAAGTTAATATTTTTCTTTCTGGAAACATTTTTTGTTTAGCTTATTCAATTACCTAACAACCTGCGGTGACATTTTTTTGAAATTCAAAACATTTAAGAATTTTCTTGAAGCCTGAAAAAAATTTTGGATTTTAAAAAATTATGGGGTGTTGTGAGACACTACTATAAATATAACAAAATGGAATTTTTTGCTTAAAGTCCTTATTGAAATAGGAAAAAAATTAAAATACAGACAAGAAAATTGTTCGCGTTTATCTGATTCGGCTAACAGTTTAAATATCCGGTTTTCATTTTGGCACACTGCGGATGAACAGTTCGATCACATTTATAGCAACTAATGAAATTGTTTTCGTTCGGACTGATTTTAGAATTTAAGTCGAAGTCGTGCATGCGTATAGTACGGGCTATACGTATTCATGAGATTTCACACTCCCTTGGCGAATCCAAAAAAAAAAACAAAAGAAAACCTCTTTGACACGTTTGCCCTACAAAAGATGCAAAAATAAATCTTCATCATCTAATGACAAAACTCTTTCCGGTACGTATTTCGTATGATGACTACGCTTAGCTGGTTCCTTCAGCGATTTTGTTTGTTTTAGTTTTTTTTTCATTCTTTTGGTCGGATTTTTTCCTCAATAATGCCACATTCTTGGAAGTTGTAAATACTGTTGTATACATAGACTTCCGGCCGCGTTTTGATTTTTGGAATAGGGGATCAAACTTCTGAGGACTAACCTTCTCTAGTGCACTGCTCAGCATAGACGCCTTGAAAAACCAATTTAATTTGTAAAATTTTGAAAAAACTGGTTTCCTGCCAGTTTTGACACTTTGCTATGCAACAAAATCGACTAATTTATCATTTGAAGCCGATGCGGAAAAAATTGTGTCTTCAACTTTTCCATAAAACGGATTCCATACACTCTAGATTTATCAAAAATATATGATTTGCAGACAACTCGAAAACAATTATTTCTTATGGCAATTTCTTTGATGGCTGCCACTAGGTGGATGGATGCCACATTTCCTTTTGGCTTTGGCGATACTTTATATGCATTTAGTGGCATGATGGCTATAAAAATAATGAAATAAAAACAAAAATAAACTGTCTCACAACACCCCATTTTTACTGTCTCACGACAACCCATATTCGACATTTTCAAATGGCCACTGCGCCATCATCACACGCAATTTTTTTTGCAAAATCACTTCGGTGGGCTTGAAGGCAATGGAAGAGATATCATTTTAATAAATATTTACCTTCACGTTTAATTGGCAATGTTTCTGGAAATTCCACAAGGCAAACTGTACAAAAAACTTTTAAGACCGCGATCAAAACTCAACACTGTTACAGACACTAGGAACACGTGTCAATGCGATGAGTGCACATAATAAGTGAGATTCCATTGAGAAAATATCTTACAGTTGTTGTGAGCATTCATAACATTACCAATATGTCAGATATTGACGTGTCTCACAACACCCCATGTCTCACAACACCCCACTCTCCCCTATATATATTCTTGATCAGCGTCACCTCGTGAGTCGAGCTATTCATGTCCATCCGTCCGTCCGTCCGTCCATCCGTCCGTCTGTGTGTTGTCCGTATACACAGGATAAAAAGAAGGAGTAGAGATAATTGGATAAAACTAGGTAAACATGGTCACATGCACCCAAGGATCTGCACTTTTGAATATTTTTGGAATCCGCCCACGGACACGCCTACCTTCCATACAACGCAAAAATTTAAAACTGCATAACTCAGCTCATAATAAGCCTTCAATAATAAAATTTGGTGTGTATGTATTATATATCAACACAAAAATGTCTTCGAAAAAAACTTTTTAACAAAAAAAAAAACCTACTTCAAAATCACTAGAAAGTAAAAAATAATTTTAAATTACTTTTACTATTTATTTCTTGGTCAAATTTGTATTTTTATAATAAATATATTTATTTTTTTATGATAATAAGAGCTTCGAAGTCGGCGCTAATATAATCAGATTTTTTGTGCAGCTGCAACACACATATAGCATTTTAATTTAGATTTAAGAAAAAATTAAGATTACAAATTAATACAGCGTCACCCAAGCAGGATATTTACAAATAAAAAAGTCTTAAATAGAGTAGGGATGGCGAAAAAATCATGATTTTACGTCAATGATTAGCGCTGACTAGAAGCTTTTATTATCATAAAAAAATAAATATATTCATTATAAAAATACAAATTTGACCAAGAAATAAATAGTAAAAGTAATTTAAAATTATTTTTTACTTTCTAGTGATTTTGAAGTAGGTTTTTTTTTTTTGTTAAAAAGTTTTTTTATTTGTAAATATCCTGCTTGGGTGACGCTGTATTAATTTGTAATCTTAATTTTTCTGAAATATTAATTAAAATGCTTTATGTGTGTTGCAGCTGCACAAAAATCTGATTATATTAGCGCCGACTTCGAAGCTCTTATTATCATAAAAAAATAAATATATTTATTATAAAAATACAAATGTGACCAAGAAATAAATAGTAAAAGTAATTTAAAATTATTTTTTACTTTCTAGTGATTTTGAAGTAGGTTTTTTTTTTTGTTAAAAAGTTTTTATTTCTTTCTTTTTAGAGAAAATGATATATATTAAAAAAGTGTATAAATATTAAACACCAATTATTTATGCTCATAATATGGAAAATGCTTTTCTGTCGTTTTACCCCAATGTCAATATTGACTGAAATATAGTGTGTTTATAATATTGACACGCCTCCTTTGTCGAGAATATCACACTCTTTGTCATAGTGTTTTCAATAGTTCTACCCATTCTAACAATGAATTTTACCACCCTTAAGTCAATATGATACAGTTTCTTACACACTGCCACACCCCTTAGTCGAATAACACCCAATTCTTCGGTAGTAATTTGTAATAATTGTGCCTACGTCTGTACTTTTTCAGTTAGTAGTGTCAGTATTCGATTAAGTGTTTTCTAATATTGCCACACCCCTTTGTCGAATGACGCCCACTTTATTCACAATAACTTGTTATAAGTGTGCCTACCTCTATATTAAATATCAGTACTCTAGTGTCAATATTATTCGCGATACAGTGTGTTTCATATATTGCCACACCCCTTTATCAAACAAGGTCCACTGTATTGAAATTAATTGTTTTATAACTGTGCCTACCCCTGTAGTTAACTTTAGTACTCTTGTGTCAATATTATTCGAGATACAGAGTTTTTCTAATATTGCCACACCTCTTTGTCGACTAACGCCCACTTAATTGACTATTATTTTTTACCTACCCTTGCATTTTTTCTGTGAATTTTATTAACTCTAGTACTCTAGTGTCAATATATACTGAAATACAGTGTTTTCCTTACAGTGACACGCCCCTTTATCGAATACCGCCCACATTACTGACAGTAATTTGTTATATTTGTACCTACCTTTGTACTAAATTTTAGTATCGTAGTGTCAATAGTAATCGAGATACAGTGTTTTTTTTAATATTGCCACTCCCCTTCTCGATTAACGCCCATTTTTTTTTTTACAAAAATTTGTAGTAATTTTTCCTACCTTTGTAATAAATTTCTGTACCCTAGTATCGATATTATTCGAGACACAGTAATTCTCTTATATTGCCACACCCCTTTGTCGAATTACGCCCACTTTTGTTATAGTAATTTCCAACAATTGTACCTACCTCTGTACTTAATTTCAGTACTCTAGTGTCAATTTTCTTTGAGATACAGAGTTTTTACAATATTGCCACACCCTTTTTTAGAATTACGCCCACTTAAGTGATCGTCATTTTTAATACTTGTGCTTGCCCTTGTAATTTTACTCTGAATTTTATTACCATAGTGTCAATATTTACTGAGATACAGTGTTTTTCTTATAGAGACACGCCCCTTTTCCGAATACCGCCCCCTTTCATAAACGGGAACCTCCGCGTTGATAATCTCTATATGTTGACAAAAAATTACGGCAATCGGGCAAGTACTTTAGGAGTAATCGATGTACATACATTCACAAAAAAAAAAAAAAAAAAAAAAAAAAAAAAAAAAAAACAGAGAAACCAACCAACTTGAGAACCTCCTCCTTTTTGAAGTCGGTTAAAAATGGACGTCATCCGCTCACGGACACGCCCACCTCCCATACAACCCAAAAATTGAAAACGCAATAAATAAGCCTGTGTTTAACTTAAAGATCTAAAATTTGGCACATATGTTTTTTATGACAAGACAAAGATGATTTTGAAAAATGGACGTCATCCGCCAACGAACACGCCTACCTCCCATATAACCCAAAAAGTTTAAAACTCAATAAATAAGGTTATGTTTGTCATAGAGAAATTAAATTTGGTATGTATGTATTTTATACCAAAACTAAGGAGTGTTCAAAAATTGGGAGTAATCCGTCTATGAACACGCCCACCTCCCATATCGAAAGCACAATAAAGGCATTAACTGTGAGCTACAGGAATAAAACTTGGTATGTGTATATTTTTCATCAACATTTAAGGTACTATTACAGTGTAAATCTATTAACAACAATACCTTTTTTATTAATTTTTTTTACATGGTATTATAAAATTATTCAATTCAAATTTATTCACATTATGTTCACTGAAAGTTGAAGATACAAAAAAAATTTTTTTTTGTTTTTGTATTTGTTGTTTATTTTCTAGAGGTCGTTAAAGTTGTCGTGTTTAAAAAAAGGTTGTAAGTTGGTTTCTCGTCGCCAGCATTTCCAAGGCGTCGGAAAGTAAAAAATCAAAGTGCATTCTTCAGTAAAGGGTTGTAGTTGAGCACTCTACCTACGCAAATAAAAAAATAAGGCAAACAAAAAAAATGGCATGCGTTGAAAAACAAATTTACAAAAAACCCCTCTTTTTGGCAGAAATTCTTACCCGTAAAAAACAAAATATAAAAGTTTCTCTACTTTTTATAAATAGAGTGCTTAACAGAGTCTATGAAGATTACAATAAATCAAGTTTCATCGAAATCGATCAAGCAGAACTCGAGATATCTTAGAAACCAATTCGAAAAAACTTGTTTCGAGTAAAACGCGATTAGATTTTCTTCTATGATATCTATATAATTAATAGGCTAAGGTTTTTTTTGTGACTTCAACTCCTCCCAGACCAATGGACCGATTCTATCGATTTAGATGTCATTAAATCAGGTTTAGGCTGTATATGTGCAAACCACTTTTAAAAATTGTGATTTCACTTCAGGGGGTTCCCAACCTTTTAAAACAGAAATAAAATTTTTGTACAAAAATCCGTTATTTTATCGATTTGAAATTTAGTTTGAGAAGAGCTTATGAGTTGATCGAATTTGAATTTTTTTCAAAACTAAAAATTTTTAACCAAAATTATCTTTTATGCATTCCTCAAATGTCAATTGTCCGAAAAATGCAGTTCCAAAATCAAAAATTCCACTTTCCGAGCAAACGACTCAGTCAAATTTTAACGGTTTTCAAAATTTTTTTGTTTTTCTAAATTTTTGTTCAATTTTCTTTGAAATTTGTTGACAATTACAGTAATTATCTTACCAAATGTATTTTTAATGAATTTTCTTAATATTTTCTTTAGTTGTTTAACGTGTATTTTTATCAAACGCCAAGACAGAGAAAAAAACTCTCCGAAATTTAAAGTTCTGTATTTGGAAGCGAATATCTCTGCCACTTTTTAAAAAATTTAATTTATTTCTTTTTTGTATTTAATTGCAACTAATTGACTTTAAAATAATAACAAAGTTTTTACCGTTACTTTATTATTTATATTTTAATCATTGCCTTTAAAAAGAGTCCAGTAAAATTAATGTTTCCTCAAAAAATGTATTAAAAATTGTTTTTGTTGTAAAAATAAAAAAAATTCAAATTTTCATTTTTGATTTTCTTTCATTAGATATAGTTGATTTAAGACCAATTTGTTTTTGTTTGACAGAAAAATTAATAAATACTATGTGTCATCGAAAAAACAAGGCTACCCCCTATGGTTTTTTGCTCGAAATTTTTTTTTTTTTAAATGTTGTTCTTATAATTTTTAAATCTTCAATAAGCTTCAAAAACAATATATTTGAAAAAAATTTCATTATAGCTACAACCAATTAAAAGTTATAGCCACGAATCTGTTTTAATCATCCTGCTTATCTATATAATTAATAGGCTAAGGTTTTTTTTGTGACTTCAACTCCTCCCAGACCAATGGACCGATTCTATCGATTTAGATGTCATTAAATCAGGTTTAGGCTGTATATGTGCAAACCACTTTTAAAAATTGTGATTTCACTTCAGGGGGTTCCCAACCTTTTAAAACAGAAATAAAATTTTTGTACAAAAATCCGTTATTTTATCGATTTGAAATTTAGTTTGAGAAGAGCTTATGAGTTGATCGAATTTGAATTTTTTTCAAAACTAAAAATTTTTAACCAAAATTATCTTTTATGCATTCCTCAAATGTCAATTGTCCGAAAAATGCAGTTCCAAAATCAAAAATTCCACTTTCCGAGCAAACGACTCAGTCAAATTTTAACGGTTTTCAAAATTTTTTTGTTTTTCTAAATTTTTGTTCAATTTTCTTTGAAATTTGTTGACAATTACAGTAATTATCTTACCAAATGTATTTTTAATGAATTTTCTTAATATTTTCTTTAGTTGTTTAACGTGTATTTTTATCAAACGCCAAGACAGAGAAAAAAACTCTCTGAAATTTAAAGTTCTGTATTTGGAAGCGAATATCTCTGCCACTTTTTAAAAATTTAATTTATTTCTTTTTTGTATTTAATTGCAACTAATTGACTTTAAAATAATAACAAAGTTTTTACCGTTACTTTATTATTTATATTTTAATCATTGCCTTTAAAAAGAGTCCAGTAAAATTAATGTTTCCTCAAAAAATGTATTAAAAATTGTTTTTGTTGTAAAAATAAAAAAAATTCAAATTTTCATTTTTGATTTTCTTTCATTAGATATAGTTGATTTAAGACCAATTTGTTTTTGTTTGACAGAAAAATTAATAAATACTATGTGTCATCGAAAAAACAAGGCTACCCCCTATGGTTTTTTGCTCGAAATTTTTTTTTTTTTAAATGTTGTTCTTATAATTTTTAAATCTTCAATAAGCTTCAAAAACAATATATTTGAAAAAAATTTCATTATAGCTACAACCAATTAAAAGTTATAGCCACGAATCTGTTTTAATCATCCTGCTTATCTATATAATTAATAGGCTAAGGTTTTTTTTGTGACTTCAACTCCTCCCAGACCAATGGACCGATTCTATCGATTTAGATGTCATTAAATCAGGTTTAGGCTGTATATGTGCAAACCACTTTTAAAAATTGTGATTTCACTTCAGGGGGTTCCCAACCTTTTAAAACAGAAATAAAATTTTTGTACAAAAATCCGTTATTTTATCGATTTGAAATTTAGTTTGAGAAGAGCTTATGAGTTGATCGAATTTGAATTTTTTTCAAAACTAAAAATTTTTAACCAAAATTATCTTTTATGCATTCCTCAAATGTCAATTGTCCGAAAAATGCAGTTCCAAAATCAAAAATTCCACTTTCCGAGCAAACGACTCAGTCAAATTTTAACGGTTTTCAAAATTTTTTTGTTTTTCTAAATTTTTGTTCAATTTTCTTTGAAATTTGTTGACAATTACAGTAATTATCTTACCAAATGTATTTTTAATGAATTTTCTTAATATTTTCTTTAGTTGTTTAACGTGTATTTTTATCAAACGCCAATACAGAGAAAAAAACTCTCTGAAATTTAAAGTTCTGTATTTGGAAGCGAATATCTCTGCCACTTTTTAAAAAATTTAATTTATTTCTTTTTTGTATTTAATTGCAACTAATTGACTTTAAAATAATAACAAAGTTTTTACCGTTACTTTATTATTTATATTTTAATCATTGCCTTTAAAAAGAGTCCAGTAAAATTAATGTTTCCTCAAAAAATGTATTAAAAATTGTTTTTGTTGTAAAAATAAAAAAAATTCAAATTTTCATTTTTGATTTTCTTTCATTAGATATAGTTGATTTAAGACCAATTTGTTTTTGTTTGACAGAAAAATTAATAAATACTATGTGTCATCGAAAAAACAAGGCTACCCCCTATGGTTTTTTGCTCGAAATTTTTTTTTTTTTAAATGTTGTTCTTATAATTTTTAAATCTTCAATAAGCTTCAAAAACAATATATTTGAAAAAAATTTCATTATAGCTACAACCAATTAAAAGTTATAGCCACGAATCTGTTTTAATCATCCTGCTTATCTATATAATTAATAGGCTAAGGTTTTTTTTGTGACTTCAACTCCTCCCAGACCAATGGACCGATTCTATCGATTTAGATGTCATTAAATCAGGTTTAGGCTGTATATGTGCAAACCACTTTTAAAAATTGTGATTTCACTTCAGGGGGTTCCCAACCTTTTAAAACAGAAATAAAATTTTTGTACAAAAATCCGTTATTTTATCGATTTGAAATTTAGTTTGAGAAGAGCTTATGAGTTGATCGAATTTGAATTTTTTTCAAAACTAAAAATTTTTAACCAAAATTATCTTTTATGCATTCCTCAAATGTCAATTGTCCGAAAAATGCAGTTCCAAAATCAAAAATTCCACTTTCCGAGCAAACGACTCAGTCAAATTTTAACGGTTTTCAAAATTTTTTTGTTTTTCTAAATTTTTGTTCAATTTTCTTTGAAATTTGTTGACAATTACAGTAATTATCTTACCAAATGTATTTTTAATGAATTTTCTTAATATTTTCTTTAGTTGTTTAACGTGTATTTTTATCAAACGCCAAGACAGAGAAAAAAACTCTCTGAAATTTAAAGTTCTGTATTTGGAAGCGAATATCTCTGCCACTTTTTAAAAAATTTAATTTATTTCTTTTTTGTATTTAATTGCAACTAATTGACTTTAAAATAATAACAAAGTTTTTACCGTTACTTTATTATTTATATTTTAATCATTGCCTTTAAAAAGAGTCCAGTAAAATTAATGTTTCCTCAAAAAATGTATTAAAAATTGTTTTTGTTGTAAAAATAAAAAAAATTCAAATTTTCATTTTTGATTTTCTTTCATTAGATATAGTTGATTTAAGACCAATTTGTTTTTGTTTGACAGAAAAATTAATAAATACTATGTGTCATCGAAAAAACAAGGCTACCCCCTATGGTTTTTTGCTCGAAATTTTTTTTTTTTTAAATGTTGTTCTTATAATTTTTAAATCTTCAATAAGCTTCAAAAACAATATATTTGAAAAAAATTTCATTATAGCTACAACCAATTAAAAGTTATAGCCACGAATCTGTTTTAATCATCCTGCTTATCTATATAATTAATAGGCTAAGGTTTTTTTTGTGACTTCAACTCCTCCCAGACCAATGGACCGATTCTATCGATTTAGATGTCATTAAATCAGGTTTAGGCTGTATATGTGCAAACCACTTTTAAAAATTGTGATTTCACTTCAGGGGGTTCCCAACCTTTTAAAACAGAAATAAAATTTTTGTACAAAAATCCGTTATTTTATCGATTTGAAATTTAGTTTGAGAAGAGCTTATGAGTTGATCGAATTTGAATTTTTTTCAAAACTAAAAATTTTTAACCAAAATTATCTTTTATGCATTCCTCAAATGTCAATTGTCCGAAAAATGCAGTTCCAAAATCAAAAATTCCACTTTCCGAGCAAACGACTCAGTCAAATTTTAACGGTTTTCAAAATTTTTTTGTTTTTCTAAATTTTTGTTCAATTTTCTTTGAAATTTGTTGACAATTACAGTAATTATCTTACCAAATGTATTTTTAATGAATTTTCTTAATATTTTCTTTAGTTGTTTAACGTGTATTTTTATCAAACGCCAAGACAGAGAAAAAAACTCTCTGAAATTTAAAGTTCTGTATTTGGAAGCGAATATCTCTGCCACTTTTTAAAAAATTTAATTTATTTCTTTTTTGTATTTAATTGCAACTAATTGACTTTAAAATAATAACAAAGTTTTTACCGTTACTTTATTATTTATATTTTAATCATTGCCTTTAAAAAGAGTCCAGTAAAATTAATGTTTCCTCAAAAAATGTATTAAAAATTGTTTTTGTTGTAAAAATAAAAAAAATTCAAATTTTCATTTTTGATTTTCTTTCATTAGATATAGTTGATTTAAGACCAATTTGTTTTTGTTTGACAGAAAAATTAATAAATACTATGTGTCATCGAAAAAACAAGGCTACCCCCTATGGTTTTTTGCTCGAAATTTTTTTTTTTTTAAATGTTGTTCTTATAATTTTTAAATCTTCAATAAGCTTCAAAAACAATATATTTGAAAAAAATTTCATTATAGCTACAACCAATTAAAAGTTATAGCCACGAATCTGTTTTAATCATCCTGCTTATCTATATAATTAATAGGCTAAGGTTTTTTTTGTGACTTCAACTCCTCCCAGACCAATGGACCGATTCTATCGATTTAGATGTCATTAAATCAGGTTTAGGCTGTATATGTGCAAACCACTTTTAAAAATTGTGATTTCACTTCAGGGGGTTCCCAACCTTTTAAAACAGAAATAAAATTTTTGTACAAAAATCCGTTATTTTATCGATTTGAAATTTAGTTTGAGAAGAGCTTATGAGTTGATCGAATTTGAATTTTTTTCAAAACTAAAAATTTTTAACCAAAATTATCTTTTATGCATTCCTCAAATGTCAATTGTCCGAAAAATGCAGTTCCAAAATCAAAAATTCCACTTTCCGAGCAAACGACTCAGTCAAATTTTAACGGTTTTCAAAATTTTTTTGTTTTTCTAAATTTTTGTTCAATTTTCTTTGAAATTTGTTGACAATTACAGTAATTATCTTACCAAATGTATTTTTAATGAATTTTCTTAATATTTTCTTTAGTTGTTTAACGTGTATTTTTATCAAACGCCAAGACAGAGAAAAAAACTCTCTGAAATTTAAAGTTCTGTATTTGGAAGCGAATATCTCTGCCACTTTTTAAAAAATTTAATTTATTTCTTTTTTGTATTTAATTGCAACTAATTGACTTTAAAATAATAACAAAGTTTTTACCGTTACTTTATTATTTATATTTTAATCATTGCCTTTAAAAAGAGTCCAGTAAAATTAATGTTTCCTCAAAAAATGTATTAAAAATTGTTTTTGTTGTAAAAATAAAAAAAATTCAAATTTTCATTTTTGATTTTCTTTCATTAGATATAGTTGATTTAAGACCAATTTGTTTTTGTTTGACAGAAAAATTAATAAATACTATGTGTCATCGAAAAAACAAGGCTACCCCCTATGGTTTTTTGCTCGAAATTTTTTTTTTTTTAAATGTTGTTCTTATAATTTTTAAATCTTCAATAAGCTTCAAAAACAATATATTTGAAAAAAATTTCATTATAGCTACAACCAATTAAAAGTTATAGCCACGAATCTGTTTTAATCATCCTGCTTATCTATATAATTAATAGGCTAAGGTTTTTTTTGTGACTTCAACTCCTCCCAGACCAATGGACCGATTCTATCGATTTAGATGTCATTAAATCAGGTTTAGGCTGTATATGTGCAAACCACTTTTAAAAATTGTGATTTCACTTCAGGGGGTTCCCAACCTTTTAAAACAGAAATAAAATTTTTGTACAAAAATCCGTTATTTTATCGATTTGAAATTTAGTTTGAGAAGAGCTTATGAGTTGATCGAATTTGAATTTTTTTCAAAACTAAAAATTTTTAACCAAAATTATCTTTTATGCATTCCTCAAATGTCAATTGTCCGAAAAATGCAGTTCCAAAATCAAAAATTCCACTTTCCGAGCAAACGACTCAGTCAAATTTTAACGGTTTTCAAAATTTTTTTGTTTTTCTAAATTTTTGTTCAATTTTCTTTGAAATTTGTTGACAATTACAGTAATTATCTTACCAAATGTATTTTTAATGAATTTTCTTAATATTTTCTTTAGTTGTTTAACGTGTATTTTTATCAAACGCCAAGACAGAGAAAAAAACTCTCCGAAATTTAAAGTTCTGTATTTGGAAGCGAATATCTCTGCCACTTTTTAAAAAATTTAATTTATTTCTTTTTTGTATTTAATTGCAACTAATTGACTTTAAAATAATAACAAAGTTTTTACCGTTACTTTATTATTTATATTTTAATCATTGCCTTTAAAAAGAGTCCAGTAAAATTAATGTTTCCTCAAAAAATGTATTAAAAATTGTTTTTGTTGTAAAAATAAAAAAAATTCAAATTTTCATTTTTGATTTTCTTTCATTAGATATAGTTGATTTAAGACCAATTTGTTTTTGTTTGACAGAAAAATTAATAAATACTATGTGTCATCGAAAAAACAAGGCTACCCCCTATGGTTTTTTGCTCGAAATTTTTTTTTTTTTAAATGTTGTTCTTATAATTTTTAAATCTTCAATAAGCTTCAAAAACAATATATTTGAAAAAAATTTCATTATAGCTACAACCAATTAAAAGTTATAGCCACGAATCTGTTTTAATCATCCTGCTTATCTATATAATTAATAGGCTAAGGTTTTTTTTGTGACTTCAACTCCTCCCAGACCAATGGACCGATTCTATCGATTTAGATGTCATTAAATCAGGTTTAGGCTGTATATGTGCAAACCACTTTTAAAAGTTGTGATTTCACTTCAGGGGGTTCCCAACCTTTTAAAACAGAAATAAAATTTTTGTACAAAAATCCGTTATTTTATCGATTTGAAATTTAGTTTGAGAAGAGCTTATGAGTTGATCGAATTTGAATTTTTTTCAAAACTAAAAATTTTTAACCAAAATTATCTTTTATGCATTCCTCAAATGTCAATTGTCCGAAAAATGCAGTTCCAAAATCAAAAATTCCACTTTCCGAGCAAACGACTCAGTCAAATTTTAACGGTTTTCAAAATTTTTTTGTTTTTCTAAATTTTTGTTCAATTTTCTTTGAAATTTGTTGACAATTACAGTAATTATCTTACCAAATGTATTTTTAATGAATTTTCTTAATATTTTCTTTAGTTGTTTAACGTGTATTTTTATCAAACGCCAAGACAGAGAAAAAAACTCTCTGAAATTTAAAGTTCTGTATTTGGAAGCGAATATCTCTGCCACTTTTTAAAAAATTTAATTTATTTCTTTTTTGTATTTAATTGCAACTAATTGACTTTAAAATAATAACAAAGTTTTTACCGTTACTTTATTATTTATATTTTAATCATTGCCTTTAAAAAGAGTCCAGTAAAATTAATGTTTCCTCAAAAAATGTATTAAAAATTGTTTTTGTTGTAAAAATAAAAAAAATTCAAATTTTCATTTTTGATTTTCTTTCATTAGATATAGTTGATTTAAGACCAATTTGTTTTTGTTTGACAGAAAAATTAATAAATACTATGTGTCATCGAAAAAACAAGGCTACCCCCTATGGTTTTTTGCTCGAAATTTTTTTTTTTTTAAATGTTGTTCTTATAATTTTTAAATCTTCAATAAGCTTCAAAAACAATATATTTGAAAAAAATTTCATTATAGCTACAACCAATTAAAAGTTATAGCCACGAATCTGTTTTAATCATCCTGCTTATCTATATAATTAATAGGCTAAGGTTTTTTTTGTGACTTCAACTCCTCCCAGACCAATGGACCGATTCTATCGATTTAGATGTCATTAAATCAGGTTTAGGCTGTATATGTGCAAACCACTTTTAAAAATTGTGATTTCACTTCAGGGGGTTCCCAACCTTTTAAAACAGAAATAAAATTTTTGTACAAAAATCCGTTATTTTATCGATTTGAAATTTAGTTTGAGAAGAGCTTATGAGTTGATCGAATTTGAATTTTTTTCAAAACTAAAAATTTTTAACCAAAATTATCTTTTATGCATTCCTCAAATGTCAATTGTCCGAAAAATGCAGTTCCAAAATCAAAAATTCCACTTTCCGAGCAAACGACTCAGTCAAATTTTAACGGTTTTCAAAATTTTTTTGTTTTTCTAAATTTTTGTTCAATTTTCTTTGAAATTTGTTGACAATTACAGTAATTATCTTACCAAATGTATTTTTAATGAATTTTCTTAATATTTTCTTTAGTTGTTTAACGTGTATTTTTATCAAACGCCAAGACAGAGAAAAAAACTCTCCGAAATTTAAAGTTCTGTATTTGGAAGCGAATATCTCTGCCACTTTTTAAAAAATTTAATTTATTTCTTTTTTGTATTTAATTGCAACTAATTGACTTTAAAATAATAACAAAGTTTTTACCGTTACTTTATTATTTATATTTTAATCATTGCCTTTAAAAAGAGTCCAGTAAAATTAATGTTTCCTCAAAAAATGTATTAAAAATTGTTTTTGTTGTAAAAATAAAAAAAATTCAAATTTTCATTTTTGATTTTCTTTCATTAGATATAGTTGATTTAAGACCAATTTGTTTTTGTTTGACAGAAAAATTAATAAATACTATGTGTCATCGAAAAAACAAGGCTACCCCCTATGGTTTTTTGCTCGAAATTTTTTTTTTTTTAAATGTTGTTCTTATAATTTTTAAATCTTCAATAAGCTTCAAAAACAATATATTTGAAAAAAATTTCATTATAGCTACAACCAATTAAAAGTTATAGCCACGAATCTGTTTTAATCATCCTGCTTATCTATATAATTAATAGGCTAAGGTTTTTTTTGTGACTTCAACTCCTCCCAGACCAATGGACCGATTCTATCGATTTAGATGTCATTAAATCAGGTTTAGGCTGTATATGTGCAAACCACTTTTAAAAGTTGTGATTTCACTTCAGGGGGTTCCCAACCTTTTAAAACAGAAATAAAATTTTTGTACAAAAATCCGTTATTTTATCGATTTGAAATTTAGTTTGAGAAGAGCTTATGAGTTGATCGAATTTGAATTTTTTTCAAAACTAAAAATTTTTAACCAAAATTATCTTTTATGCATTCCTCAAATGTCAATTGTCCGAAAAATGCAGTTCCAAAATCAAAAATTCCACTTTCCGAGCAAACGACTCAGTCAAATTTTAACGGTTTTCAAAATTTTTTTGTTTTTCTAAATTTTTGTTCAATTTTCTTTGAAATTTGTTGACAATTACAGTAATTATCTTACCAAATGTATTTTTAATGAATTTTCTTAATATTTTCTTTAGTTGTTTAACGTGTATTTTTATCAAACGCCAAGACAGAGAAAAAAACTCTCTGAAATTTAAAGTTCTGTATTTGGAAGCGAATATCTCTGCCACTTTTTAAAAAATTTAATTTATTTCTTTTTTGTATTTAATTGCAACTAATTGACTTTAAAATAATAACAAAGTTTTTACCGTTACTTTATTATTTATATTTTAATCATTGCCTTTAAAAAGAGTCCAGTAAAATTAATGTTTCCTCAAAAAATGTATTAAAAATTGTTTTTGTTGTAAAAATAAAAAAAATTCAAATTTTCATTTTTGATTTTCTTTCATTAGATATAGTTGATTTAAGACCAATTTGTTTTTGTTTGACAGAAAAATTAATAAATACTATGTGTCATCGAAAAAACAAGGCTACCCCCTATGGTTTTTTGCTCGAAATTTTTTTTTTTTTAAATGTTGTTCTTATAATTTTTAAATCTTCAATAAGCTTCAAAAACAATATATTTGAAAAAAATTTCATTATAGCTACAACCAATTAAAAGTTATAGCCACGAATCTGTTTTAATCATCCTGCTTATCTATATAATTAATAGGCTAAGGTTTTTTTTGTGACTTCAACTCCTCCCAGACCAATGGACCGATTCTATCGATTTAGATGTCATTAAATCAGGTTTAGGCTGTATATGTGCAAACCACTTTTAAAAATTGTGATTTCACTTCAGGGGGTTCCCAACCTTTTAAAACAGAAATAAAATTTTTGTACAAAAATCCGTTATTTTATCGATTTGAAATTTAGTTTGAGAAGAGCTTATGAGTTGATCGAATTTGAATTTTTTTCAAAACTAAAAATTTTTAACCAAAATTATCTTTTATGCATTCCTCAAATGTCAATTGTCCGAAAAATGCAGTTCCAAAATCAAAAATTCCACTTTCCGAGCAAACGACTCAGTCAAATTTTAACGGTTTTCAAAATTTTTTTGTTTTTCTAAATTTTTGTTCAATTTTCTTTGAAATTTGTTGACAATTACAGTAATTATCTTACCAAATGTATTTTTAATGAATTTTCTTAATATTTTCTTTAGTTGTTTAACGTGTATTTTTATCAAACGCCAAGACAGAGAAAAAAACTCTCCGAAATTTAAAGTTCTGTATTTGGAAGCGAATATCTCTGCCACTTTTTAAAAAATTTAATTTATTTCTTTTTTGTATTTAATTGCAACTAATTGACTTTAAAATAATAACAAAGTTTTTACCGTTACTTTATTATTTATATTTTAATCATTGCCTTTAAAAAGAGTCCAGTAAAATTAATGTTTCCTCAAAAAATGTATTAAAAATTGTTTTTGTTGTAAAAATAAAAAAAATTCAAATTTTCATTTTTGATTTTCTTTCATTAGATATAGTTGATTTAAGACCAATTTGTTTTTGTTTGACAGAAAAATTAATAAATACTATGTGTCATCGAAAAAACAAGGCTACCCCCTATGGTTTTTTGCTCGAAATTTTTTTTTTTTTAAATGTTGTTCTTATAATTTTTAAATCTTCAATAAGCTTCAAAAACAATATATTTGAAAAAAATTTCATTATAGCTACAACCAATTAAAAGTTATAGCCACGAATCTGTTTTAATCATCCTGCTTATCTATATAATTAATAGGCTAAGGTTTTTTTTGTGACTTCAACTCCTCCCAGACCAATGGACCGATTCTATCGATTTAGATGTCATTAAATCAGGTTTAGGCTGTATATGTGCAAACCACTTTTAAAAATTGTGATTTCACTTCAGGGGGTTCCCAACCTTTTAAAACAGAAATAAAATTTTTGTACAAAAATCCGTTATTTTATCGATTTGAAATTTAGTTTGAGAAGAGCTTATGAGTTGATCGAATTTGAATTTTTTTCAAAACTAAAAATTTTTAACCAAAATTATCTTTTATGCATTCCTCAAATGTCAATTGTCCGAAAAATGCAGTTCCAAAATCAAAAATTCCACTTTCCGAGCAAACGACTCAGTCAAATTTTAACGGTTTTCAAAATTTTTTTGTTTTTCTAAATTTTTGTTCAATTTTCTTTGAAATTTGTTGACAATTACAGTAATTATCTTACCAAATGTATTTTTAATGAATTTTCTTAATATTTTCTTTAGTTGTTTAACGTGTATTTTTATCAAACGCCAAGACAGAGAAAAAAACTCTCCGAAATTTAAAGTTCTGTATTTGGAAGCGAATATCTCTGCCACTTTTTAAAAAATTTAATTTATTTCTTTTTTGTATTTAATTGCAACTAATTGACTTTAAAATAATAACAAAGTTTTTACCGTTACTTTATTATTTATATTTTAATCATTGCCTTTAAAAAGAGTCCAGTAAAATTAATGTTTCCTCAAAAAATGTATTAAAAATTGTTTTTGTTGTAAAAATAAAAAAAATTCAAATTTTCATTTTTGATTTTCTTTCATTAGATATAGTTGATTTAAGACCAATTTGTTTTTGTTTGACAGAAAAATTAATAAATACTATGTGTCATCGAAAAAACAAGGCTACCCCCTATGGTTTTTTGCTCGAAATTTTTTTTTTTTTAAATGTTGTTCTTATAATTTTTAAATCTTCAATAAGCTTCAAAAACAATATATTTGAAAAAAATTTCATTATAGCTACAACCAATTAAAAGTTATAGCCACGAATCTGTTTTAATCATCCTGCTTATCTATATAATTAATAGGCTAAGGTTTTTTTTGTGACTTCAACTCCTCCCAGACCAATGGACCGATTCTATCGATTTAGATGTCATTAAATCAGGTTTAGGCTGTATATGTGCAAACCACTTTTAAAAATTGTGATTTCACTTCAGGGGGTTCCCAACCTTTTAAAACAGAAATAAAATTTTTGTACAAAAATCCGTTATTTTATCGATTTGAAATTTAGTTTGAGAAGAGCTTATGAGTTGATCGAATTTGAATTTTTTTCAAAACTAAAAATTTTTAACCAAAATTATCTTTTATGCATTCCTCAAATGTCAATTGTCCGAAAAATGCAGTTCCAAAATCAAAAATTCCACTTTCCGAGCAAACGACTCAGTCAAATTTTAACGGTTTTCAAAATTTTTTTGTTTTTCTAAATTTTTGTTCAATTTTCTTTGAAATTTGTTGACAATTACAGTAATTATCTTACCAAATGTATTTTTAATGAATTTTCTTAATATTTTCTTTAGTTGTTTAACGTGTATTTTTATCAAACGCCAAGACAGAGAAAAAAACTCTCCGAAATTTAAAGTTCTGTATTTGGAAGCGAATATCTCTGCCACTTTTTAAAAAATTTAATTTATTTCTTTTTTGTATTTAATTGCAACTAATTGACTTTAAAATAATAACAAAGTTTTTACCGTTACTTTATTATTTATATTTTAATCATTGCCTTTAAAAAGAGTCCAGTAAAATTAATGTTTCCTCAAAAAATGTATTAAAAATTGTTTTTGTTGTAAAAATAAAAAAAATTCAAATTTTCATTTTTGATTTTCTTTCATTAGATATAGTTGATTTAAGACCAATTTGTTTTTGTTTGACAGAAAAATTAATAAATACTATGTGTCATCGAAAAAACAAGGCTACCCCCTATGGTTTTTTGCTCGAAATTTTTTTTTTTTTAAATGTTGTTCTTATAATTTTTAAATCTTCAATAAGCTTCAAAAACAATATATTTGAAAAAAATTTCATTATAGCTACAACCAATTAAAAGTTATAGCCACGAATCTGTTTTAATCATCCTGCTTATCTATATAATTAATAGGCTAAGGTTTTTTTTGTGACTTCAACTCCTCCCAGACCAATGGACCGATTCTATCGATTTAGATGTCATTAAATCAGGTTTAGGCTGTATATGTGCAAACCACTTTTAAAAATTGTGATTTCACTTCAGGGGGTTCCCAACCTTTTAAAACAGAAATAAAATTTTTGTACAAAAATCCGTTATTTTATCGATTTGAAATTTAGTTTGAGAAGAGCTTATGAGTTGATCGAATTTGAATTTTTTTCAAAACTAAAAATTTTTAACCAAAATTATCTTTTATGCATTCCTCAAATGTCAATTGTCCGAAAAATGCAGTTCCAAAATCAAAAATTCCACTTTCCGAGCAAACGACTCAGTCAAATTTTAACGGTTTTCAAAATTTTTTTGTTTTTCTAAATTTTTGTTCAATTTTCTTTGAAATTTGTTGACAATTACAGTAATTATCTTACCAAATGTATTTTTAATGAATTTTCTTAATATTTTCTTTAGTTGTTTAACGTGTATTTTTATCAAACGCCAAGACAGAGAAAAAAACTCTCCGAAATTTAAAGTTCTGTATTTGGAAGCGAATATCTCTGCCACTTTTTAAAAAATTTAATTTATTTCTTTTTTGTATTTAATTGCAACTAATTGACTTTAAAATAATAACAAAGTTTTTACCGTTACTTTATTATTTATATTTTAATCATTGCCTTTAAAAAGAGTCCAGTAAAATTAATGTTTCCTCAAAAAATGTATTAAAAATTGTTTTTGTTGTAAAAATAAAAAAAATTCAAATTTTCATTTTTGATTTTCTTTCATTAGATATAGTTGATTTAAGACCAATTTGTTTTTGTTTGACAGAAAAATTAATAAATACTATGTGTCATCGAAAAAACAAGGCTACCCCCTATGGTTTTTTGCTCGAAATTTTTTTTTTTTTAAATGTTGTTCTTATAATTTTTAAATCTTCAATAAGCTTCAAAAACAATATATTTGAAAAAAATTTCATTATAGCTACAACCAATTAAAAGTTATAGCCACGAATCTGTTTTAATCATCCTGCTTATCTATATAATTAATAGGCTAAGGTTTTTTTTGTGACTTCAACTCCTCCCAGACCAATGGACCGATTCTATCGATTTAGATGTCATTAAATCAGGTTTAGGCTGTATATGTGCAAACCACTTTTAAAAATTGTGATTTCACTTCAGGGGGTTCCCAACCTTTTAAAACAGAAATAAAATTTTTGTACAAAAATCCGTTATTTTATCGATTTGAAATTTAGTTTGAGAAGAGCTTATGAGTTGATCGAATTTGAATTTTTTTCAAAACTAAAAATTTTTAACCAAAATTATCTTTTATGCATTCCTCAAATGTCAATTGTCCGAAAAATGCAGTTCCAAAATCAAAAATTCCACTTTCCGAGCAAACGACTCAGTCAAATTTTAACGGTTTTCAAAATTTTTTTGTTTTTCTAAATTTTTGTTCAATTTTCTTTGAAATTTGTTGACAATTACAGTAATTATCTTACCAAATGTATTTTTAATGAATTTTCTTAATATTTTCTTTAGTTGTTTAACGTGTATTTTTATCAAACGCCAAGACAGAGAAAAAAACTCTCCGAAATTTAAAGTTCTGTATTTGGAAGCGAATATCTCTGCCACTTTTTAAAAAATTTAATTTATTTCTTTTTTGTATTTAATTGCAACTAATTGACTTTAAAATAATAACAAAGTTTTTACCGTTACTTTATTATTTATATTTTAATCATTGCCTTTAAAAAGAGTCCAGTAAAATTAATGTTTCCTCAAAAAATGTATTAAAAATTGTTTTTGTTGTAAAAATAAAAAAAATTCAAATTTTCATTTTTGATTTTCTTTCATTAGATATAGTTGATTTAAGACCAATTTGTTTTTGTTTGACAGAAAAATTAATAAATACTATGTGTCATCGAAAAAACAAGGCTACCCCCTATGGTTTTTTGCTCGAAATTTTTTTTTTTTTAAATGTTGTTCTTATAATTTTTAAATCTTCAATAAGCTTCAAAAACAATATATTTGAAAAAAATTTCATTATAGCTACAACCAATTAAAAGTTATAGCCACGAATCTGTTTTAATCATCCTGCTTATCTATATAATTAATAGGCTAAGGTTTTTTTTGTGACTTCAACTCCTCCCAGACCAATGGACCGATTCTATCGATTTAGATGTCATTAAATCAGGTTTAGGCTGTATATGTGCAAACCACTTTTAAAAATTGTGATTTCACTTCAGGGGGTTCCCAACCTTTTAAAACAGAAATAAAATTTTTGTACAAAAATCCGTTATTTTATCGATTTGAAATTTAGTTTGAGAAGAGCTTATGAGTTGATCGAATTTGAATTTTTTTCAAAACTAAAAATTTTTAACCAAAATTATCTTTTATGCATTCCTCAAATGTCAATTGTCCGAAAAATGCAGTTCCAAAATCAAAAATTCCACTTTCCGAGCAAACGACTCAGTCAAATTTTAACGGTTTTCAAAATTTTTTTGTTTTTCTAAATTTTTGTTCAATTTTCTTTGAAATTTGTTGACAATTACAGTAATTATCTTACCAAATGTATTTTTAATGAATTTTCTTAATATTTTCTTTAGTTGTTTAACGTGTATTTTTATCAAACGCCAAGACAGAGAAAAAAACTCTCCGAAATTTAAAGTTCTGTATTTGGAAGCGAATATCTCTGCCACTTTTTAAAAAATTTAATTTATTTCTTTTTTGTATTTAATTGCAACTAATTGACTTTAAAATAATAACAAAGTTTTTACCGTTACTTTATTATTTATATTTTAATCATTGCCTTTAAAAAGAGTCCAGTAAAATTAATGTTTCCTCAAAAAATGTATTAAAAATTGTTTTTGTTGTAAAAATAAAAAAAATTCAAATTTTCATTTTTGATTTTCTTTCATTAGATATAGTTGATTTAAGACCAATTTGTTTTTGTTTGACAGAAAAATTAATAAATACTATGTGTCATCGAAAAAACAAGGCTACCCCCTATGGTTTTTTGCTCGAAATTTTTTTTTTTTTAAATGTTGTTCTTATAATTTTTAAATCTTCAATAAGCTTCAAAAACAATATATTTGAAAAAAATTTCATTATAGCTACAACCAATTAAAAGTTATAGCCACGAATCTGTTTTAATCATCCTGCTTATCTATATAATTAATAGGCTAAGGTTTTTTTTGTGACTTCAACTCCTCCCAGACCAATGGACCGATTCTATCGATTTAGATGTCATTAAATCAGGTTTAGGCTGTATATGTGCAAACCACTTTTAAAAATTGTGATTTCACTTCAGGGGGTTCCCAACCTTTTAAAACAGAAATAAAATTTTTGTACAAAAATCCGTTATTTTATCGATTTGAAATTTAGTTTGAGAAGAGCTTATGAGTTGATCGAATTTGAATTTTTTTCAAAACTAAAAATTTTTAACCAAAATTATCTTTTATGCATTCCTCAAATGTCAATTGTCCGAAAAATGCAGTTCCAAAATCAAAAATTCCACTTTCCGAGCAAACGACTCAGTCAAATTTTAACGGTTTTCAAAATTTTTTTGTTTTTCTAAATTTTTGTTCAATTTTCTTTGAAATTTGTTGACAATTACAGTAATTATCTTACCAAATGTATTTTTAATGAATTTTCTTAATATTTTCTTTAGTTGTTTAACGTGTATTTTTATCAAACGCCAAGACAGAGAAAAAAACTCTCCGAAATTTAAAGTTCTGTATTTGGAAGCGAATATCTCTGCCACTTTTTAAAAAATTTAATTTATTTCTTTTTTGTATTTAATTGCAACTAATTGACTTTAAAATAATAACAAAGTTTTTACCGTTACTTTATTATTTATATTTTAATCATTGCCTTTAAAAAGAGTCCAGTAAAATTAATGTTTCCTCAAAAAATGTATTAAAAATTGTTTTTGTTGTAAAAATAAAAAAAATTCAAATTTTCATTTTTGATTTTCTTTCATTAGATATAGTTGATTTAAGACCAATTTGTTTTTGTTTGACAGAAAAATTAATAAATACTATGTGTCATCGAAAAAACAAGGCTACCCCCTATGGTTTTTTGCTCGAAATTTTTTTTTTTTTAAATGTTGTTCTTATAATTTTTAAATCTTCAATAAGCTTCAAAAACAATATATTTGAAAAAAATTTCATTATAGCTACAACCAATTAAAAGTTATAGCCACGAATCTGTTTTAATCATCCTGCTTATCTATATAATTAATAGGCTAAGGTTTTTTTTGTGACTTCAACTCCTCCCAGACCAATGGACCGATTCTATCGATTTAGATGTCATTAAATCAGGTTTAGGCTGTATATGTGCAAACCACTTTTAAAAATTGTGATTTCACTTCAGGGGGTTCCCAACCTTTTAAAACAGAAATAAAATTTTTGTACAAAAATCCGTTATTTTATCGATTTGAAATTTAGTTTGAGAAGAGCTTATGAGTTGATCGAATTTGAATTTTTTTCAAAACTAAAAATTTTTAACCAAAATTATCTTTTATGCATTCCTCAAATGTCAATTGTCCGAAAAATGCAGTTCCAAAATCAAAAATTCCACTTTCCGAGCAAACGACTCAGTCAAATTTTAACGGTTTTCAAAATTTTTTTGTTTTTCTAAATTTTTGTTCAATTTTCTTTGAAATTTGTTGACAATTACAGTAATTATCTTACCAAATGTATTTTTAATGAATTTTCTTAATATTTTCTTTAGTTGTTTAACGTGTATTTTTATCAAACGCCAAGACAGAGAAAAAAACTCTCCGAAATTTAAAGTTCTGTATTTGGAAGCGAATATCTCTGCCACTTTTTAAAAAATTTAATTTATTTCTTTTTTGTATTTAATTGCAACTAATTGACTTTAAAATAATAACAAAGTTTTTACCGTTACTTTATTATTTATATTTTAATCATTGCCTTTAAAAAGAGTCCAGTAAAATTAATGTTTCCTCAAAAAATGTATTAAAAATTGTTTTTGTTGTAAAAATAAAAAAAATTCAAATTTTCATTTTTGATTTTCTTTCATTAGATATAGTTGATTTAAGACCAATTTGTTTTTGTTTGACAGAAAAATTAATAAATACTATGTGTCATCGAAAAAACAAGGCTACCCCCTATGGTTTTTTGCTCGAAATTTTTTTTTTTTTAAATGTTGTTCTTATAATTTTTAAATCTTCAATAAGCTTCAAAAACAATATATTTGAAAAAAATTTCATTATAGCTACAACCAATTAAAAGTTATAGCCACGAATCTGTTTTAATCATCCTGCTTATCTATATAATTAATAGGCTAAGGTTTTTTTTGTGACTTCAACTCCTCCCAGACCAATGGACCGATTCTATCGATTTAGATGTCATTAAATCAGGTTTAGGCTGTATATGTGCAAACCACTTTTAAAAATTGTGATTTCACTTCAGGGGGTTCCCAACCTTTTAAAACAGAAATAAAATTTTTGTACAAAAATCCGTTATTTTATCGATTTGAAATTTAGTTTGAGAAGAGCTTATGAGTTGATCGAATTTGAATTTTTTTCAAAACTAAAAATTTTTAACCAAAATTATCTTTTATGCATTCCTCAAATGTCAATTGTCCGAAAAATGCAGTTCCAAAATCAAAAATTCCACTTTCCGAGCAAACGACTCAGTCAAATTTTAACGGTTTTCAAAATTTTTTTGTTTTTCTAAATTTTTGTTCAATTTTCTTTGAAATTTGTTGACAATTACAGTAATTATCTTACCAAATGTATTTTTAATGAATTTTCTTAATATTTTCTTTAGTTGTTTAACGTGTATTTTTATCAAACGCCAAGACAGAGAAAAAAACTCTCCGAAATTTAAAGTTCTGTATTTGGAAGCGAATATCTCTGCCACTTTTTAAAAAATTTAATTTATTTCTTTTTTGTATTTAATTGCAACTAATTGACTTTAAAATAATAACAAAGTTTTTACCGTTACTTTATTATTTATATTTTAATCATTGCCTTTAAAAAGAGTCCAGTAAAATTAATGTTTCCTCAAAAAATGTATTAAAAATTGTTTTTGTTGTAAAAATAAAAAAAATTCAAATTTTCATTTTTGATTTTCTTTCATTAGATATAGTTGATTTAAGACCAATTTGTTTTTGTTTGACAGAAAAATTAATAAATACTATGTGTCATCGAAAAAACAAGGCTACCCCCTATGGTTTTTTGCTCGAAATTTTTTTTTTTTTAAATGTTGTTCTTATAATTTTTAAATCTTCAATAAGCTTCAAAAACAATATATTTGAAAAAAATTTCATTATAGCTACAACCAATTAAAAGTTATAGCCACGAATCTGTTTTAATCATCCTGCTTATCTATATAATTAATAGGCTAAGGTTTTTTTTGTGACTTCAACTCCTCCCAGACCAATGGACCGATTCTATCGATTTAGATGTCATTAAATCAGGTTTAGGCTGTATATGTGCAAACCACTTTTAAAAATTGTGATTTCACTTCAGGGGGTTCCCAACCTTTTAAAACAGAAATAAAATTTTTGTACAAAAATCCGTTATTTTATCGATTTGAAATTTAGTTTGAGAAGAGCTTATGAGTTGATCGAATTTGAATTTTTTTCAAAACTAAAAATTTTTAACCAAAATTATCTTTTATGCATTCCTCAAATGTCAATTGTCCGAAAAATGCAGTTCCAAAATCAAAAATTCCACTTTCCGAGCAAACGACTCAGTCAAATTTTAACGGTTTTCAAAATTTTTTTGTTTTTCTAAATTTTTGTTCAATTTTCTTTGAAATTTGTTGACAATTACAGTAATTATCTTACCAAATGTATTTTTAATGAATTTTCTTAATATTTTCTTTAGTTGTTTAACGTGTATTTTTATCAAACGCCAAGACAGAGAAAAAAACTCTCCGAAATTTAAAGTTCTGTATTTGGAAGCGAATATCTCTGCCACTTTTTAAAAAATTTAATTTATTTCTTTTTTGTATTTAATTGCAACTAATTGACTTTAAAATAATAACAAAGTTTTTACCGTTACTTTATTATTTATATTTTAATCATTGCCTTTAAAAAGAGTCCAGTAAAATTAATGTTTCCTCAAAAAATGTATTAAAAATTGTTTTTGTTGTAAAAATAAAAAAAATTCAAATTTTCATTTTTGATTTTCTTTCATTAGATATAGTTGATTTAAGACCAATTTGTTTTTGTTTGACAGAAAAATTAATAAATACTATGTGTCATCGAAAAAACAAGGCTACCCCCTATGGTTTTTTGCTCGAAATTTTTTTTTTTTTAAATGTTGTTCTTATAATTTTTAAATCTTCAATAAGCTTCAAAAACAATATATTTGAAAAAAATTTCATTATAGCTACAACCAATTAAAAGTTATAGCCACGAATCTGTTTTAATCATCCTGCTTATCTATATAATTAATAGGCTAAGGTTTTTTTTGTGACTTCAACTCCTCCCAGACCAATGGACCGATTCTATCGATTTAGATGTCATTAAATCAGGTTTAGGCTGTATATGTGCAAACCACTTTTAAAAATTGTGATTTCACTTCAGGGGGTTCCCAACCTTTTAAAACAGAAATAAAATTTTTGTACAAAAATCCGTTATTTTATCGATTTGAAATTTAGTTTGAGAAGAGCTTATGAGTTGATCGAATTTGAATTTTTTTCAAAACTAAAAATTTTTAACCAAAATTATCTTTTATGCATTCCTCAAATGTCAATTGTCCGAAAAATGCAGTTCCAAAATCAAAAATTCCACTTTCCGAGCAAACGACTCAGTCAAATTTTAACGGTTTTCAAAATTTTTTTGTTTTTCTAAATTTTTGTTCAATTTTCTTTGAAATTTGTTGACAATTACAGTAATTATCTTACCAAATGTATTTTTAATGAATTTTCTTAATATTTTCTTTAGTTGTTTAACGTGTATTTTTATCAAACGCCAAGACAGAGAAAAAAACTCTCCGAAATTTAAAGTTCTGTATTTGGAAGCGAATATCTCTGCCACTTTTTAAAAAATTTAATTTATTTCTTTTTTGTATTTAATTGCAACTAATTGACTTTAAAATAATAACAAAGTTTTTACCGTTACTTTATTATTTATATTTTAATCATTGCCTTTAAAAAGAGTCCAGTAAAATTAATGTTTCCTCAAAAAATGTATTAAAAATTGTTTTTGTTGTAAAAATAAAAAAAATTCAAATTTTCATTTTTGATTTTCTTTCATTAGATATAGTTGATTTAAGACCAATTTGTTTTTGTTTGACAGAAAAATTAATAAATACTATGTGTCATCGAAAAAACAAGGCTACCCCCTATGGTTTTTTGCTCGAAATTTTTTTTTTTTTAAATGTTGTTCTTATAATTTTTAAATCTTCAATAAGCTTCAAAAACAATATATTTGAAAAAAATTTCATTATAGCTACAACCAATTAAAAGTTATAGCCACGAATCTGTTTTAATCATCCTGCTTATCTATATAATTAATAGGCTAAGGTTTTTTTTGTGACTTCAACTCCTCCCAGACCAATGGACCGATTCTATCGATTTAGATGTCATTAAATCAGGTTTAGGCTGTATATGTGCAAACCACTTTTAAAAATTGTGATTTCACTTCAGGGGGTTCCCAACCTTTTAAAACAGAAATAAAATTTTTGTACAAAAATCCGTTATTTTATCGATTTGAAATTTAGTTTGAGAAGAGCTTATGAGTTGATCGAATTTGAATTTTTTTCAAAACTAAAAATTTTTAACCAAAATTATCTTTTATGCATTCCTCAAATGTCAATTGTCCGAAAAATGCAGTTCCAAAATCAAAAATTCCACTTTCCGAGCAAACGACTCAGTCAAATTTTAACGGTTTTCAAAATTTTTTTGTTTTTCTAAATTTTTGTTCAATTTTCTTTGAAATTTGTTGACAATTACAGTAATTATCTTACCAAATGTATTTTTAATGAATTTTCTTAATATTTTCTTTAGTTGTTTAACGTGTATTTTTATCAAACGCCAAGACAGAGAAAAAAACTCTCCGAAATTTAAAGTTCTGTATTTGGAAGCGAATATCTCTGCCACTTTTTAAAAAATTTAATTTATTTCTTTTTTGTATTTAATTGCAACTAATTGACTTTAAAATAATAACAAAGTTTTTACCGTTACTTTATTATTTATATTTTAATCATTGCCTTTAAAAAGAGTCCAGTAAAATTAATGTTTCCTCAAAAAATGTATTAAAAATTGTTTTTGTTGTAAAAATAAAAAAAATTCAAATTTTCATTTTTGATTTTCTTTCATTAGATATAGTTGATTTAAGACCAATTTGTTTTTGTTTGACAGAAAAATTAATAAATACTATGTGTCATCGAAAAAACAAGGCTACCCCCTATGGTTTTTTGCTCGAAATTTTTTTTTTTTTAAATGTTGTTCTTATAATTTTTAAATCTTCAATAAGCTTCAAAAACAATATATTTGAAAAAAATTTCATTATAGCTACAACCAATTAAAAGTTATAGCCACGAATCTGTTTTAATCATCCTGCTTATCTATATAATTAATAGGCTAAGGTTTTTTTTGTGACTTCAACTCCTCCCAGACCAATGGACCGATTCTATCGATTTAGATGTCATTAAATCAGGTTTAGGCTGTATATGTGCAAACCACTTTTAAAAATTGTGATTTCACTTCAGGGGGTTCCCAACCTTTTAAAACAGAAATAAAATTTTTGTACAAAAATCCGTTATTTTATCGATTTGAAATTTAGTTTGAGAAGAGCTTATGAGTTGATCGAATTTGAATTTTTTTCAAAACTAAAAATTTTTAACCAAAATTATCTTTTATGCATTCCTCAAATGTCAATTGTCCGAAAAATGCAGTTCCAAAATCAAAAATTCCACTTTCCGAGCAAACGACTCAGTCAAATTTTAACGGTTTTCAAAATTTTTTTGTTTTTCTAAATTTTTGTTCAATTTTCTTTGAAATTTGTTGACAATTACAGTAATTATCTTACCAAATGTATTTTTAATGAATTTTCTTAATATTTTCTTTAGTTGTTTAACGTGTATTTTTATCAAACGCCAAGACAGAGAAAAAAACTCTCCGAAATTTAAAGTTCTGTATTTGGAAGCGAATATCTCTGCCACTTTTTAAAAAATTTAATTTATTTCTTTTTTGTATTTAATTGCAACTAATTGACTTTAAAATAATAACAAAGTTTTTACCGTTACTTTATTATTTATATTTTAATCATTGCCTTTAAAAAGAGTCCAGTAAAATTAATGTTTCCTCAAAAAATGTATTAAAAATTGTTTTTGTTGTAAAAATAAAAAAAATTCAAATTTTCATTTTTGATTTTCTTTCATTAGATATAGTTGATTTAAGACCAATTTGTTTTTGTTTGACAGAAAAATTAATAAATACTATGTGTCATCGAAAAAACAAGGCTACCCCCTATGGTTTTTTGCTCGAAATTTTTTTTTTTTTAAATGTTGTTCTTATAATTTTTAAATCTTCAATAAGCTTCAAAAACAATATATTTGAAAAAAATTTCATTATAGCTACAACCAATTAAAAGTTATAGCCACGAATCTGTTTTAATCATCCTGCTTATCTATATAATTAATAGGCTAAGGTTTTTTTTGTGACTTCAACTCCTCCCAGACCAATGGACCGATTCTATCGATTTAGATGTCATTAAATCAGGTTTAGGCTGTATATGTGCAAACCACTTTTAAAAATTGTGATTTCACTTCAGGGGGTTCCCAACCTTTTAAAACAGAAATAAAATTTTTGTACAAAAATCCGTTATTTTATCGATTTGAAATTTAGTTTGAGAAGAGCTTATGAGTTGATCGAATTTGAATTTTTTTCAAAACTAAAAATTTTTAACCAAAATTATCTTTTATGCATTCCTCAAATGTCAATTGTCCGAAAAATGCAGTTCCAAAATCAAAAATTCCACTTTCCGAGCAAACGACTCAGTCAAATTTTAACGGTTTTCAAAATTTTTTTGTTTTTCTAAATTTTTGTTCAATTTTCTTTGAAATTTGTTGACAATTACAGTAATTATCTTACCAAATGTATTTTTAATGAATTTTCTTAATATTTTCTTTAGTTGTTTAACGTGTATTTTTATCAAACGCCAAGACAGAGAAAAAAACTCTCCGAAATTTAAAGTTCTGTATTTGGAAGCGAATATCTCTGCCACTTTTTAAAAAATTTAATTTATTTCTTTTTTGTATTTAATTGCAACTAATTGACTTTAAAATAATAACAAAGTTTTTACCGTTACTTTATTATTTATATTTTAATCATTGCCTTTAAAAAGAGTCCAGTAAAATTAATGTTTCCTCAAAAAATGTATTAAAAATTGTTTTTGTTGTAAAAATAAAAAAAATTCAAATTTTCATTTTTGATTTTCTTTCATTAGATATAGTTGATTTAAGACCAATTTGTTTTTGTTTGACAGAAAAATTAATAAATACTATGTGTCATCGAAAAAACAAGGCTACCCCCTATGGTTTTTTGCTCGAAATTTTTTTTTTTTTAAATGTTGTTCTTATAATTTTTAAATCTTCAATAAGCTTCAAAAACAATATATTTGAAAAAAATTTCATTATAGCTACAACCAATTAAAAGTTATAGCCACGAATCTGTTTTAATCATCCTGCTTATCTATATAATTAATAGGCTAAGGTTTTTTTTGTGACTTCAACTCCTCCCAGACCAATGGACCGATTCTATCGATTTAGATGTCATTAAATCAGGTTTAGGCTGTATATGTGCAAACCACTTTTAAAAATTGTGATTTCACTTCAGGGGGTTCCCAACCTTTTAAAACAGAAATAAAATTTTTGTACAAAAATCCGTTATTTTATCGATTTGAAATTTAGTTTGAGAAGAGCTTATGAGTTGATCGAATTTGAATTTTTTTCAAAACTAAAAATTTTTAACCAAAATTATCTTTTATGCATTCCTCAAATGTCAATTGTCCGAAAAATGCAGTTCCAAAATCAAAAATTCCACTTTCCGAGCAAACGACTCAGTCAAATTTTAACGGTTTTCAAAATTTTTTTGTTTTTCTAAATTTTTGTTCAATTTTCTTTGAAATTTGTTGACAATTACAGTAATTATCTTACCAAATGTATTTTTAATGAATTTTCTTAATATTTTCTTTAGTTGTTTAACGTGTATTTTTATCAAACGCCAAGACAGAGAAAAAAACTCTCCGAAATTTAAAGTTCTGTATTTGGAAGCGAATATCTCTGCCACTTTTTAAAAAATTTAATTTATTTCTTTTTTGTATTTAATTGCAACTAATTGACTTTAAAATAATAACAAAGTTTTTACCGTTACTTTATTATTTATATTTTAATCATTGCCTTTAAAAAGAGTCCAGTAAAATTAATGTTTCCTCAAAAAATGTATTAAAAATTGTTTTTGTTGTAAAAATAAAAAAAATTCAAATTTTCATTTTTGATTTTCTTTCATTAGATATAGTTGATTTAAGACCAATTTGTTTTTGTTTGACAGAAAAATTAATAAATACTATGTGTCATCGAAAAAACAAGGCTACCCCCTATGGTTTTTTGCTCGAAATTTTTTTTTTTTTAAATGTTGTTCTTATAATTTTTAAATCTTCAATAAGCTTCAAAAACAATATATTTGAAAAAAATTTCATTATAGCTACAACCAATTAAAAGTTATAGCCACGAATCTGTTTTAATCATCCTGCTTATCTATATAATTAATAGGCTAAGGTTTTTTTTGTGACTTCAACTCCTCCCAGACCAATGGACCGATTCTATCGATTTAGATGTCATTAAATCAGGTTTAGGCTGTATATGTGCAAACCACTTTTAAAAGTTGTGATTTCACTTCAGGGGGTTCCCAACCTTTTAAAACAGAAATAAAATTTTTGTACAAAAATCCGTTATTTTATCGATTTGAAATTTAGTTTGAGAAGAGCTTATGAGTTGATCGAATTTGAATTTTTTTCAAAACTAAAAATTTTTAACCAAAATTATCTTTTATGCATTCCTCAAATGTCAATTGTCCGAAAAATGCAGTTCCAAAATCAAAAATTCCACTTTCCGAGCAAACGACTCAGTCAAATTTTAACGGTTTTCAAAAAAAAATTTTTTTTTGGGTTTTTTGGTGTTTTTTCATTTAAATGTGTCATAAATCGATGTTGTAGGTGTTCTGTAAGTACCTTTTATTAATTTCTGAAATATATCTTAGTATTATTTCTTAAATCTATTTTTATGATTATCTATTTACATTAGTTATGTTTTATAGCTGGAATAGTTAAGCTACGATGTTTTCGAATAGTTATAATGTTTTTCTCAGTAGTTATATTAGTGTAAGTGTTTCTAACACTTAATTTTTATTGAATTGCTCGAATTCGGGCAACAGGTTTACTAGTATGAATAAATGCGTGACATAGGAATATAATGTATATTATATCTTTTTTTTTATATGATATTTTTTTCTAAAATTTCGTACACGTATTCTTAAGACTTTAAGGAATCAGATTCTAAAAAAAACACTTTTTTTACACACTGTTATAGTACCTTAAATGTTATAGTATCAGATATAGGACATTCATCCGCTCACGGACACGCCCGTTTACAATAATATTATTTATTTTATTTTTTGTTTTTTTTATTTTTTTTATTTTTTGGAAAAGTGGGTTTAGGGTATTTCATAGTCGGCCTAGACCGACTTTAGACTTTCTCAACTAGTTTTTAATTTTATAAAATACCTTGAATATAAATACTCTTGATTTTTTTCTAATATGGCCAGCTTTTCCCTCCATTTTCGACCAGTGTGAGGTGGTTGTCTGGTAAATTCCAACATTCTCACCAATTCCACTTCCAAAAGAAGGTTAACCCAAAAATCTAAGATGTAATCGCATTTTTTCACTATTTATAAATGCACCACTGTGCGATAACGTGGATTGGATAAGGATGTATTCCTTGATGTATTCCTTGCCTTATAAAGTCTTTTAGGAAAAAAAACGCAAAAGTATTCTGCTATCTTCGCTTATATCATGAAATTCTGACATCTCTGAATATGAGACTCAACATACAGCGGGAATATTCTCATACGTGTGAATTTCATCTGACGTTTATGCATACGAGTTCGAGATTATTACCTCCTAGAGCTTTCGTTTTAAGCAACAGCTCAAGCTTTGAGATACATCTGTGGACATGAGATTAAGCTCAAAATATTACGATTTTTAAGCATACGAAACTGCTTGAGAAATCGTGTATAAAGCAATTTCTCATTTTTATGCATAGGTCCCAATATGATCCTCACATGAAAGGGACGAGTTTATTAAGTACCCAAGTTTGGTTAACTTGCTAAAAAAGTTTAAGCTACACATCATCAAGCATAATTAAAGACAAATATTGAGTATAATTGAGCTTTTTGAAATAGGTAAAATACACGATTCAACAGGTTTACTTACTTACTTAGATGGCGCTTACAACCGTTAGTCGGTTTTGGCCTGGTCTAAGAATTTTCGCCAGCCTCTTTTGTCGTGCGCTTGCTAGCGCCAGTTGGAAATTCCAAGCGTTGTCAGGTTATCCAATGCCTGGTCTTTCCAATGGAGATGCAGTCTTCCTCGTCTGCGTTGGCCACCGCTGGGTACCGAATCCAATAATTTTTTCGCTGGAGCTTCGTCGTTCATTCTCTCGACATGACCTAGCCAGCGAAGCCGCTCTATTTTAATACGCTTGACTATATCGATGTAGGCATATAGCTCATACAGTTCGTGGTTCCATCGTATTCGGTATTCGCCATTGAAGAAGATTGAATCTTGCGAAGGATTTTTCTCTCGAACGCTCCCAAAGTCCTTTCATCAGAGCTGCTCAATATCCAGGTTTGTGATGCGTATAGTAGGACGGGCATGATTATTGACTTATATTGCAATACTGATATCATTGGAGTTGGAAGAATTAATGCTGGATCCTAGGTAAACAAAGTCCTTCACTACATCAAAGCAGGTGTTGTCAACAGTGACGTGGTTTCCAAGACGATGGGACTGTTTGTTTGTTGACACAAGATACTTCGTTTTATCTGCGTTCACTTCAAGATCCATTCGACTCGACTCTTTTTCTAGCGTGGAGAATGCTGCCCTGACCTCGCGCGTATTTTGGCCAATGATGTCAATATCATCAGCATACGCCAGCAGCATAACACTCTTATAGAAAAATTGTGCCGCTGTGTCTCAGGTCAGCAGCTCGGATGATCTTCTCCATGACTATAGTAAAGAAGTCGCACGATAAGGAGTTATCTTGTCTGAAACCTCGCTTGGTATTGAACGGAAGGGAGAGGTCCTTCTCGATTTTCACTGCGCTGCTGGTGTTCTTCAGTGTCATCCTGCAAAGATAGAGTATAGGTGACTTCTTATTGGACTCTCAAGGGCGGCTTTGAAATCGGCAAAAAGATGGTGTGTGTCGATCACTTCGCTGTCATCCATAATTGGGGTTTCCGGGATATCATCTCCACTGGCGGGATTGTTGTCAGCGTCGCCATTTAAAAGACTGGAGCAGTGTTCCCTCCATAACACTTGATCAAAATTCAAGCTGATAACTCAACTCTATACTTTCCACCTATGAAAAAGTGGGCGTGGCAAGTATATTTTTGTTAGACAAGCTTAATACTTCTAACTTAAGTAATGAATCAAGTTTTAAGCTGATACGTCAATTTTTGGCTGCAAAATAGGGTAAAATTTCCCATAGTGCAGTGATGTGTTCACTAGCTGCTTCAAATCTTTGAAAATCTGTCTTCTATATATCGGAGTCGACGATTCTACAGATTTGTTCATTCACACAGAAAATGGGTGATAGTTTCCGTTTCTTCCGGATCATTACATCTTCGAAAAAAGTCTGGTGCTTTAATGCCAAACCTATTTTCCATCACCCCGATGGGGCAGTGGCCTGTTACAACTCCTACCAGCATCCGGATATCCCGTTTAGACAAGCAGAAGGTTCTTAGTCTAGTTTTCGTTTAGTTCGGGCCAGAGCCTTCTAGATATAATGCAGTCACTTCTGGAGGCCCAGTTTGTGTTTGCATTATCTCTGGCTTTGATGTCTATGCTTCTTTTTACAACGCCTATTGCAATGTACACGTCGGTAATGGTTCTGTTTGTATCTGTTGCTACTCCATTTCTTGCCAGCTCATCTGTTGTCCTCCCTGTAGTGTTTCTCTAGTGGCCACCTGCCTTACCACACTCAGCCCAATTTGTGCATTTATACGTCTGCTATTCAGCATTTTATAAATCCATTGGGTTATCATTTTTTTGACTCTTTTTTCCACTAAAACATTTCTTATAGATTTCGTATGTACATTGTTAAATGCGCCTTCGATATGTTTAAACGTTGCTAAAGTGTATTCTTTGTAATGAAGGATGTTCCTTCTATGACCGAAACAACATCGTGCAGTGCTGTCTCAGCTGATCTGCCTTTGAGGTAGGCGTGTTGTGCACTACAAAGGTTAGTATCGTTCAGAGAATTTCTAGTGTGCAAATCTATTATTCTCTCCAGTGTTTTCATCACGAACGATGATAGACTGATAAGCCTGTTATTTTTGAATGAAGAGTATATCGATTTTTCTGCCTTGGGAAAAAATACTGCTCGCACTTCTCTCCAGATTTTCGGAACATAACCTGTCCTGAGGTAATCGATAAAGATTGTCTTAAGCCAGGATATGATGCTGGGAAAGACATGTTGTATCATGGCCGGCAGGATTCCATTTGGTACAGCAGATTTGTAGGTTTTGAAAGATGCTATCGACCATTCTACAAATGTCCTTGTGATAATGCTGGAGAGTTCCTGTAAGAGCTTTGGGAAGGATCTATAAAGATTCTGTATGACTTACGGGTTGCTGGTAGCTTTGTTTTGAACCGAATCTTTACAGCCTGGAAAGTGAGTTTTCATAATTATCGATAGCGTTTCATGGCTGGATTCGGTCCATGAACCGTCGGGCCTTCTACGGTATTTCGGCACCAACGGGTCTTTGGATAGCGTCTTACGAAATCTGGCCGCTTCACTTGTGTCCTCAATGGACTCGCAGAAATTCGTCCAAGATGTTAGCTTTGCTATTTTTACATCTATTGTGTAGGCATTCAACTTGGATCTATGGTATATCCAGTCCTGCTTTAGCTTGCTAAGAAGAGCTTTCCGGTGAAGTTTTCTGACCTCTGTTCGAGTCTTCTTAAGGTCCCTTCTCCACCAACTTGCACTGGTACGTTTGCGACATTGAGACTGGGAGCAGAATTTCTTGAAAATCTTGTTAATTTTTTTCGTAATAAACTTGACTGAATTGCCAATAGATGTGTCGTGACCGTTTTACTTGTGTCCTTAATGGACTCGCAGAAATTTGTCCAATATATTCGCTTTGCCATTCTTTTATAACTTGTGTATGCATTCAACTTTGATCTATAGTTTATCCAGTCCTGGTCTAGCTTGCTCAGAAGAGCTTTCTAGTGAAGTTTTCTGACCTCCGTTCGTGTCTTCGTAAGGTCCTTTCTCCACCAACTTGCACTGATACAATGTTTGTGACATTGAGACTGGGGGCAGAATTTCTTGAATGCCTTGTTCATTTTTTTCGTAATAAACTCGACTGAATTGTCAATAGATGCGTCGTGGGAGAAATATTCTGTTTCTAGATCTACTGCATTGTTGTTGATCCAAACTGAATAACTCTCCCAGCTTGTTCTCACGGGGTTCTTAAATTATTTCCTTATATGAGTGTCACAATTAATAGTGAAGAAAGTCTTAAAGTGATCGGAAAACGACTCCTTTTCTGACACCTCCCAATCGTCAAGTGTGACCTGTTCCCTATTACTCACTAAAGTAAAGTCGATTATCTCGTGGCTGATTCTATTCTGGAAGGTTGGCTATTGCCCCTATTATTAGAAAGAATAAGATATGTAGAAAGGATAAATTCGAAAATAGACTCACCCCTTTTATTGACGTCGGCACTGCCTCATGGTTAGTGATGGGCGTTAGCGTCGCAGCCAATGACTAGGAATGTCCTGTTTGTGTCAGCATGGTTTTCTAACTCGCGGACTGTTTGCGCTGGTGCGTTCACCTTTTCATACGGCAAGCACGCGAAGCAGAGAATAAGGTGTGTTGTTCCTGCTTCCACGCTGGTTACCACTACGTCGCCATTGCTGAATCTAGGTCTAATCTATACAGGTCCTTAACTTACCTTCACTTTTAGAATGAAACAGGTTGAACTGTTTCGACCCCAGACCTTGGATCTTACTGTTGGCAATCCAAGGTTCCTGTATAAGGGCCACGTTACCCTCGGATATGCACAGCATCAAGTCGTCGGTCGCTGCTTTGCAGTGATGCAGGTTGATTTGCAACACATGCAGCTTCCTACTTCTATCAGCTATTGCTAGTCCAAGAAGTTAAATATTATAACGAAAAGGTCAATTCATGGGAGGAAGTACTAGCTTAGCTCTTTGTAACGATACATAATTTCCTAAGATCGAACATAAAATGCATAAGTTATGGAAAAAATAACATTTTAGCGATTTTTTTGGGGTCAGAATTTTTTTCATCGAGTTATGTCCATTTTTATAATTTTTTCGCAATAGTTTCTTGGAAATTCCTTTGTTAGAGGGTTTTATGTTATTTATCATATCCATCAAAAATTTTGTGGTGACCGTGGCATGCAGGTTAAGTGTGTGGCTTAGCATGCTCGGAGCCCGGGTTCGATCCCCAACCACGGCGAAAAGTTTTTTTCAATAAAAAATGTTTCTGATCGGTCATCACCTCTCTGCAGACAATGGCAAACCTCAGAGAGTAAATAATGCCATGTAAAGCTTCTTGAGAACATGAACTTTAGCCATTCGGAGTCAGCATAAGACATGAAGGCCCAGTTCTCGGTCAATTGTGTACAAACATTTAATAACACACACATCACAATTGATCATAAGAAGCTCGGTCAAAGTCCTTTCAAGGGCTGAAATGGCCAATTTTTTTTTTTATCAAGAATTTTGTGTGACAAAATTTCTCAGAGCTTTCAATCTTGCACTCATTGAGAAGATGGTTAAGATCATTGCTTAGGCCACCTACTTCCTGGTTAAGAAGAGCTTTGACTAGCAAAGTGGCCAGCTCATATTCTTAGGACTATTAGTGGAGCGTAACACTTAAATCCATTACGGGTTCTGTGGAGAGAAGTGATGTGATCTCCACATCCTGTAATTGAAATAATTTAAAATAATATTCAGAAAACGACAACTGGTTTTTTAACATTTTTAGATAATTAAAAGGATTTATTTTCTCACGCTTTTTTCAAAAATAATAAGAAAATTTTTCCATGCTATCGAAATCAATACTTGCTAAAGGATTTTTCCCGTTTTACTTGTTTTGAACATACCAACAATCTGGTATATCCTGCAGAAAGATATTAACAAACTAAGTGTATTAAAACAATTAAAGCGGTAATATTAGTTTTTTTTTTAATTATTACATCACACTACCACAATCACACATTGGTCTATTATTCAAATAAGTGTGTTTTTTCTATATCCTATTTTTGTTCTCTCTCTCAATATTTTGCTCCAGCTGTTTTTAAGTTGCACGTTAATGAAATTGTAATTATCATTTTATGGTAACAATTAAATATTACAAACAACAAAAGCCACTAAACAACAACAACAAAAAAGTCCTGTATAAACATAACCGTATATATTAATTAACGCATACATATACATATGTATGCATGCATGTATTTAAAAGGTATAGCTAGACAATCTGTTGTACAATATAGATGTGAGCCTTTGTAAAAAAAAATGGTTTTGCCGGTACATTACTGTGGTTTCCTTTAATAGCTTTCAATTAGATATTAAGTCAATAAAGCGTGCAACACAATATAATGGGAACAAAAAAACACAAATACCCAAACATATACAAACCACAAAAATGGAAACCAAAAAATTGTTTTGAATAAATTAGAATTTAGAACCTACTCAATAGAAAAAGCATTCGATAAGCAAAAAAAGTAAACATTATGTATGTTAATTAATTACTTTTGTCGGGATTTAATGGTATGTTTTATATGTAGTACTAGTTTGTTGTTGGTCTATAATTAAAAATAAAAAAATCATTTGTTGTAATGAAAATCCTTTTATTGGCTCTTTGTTTTCATTAACTTGAAGTATTTAATTACTTACACATTGACTAAAACATGAACAGGTTTATAAGGCGTAAAGTTAAATATTTATTTTATAGTAATTGTTAAGCAATGAATATGTTAAGAAATGAAAATACAGCAAAAAAAACTTGAAAATTGTTATGACCAAAAAATTTGACTTTGTTTCAAATGTTACAACAGTTAAGTTGTAAATAAATAATTTAATAGTCTAGATGAGCCAATGATAATTTCTACTGAGTCACTAGACTCTTTTGTAAGATCAACATGTTGCACAAAAAAAATCTCAAAGTCAGATCAAATATAATAAATCATCACGATAGAGTCCCTACATCATAAGCTAACAACACACGGCCACTCGTCAAATGGCACGCAATGCAGTCTGGCAACTAAAGGTAAACAAGATATGAAGTATAGAAAACAACTATGAATGCATATAAAACCAAAAAACAACAACAAGAATAACAACAACAAAAAACATTGTAGTATATATGGCAATTTAAGCACGATCAGGTGCAAACAAAATGATCTTCAGTTGCCGCAATTAGATGTACAAACAAACACTCACGCACACACACACACACACGCACTGTAATTCAATACCTCTAATTTATGTTTTGAAACATATTTTTGTTGCTTTACGTTTTTCGTTTTACCCAACTCACAATTAGTTGAATCAAGTGCAGCGTGTACAAAAAAAAATGTTTTTAACTTTATAAACATTCAAAACAACAGCGCATACATTGGGCGATATGCGCTAGTTTTTTGAATGACGTGCCTATTTATTATTGTTTTTTTTTGTAACTGCTAGTTTTAATTGAATTTCAAGGTTCTCAATGTAATTATTTTAAGTGTTGCTTTGCGCACTTCCAATACGTAGATCTTATCTTATGTTAAGCAATGTTACCGAAATTCATACCAAGCTGTTTGAAGGTGTTTTTTTAAATACTTAAAAAAAATAAAATAATTTTTCATAACAATTACAATAGTTTGAAGGATGACATCAAGGTCATTTTATTTTGAAGGGAAGAGTCGGCTCGCTGGAGAAACTTTAGAAAAGGTTTATAAATTTAAAACTTTGAATATAATATTGACCATTTTTTTTGAAAATTTGCGAATTAGGTTAAGTTGAAATTAACTTAATGCTTTAAAAGTGATTCAATTTAAGGGGGTAACATATTAAGCATACAAAAAATTTAGAATATACTAGTTGACCCGGGCAGACGTTGTTCTGCCACAGACCGCTTCCGTGTGTACTGCCGAAATATATATTTGTTTTTGGGCCAGTAGTTTTCGAGTCTATGGCCATCAAAAAGACATATCAACCGATGTGCTGTAAAAGTGGCCGTGGCATAATTTATGTATATATTGATTGTGACTTGTAATAATAGCACCTACTCACCAAGTTTCATTTTCAAAACTTGTACAACTTATAACCGACCTATTGTCGATCTCACCCATTTTTAGTATTTTACTTTTGTATCTTCGATAGAAGCCTATTTATATAGTGTTCAATTTTGGGGTTGTATGGGAGGTGGGCGTGGTCGTTGGTGGATGACGTCCATTTTTCTAGCACGCCTTAGTTTTGATATAAAGTGAATAAATACAGAATTCTATTTATTTAGCTTCGACAGAACCCTTTTTATATAGTTTGCAGTTTTTGGGTTATATGGGAGGTGGGCGTGTTAGTGGGTTGATGACGCCAATTTTCCTACCCCACTTTAGTTTTGACATTAAATTAACAAATATGTTATATTATTTTTGTAGCTTTGATAGAAGCCTATTTATATAGTTTTCAATTTTGTGGTTGTATGGGAGGTGGGCGTGGTCGTTGGTGGATGTCATCCATTTTTCTAACACTTCTTAGTTTCGATATAAAGTGAATAAATACCTAATTTTATTTATTTACCTTCGACAGAAGCTTATTTATATAGTTTTCAATTTTGGGGTTGTATTGGAGGTGGGCGTGTTAGTGAGAGGATGACGGCCATTTTTCTAAGACACCTCAGTTTTCTTATAGAATACTCAAATATCAAATTTCAACATTGTAGCTTTAATATTAGCTTCTTTATTGAGTTTTCATTATTGGGGTTGTATGGGAGGTATGCGTGGTTCCAATCTAACCCATTCTAATTTTAGAAAAAAGCTTCAATATGAAGTTTCATTACGATAGCTTGAAAATTACGTCTGTAATCGTGTCGACAGACAGACGGACAGACCGACGAACATGGCTAAATCAACTCAGGTGGTGATGCTGATCAAGAATATATATTCTTTTCTATACCTACGACGCCTCTTTTTGGGCATTACACACGTCGTGACAAAATTAATATATTCCTTACGCAGTACGCCTGGGGTATAACAAGTTGAGAAACTCTAAAGTCGGTCTAGCCCGACTATTCAATACCCTAAACCTCCTATCATATTAAAATACATATTGATATACTTAAGCAAACGTAAATAAATTCTTATGTTTTCAAAGTCCATGTATTCCTTTATAGTCTTTTAACAGTTTTCACTAATATGGGTTGTATGGGAGTAAGGCGTATTCGTGGGCGGGTGGCGCCTATTTTTTGTGCGCACCTTAGTTTTGATATGAAATTCCCTCATACAATGTTTAATCCCTGTAAGTTGTTTACAAACCTTTTTATGGTATTTTCAATATTGTAAGTTGTATGGGAAGTGGGCGTGTTCGTGGGCGGGTGGCACCCATTTTGTTAGCACACCTTTGTTTTGAAATAAGATCCTCCCATATCAAGTTTAAGCCCTGTAGGCCATGTATAAACCTTTTTATGGTATTTGCAATATTATGGGTTGTTTGGAAGGTGGGCGTGTTTGTGAGCGGATCGCGCCCATTTTTGGTACATGTCCTAGATTTTGTACAAAATATATATATACCAAATTTGATCTCTGTAAGACAAACATAAGCTTATTTATGCAGTTTTCAAGTTTTTGGTTCGTATGAGAGATAGGCGTGTCCGTGGGCGGATGACGTCCATTTTTCAAAAGATCTTTGCTTTGTTAAAAAAAACATACGTACCAAATTTTATCTCTGTAGGCTGCACAGAAGCTTATGTATTAAGTCCTCAATTTTTGGGTTGTATTGGAGATGGGCGTGTCTGTGGGCGGATGACACCCATTTTTCGAAAACGTCTTTGCTTTGATATAAAATATATACGTACCTAATTTTATTGTTGTAACTTAGTTACGAGCTTGTTATTCAGTTTTCAATTTTTGCGTTGTATGGGAGGTAGACGCGCCCGTGGGCAGATTCCAAAAATATTCAATAGTGCAGATCCTTGGGCCAATGTGCTGTGCTGGTTGTATCTTGTGGACGTTGTCCTACAACCAGTGAAAAAATTTGTCTGACATATAATAATACGACAGGCCAATGAGACCTAGTTGTCTCAGTGGCAGCGTTCGCAACCATTTCTTTGTTTCTATGGAAGTTGGTGTGGTAAATATGACCTTGTTTGTCGAAATACCACCTTGCTGTGGACGATATGTATTATGTATATGGTTATACTTATCAGTGTGGCATACAGACCTCCCAGTCGGCAATGGCAGCACTTCGAAGCACTGCTAGCACGCCTTCATATGGATTTCGAAGTGCTTCCACACTCATATCCAAGTATACTTTCTTTTTTATATGAAATGGGAAAATTTCGCTGGCCTTCCGCTCCGATAGCTCAAAGGATGCCTGATAGAAGCACTTCTTAAGAACGGCTAAACAAAAAATATTGAAAAAAATATTTTTTTCTTTTAAACCTTAATCTTTTTTTTATAAATTCTATGATTTTACCTTCTCTCCTATGTTTTTTTATATCAGATTAATTTCATTCTATAAACTTTAATACAGCAGTAGGGACGGGCCATTATTATGTCATATTTTTAAACTGATATATATTTTGACTTTAAACGAAAAAGTTGCCTTGAAGTATATGAAAAGTTAGTCTTTGAAGCGAAAAAAGTTTGTTGTGCTGCCTTTTGTGCAGAAAAAGAAGGCCTTCAAGAAGGGCTCATAAGAGCAGCGAAGAAAGGATGTGTTTGGTCTTCAAAAGTAGCAGTCAATGCAGGCCTTCGTTTGAAGAGCGCTGGCTTATTTGCCTATTGGGCTTGTTTGTCTTGGTACCTCCCATCGTTCGAGTCCGACACCATGGTGCTTTACATAGACAACTATGTTTGCCTTGTTCCACAATGTTAATATAATTTTGAAACATCGAATTTAAATTACGTCAATGTAAAAATATCAATATATTTCAGTTATTATGCTATATTCTAAATTGTTATATATAACTAGCTGGCCCCCGGCGCGTTACTGCCGTCCTTGTCCAATGCCTGTTCTAGTTTGCCAATAGAAGGCCATCACCAAATAGTAACTCCGCTCTGAGTTTCAATATTCCTTGACCATTATTTCCAAAACTTTGCCACGCCCTTTGCCCAAGCTCATTTTAGTTTTCGAGTATTTTCGAGTAGTAGGAGATCACCAAATAGTTACTGCAAGCCGAGTTTCCTTGATATGTGACTATTATTTCTAAAGCGATTCAAACTAAAAAAATGTTTCTTTTATGGGCGGAGCTACACTCCTTGCATAATGCGCGTTCGAGTTTTCCTGTAGCGGGACACCACCAAATAGTAACTTCATTTTGAGTTAAAATGCTTGTAATTTTTACTTCCATAGCTTTTCTGTATCGAAAATTTGAGTTGTGTGGGTAAAGCCACTCCCCGTTTTCCAATGCCCGTATCAGCTTTATTATTGAAATAGCTACTCAATCAGTTATTTCATACTGAGCTTCATTGTTACACGATATTTAGTTCCAAATCTATTCGATACCAAAAAGTTGAATTGCATGGGCGTTGACATGCCCCCTATCCGAAGATTGCCAAAAGTTAAACCGAAAATTTGTGTTCTTGAAAAAGTGCCACGCCCATAATGGGTAGAAAGATGAAATACACTTTACGACCTTTTCTCATACACGGAGAAAAATCGAGGCTTTTAACTTGTTTGGAGGCAAACAAAATATGTTTGTGGATGATGTTGCAAATAAAGTTCTATTTAAAATTATCAAAAATTTGTTCAGACTGGAAGATAATATCTTTGTGACACCTAAATTGAGAGAGAGTTTGCAGAAAAAGTTCATTAAAAATATGTTATGTTTAGTTTCAACAAACTTTTTCTGTAATCACGCTTTGGTTTTAGCAACAATTTGTTCAGATACAAACGAAATATGTTCGGAAATATTGTTGCAAATAAATCTTGTTAGAATCCGAACATACTTTGTTTAACATTAAAAGAGAAAAAAAGAGAGCAGTATGCTTATTATTTCAGACTCTAAACAATATTTGTTTGCATCTAAATGTAAAATATTTACAACAATTGAGAGAAATGAGAAAAATTTAAGCCTCAAAAAAAATTTGTTTGCATCTAAACAATAAATGTTACAAATTTTAACCAAAAGTTTGGAAGTTTGGCAACGTTGCAGTGTCCTTTGAAATTTGGCAATGTTGTTGAATGAAATACATTGTCAAAGTGTTATTTGCGTTGGAGAAGCTGAGTTCTGTGTTCTTTAGTTCTGTGTATATTCTGTGTATTTGTTAAACGTAAGTAATTTGTTATTAATTTAACCTTTTTAATTATTTCATTGCTTAAATTAAGATTTAATAAAGTATATATGAAAATGTTTATTCAAGCCGCTTATGGTAGACAAATTATTAATAGCAAAAAGAGAGCGTTGAGTATTGAAGGCGTTATTAATAGGCGGTCACATATTTTATCAACGAAAATCTTTCCATGTGATGGTAAGTAATCAGCCCAATTCTGAATGATATTTCCCGGGGAATCGGAAAAAGAATTTTTCATTTTTAAGATAAGGTTCAAAAACATTGAACAAAGAACTTTTTATTGCGATTTTCTTCATCAACCGTCAATATTCATGAGTGTATAAAAAAATTTGATAATTTTATCTGCTATCGTAAAAATTAAAACTCCCTTTTCCGATTCCCCAGGAGAAATCATTATTCCAATTATTAAAATTATTCTGTATCACACTCTGTAGTACACCAACGATGAAAAAGGCATGAGAATCAATACTTTCTTCAATACAAAATTGTATTGCTTCTCGTGTCTTTCTCATCGCTGGTGTACTTCTTTGTGATGCAGTAAGTGATTTTAAAAGTAATTATCTTTCTTTACACGTTTAAGTTTCACAAGAAACCGAAGTATTGGAAAATATTAAGTTTTTAGAAGCAACTGGAAATATTAAGTTTTTAGAATGGTCGGAAATTATTGAAAAATGGACTGCCACCATTACATACATACATTCCGGAAACAAGAGCTTAAAAGTAGTATTTCCACGTATGACTACATTCATAAGTATCCAGCACCTCAAGGAAAGAAAGGAGTCGAGCTAGTGCACATAGACGTCAATTTTTTATATGAGCAAGTGGCTCCTGTCGAAAATCCAAAAAATATATGTATGTATTTATAATAATATTTTAATAAAAATCCATTGAAATATTTAACAAAAGCAATCCTTTTTTTAAAAACAGACTCATTTAAATAATATTTGTTTGAAACGTAAGTCAACTTCTTCAATGTGCAAAACTATTATATTCGGATAGCTAGATGATGCAAACAATGTTTGTTTGATCTGAACAATTCCTTTTTAAGGTGCAAAAATGTAATGTTCGGGTAACGGTTTCATTCAAGCAATGTTTATTTGTACCTGAACAACTCCTTTTTGTAGTGCAAAAATGTAATGTTCTGGTAACTGATTGATGCAAACAATGCTTGTTTGTACCTGAACATTTTCTTATTTAGGTCCAAATATTATATTCGGATCACAGTATGATGCGAACAATGTTTGTTTGTATCTGAACAATTCCTTTTTAAAGTGCAAAAATGTAATGTTCGGGTAACTGTTTCATGCAAACAAACATTGTTCACTCACAAACATTATGTTATTGTACATTAAGAGAGAGAGAGAGAGATAAATTTGCAAACCATATCTGCAAATAGAGAGTGAGAGCGTGTATTTCTGCAAAGTCCCATGCGTTCTCAGTATGTGCCAAACAATAATGTATTTCCAGCAGAGTTTGTTTGGGACAGCGTTATAAATTTTCTGCGTGTACCTACAAAATATACAAAAAAAGTTCATTAAAATCGTCTATCCGTTTCGGAGGAGTCCATACACTAACACCGTGACAAGAGATTTTTATATATTAGATTATAATAAATTGTTTTGTAAATGGATAAATTTTAAAAGCTATTAAGCCTCAAAAGCTTAGCTTAAATGAAAAAGAAAGGCTTAGAAAGACAAAGGCTTAGCTTAAATGAAATAAATGAAAAAGAAATGAATAGCGTACCGACTACAATAATTGGCACCCATAAGGAAATTTTGTCTTGCAACCTTCAGCATTCATTCTGTTTTTAAGCGAATCTTCTCTTTGAAATTTTATTTTATTATTTGGAGAATTCTGAATTGGAAGCAATTTTCAACATATTTATGTTAGCTTCCTGTATTTTGTGAAAATTAAAATAAAAAAAGTCTTTCGAAAACCACAACTATTGGCACCTGAGTACAATTATTGGCACATTAATTACTACAATCGTTGGCACTTGAGTACAATTATTGGCTCTTCAAAAACTATAATTATTGGCATATTACCACAATTATTCGTACCCCAAAAAACATAATACTTGGCACCTAGTATTTAAGAAAATTAAAAAATCATAGCTCTATGTATATAATTTTTTTATATCATAAAAACAAATTATTTATTTTTCAGTCTAGTTTACATACCTAGCTAGCAGATAAAAAATAAAACAAATTTTATTCTTACTTACTTAGGTGGCCATGACAACCCGTTGTCGGGTTACGGCCGACTTCATCAGCTCTCGCCAGGCGTCTCTGCTTCGCGCGTGCCGTCTCCCATCTGTTTAACCAAGCGTGGTTAGGGCTTCCTCGGCTTGATCAATCCATCGGAGGCATGATCTTCCTCTTCGTCGTCGACCCTCGGCTTTCGCCTCTAACACCATTTTTGCTGGAGCTTCTTCATCCATACGAAAGACATGACCCAGCCAACGTAGTCGCTGCATTGTTATATGCTGGACTAAGTCAATGTCGTCGTAGAGCTCGTACAGTTCGTGGTTCATTCGAATGCGATAGTCGTCGCCAACTCGAATAGGACCAAATATTTTGCGAAGGACTTTTCTCTCGAACACCCCAAGAGCGGCTGCATCTGTTTACGATAACACCCATTCCTCAGCGCCAAAGAGAAGCACTTGCTGTTTACGGCGGTTCCAAGTTATGTAAACTCCTTGACAACTTCAAAGTTATATTTGCCTGCTGTAACATGGAATCCTAGACGCCGCACTTCCCTATTTACAGACAGCATATACTTTGTTTTGCCCTCATTCACCGTCAAACCCACTTTGGCTGATTCCTTTTCGAAAGCGGCGAAAGCAGCAGTTACATCTCTCTTGGTTCTGCCGATAATATCGATATCAGCCGTTGTACGGCTTTAGCTTACTGAGTTTCTTGTTTGCCTGTTGTAAGAACGTTGTACAGCTTTAGCTAAAAAATTTTAATTTTTACTCGGGGTTTTACAAACAAATTTTGGTAAATAAGGAAATTTATTTTTTGTCAGACATTTGATACGGAATTCCTTTCTTTTAGGAAAACCTTTCCGCTGGGAGACTTTCACCCATTCCACAATTACTTTCTCTTCCGCCTCAATCAAAACAGTTTGCGGACCTGGACGAGATTTGCAAAATGTTGGGCCAAGACGGAATTGTAGGGTCGAACGTGGCCTTACCATATCTGAAATCTTACCATATCTAATTTTTGACAGAGCTTTTTGCAAAAGACTTTCATTATATGAACTCTGTCTTTTTGGCATTGTCAATAATCTGAAAATATGAGAAAAGCAATTATTGGCACTACAAAAAAGTACAATGACTGGCAGTGCCAGTTATTGTAGTTTTACAAATTCAGTTATTGGCACCCCCTGCCAATAACTGAATTTGATTTTTGTTGGAATCAATTGTTGGCACCCACTTATTTTTACAATATCGTGGTTAAAATTAAAATAAAAAGGCTAAGTTTAACTATTCAATAGTTAAATAATCTCAAAATAAGGCGGGAGTACACCAAAAATCCATTTATAAATAAGAAATAGTACTCACCAAAATTTCAGTTCGCTATCGATATCAACACTTTAAAACGTTTTTTCTCTGACGACGGAAAGACCTTTGCAGTTTCGAAGTTTACAAGCAACTAAGTTAATTAATCTTATTGTAAAATACAGAACAAAGAGAGGAAATGAACTACAAAATTAGAAAAGTACTTTTCATAAATAACGGAAGTTAAACTATGTTTCATAAATGCTATTCAAGTAAAGGGTGCCAATAATTGGGGTCAAATTTTTGGGTGCCAATAATTGTAGTCGGTACGCTATATGGAACTATAAGTCCCAATAAAAAAAGACCAAGGCTTTGTAAAAATAATAATTTACTAAGACGCTTTTCCTTCAGTCTTTACTTTGCTGGCAAGTGTTTGAGCAGCTTTCGAAAAAATCTTTCTAATTTGTAAAAGATTGGGAACTGGGATTTAAAATCCAACCTTATCTCCAATGGATATTTATGTAACCGCTCCACAGGACTTTTTAAGTTAATTGACAGTTCATAGTGGAAGCAATCCAATGTTGCATTATTTTTAAAATTTTTATTAACTATTAATTATTAATTATTTTCTTACTATGATAAAATTTATTGTTGTATATTAATTAATTTATAATATTTAAAAGAAGAAAGTATATATTAAAAAAAATAAAGTACGCTTGGACAAAAACATCGATGCATCGGAAAAAAATGTATCTTTATTTGAAAAAACATCGATACATCGATTAAACACCGATACATCGATTAAACATCGATACATCGATTAAACATCGTAAATTCTATAACATCGTACTTTTTCGATGCATCGCACAAATACATCGATGTTTTTCCACGCATCGATGTTTTTCGATGCATCTCTAACAAGTACATATGATCAGTGAACCCAAAATTCATGTAGGTTTTTTTTGAACACTTCCATATATTATATTTTAAGTGCATTCATAATATTTGGCTTCAATTCAGACTACAATATCAATTTTTGGAAATTGTAGTCATATGCGAGAAATCACATTTCGTTTTCCAACGTTAAGTTAAATTTGTTCTCAATACTAAGACGTGAATTTAAAAAAACTCGCATTTCAATCCTGATACTTGTATCATGCAAAGAAATACTGTCACTTTGATAACAATGAAGCTACGAAAATTTAACTTATTTTGGATCAATGAGTTGGCTTATTTCTGTGGAGTTTTTTTTTGCAAAAGGGTACCAACATTCACACCCTATTGTACTTTGTTTTGATATAAATGTAGTTTGGACCGAATCAAACCACCTTTCAACCATCCAATCATGATATCAAAAGTTAGAAGAAAACAATTTTTTATCTTAGGTTTATCAAATCAGAGTCAACTACTCGGAGCGGTTTTGGCTACTTCATCATATTTCTAGTAAAACGGCTATTTTGTCTATATTTTTCATAGAATGCATTCCAATTCTGGTATAAGTTCAAGAGTTGATTCGTGTAAGCATACAAAATGTCATACAAAAATTTCAAAAAATGCAAATAAAATCAATCCTCCAAAAATTTATCTTTTTTTAGCTTAGTGTAGATAGACTTATTTTAATAATTTTTAATGTATTTTCTATGCTTCGTTCTAAAATCTTATGCAATATTTATACTTTACAGTGATTACGTCTGCTCTAATAACTACTGCCTCTCCAATTTAAAGATTTTATCGGCTAATACCCGTTATTAAATTTCTACCATATATGTTGGGGTGGATATGCATGGAAGTATGTCAGCTTTTTTCGTTCCGTGCCGTTCTCAATTTTAATTTAGACCAGTGATGCCCAGAAAAATTATTTGAAGAGTGCTACAACAATTACAACAAAAAGACAACAACAACAACAAATCTTTGGATTCGTGGCACAATAATTTTTCTAACTACAAAAACACATAAAAACAACAACACGCATAAAACCTACATCTGCGCCAGCGCAAAAGTTCATATATATTAAACACACAAAACAACAACACGAATCCTTCAATGTGCGCAAATACAACAATAAAGTAATAAGAAGCTGAAAACTTAATTCGGCGAATTACAACAATCATTGCAATATTGAAGTTGTTGTAAAGAGTGGAGCATGTTAAAAACGACAACACGAATGCTGGCAGCGTCCAAGCAAAATAACAAAAGGACATACAAACAACAACACGAATGGTGACCGAGCCCAAGCGCACAAGTTAAATTGTTGAACACACAAAAACAACAACATGGAAATGCAAGATACCGTCATTTGATGGCTCTTAAGGGGGTCCTCTGGTAATCCGAATTTTTTTCGATTTTTTTTCATATTTCTATTGCTCAGATACTGAAAAACATTTTCCCAAAAGGATTTTTCAAAATTCGAAATAGTTTAGGAGATACAGGCATTTTTGTGTAGGTATGTTTTCGTCAAAATAACGCATCAGCAAAGTTTAAACGCGTTTTTCTCGAAACCATGTTTTTCAAAACTTTGCGCACGATAACTCAAACAGTTTTTGACCGATTTTGATATATGAGGCATGAAACGACGCAGAATTTACGCCTCTATAGCCCCTCAATATAGCCTCAATATAGCCTCAAACTTGCCGAAAAAATAATGTTTACTATTTTTTTTCTACACTAGACTACAAAAAAAAAGGTCGAAATTCGATTTGTCATTTTCAAAGTCTCGGCTCCCCCCCTAAAAAAATTTCGATTTTTGTTTCCGCGGTAGGGGCTATAGGGACATTCATTCTAAGTAACTGAATATTTTTTTTTTTTTTTTCAGACGATGTTTACTCTTGGAATCGTGCGCAATTTGGACCCACCTTTTTTCCGGAGAACCTCGTTACCAGGCCGAGAACTTTCTGAACGGTCCATAAATTCACTTTTTCAAAATTTTGTATTTTTTTCAATAAATTAAGCTACCCAAATCAAAAAACGGAACTAAAATATCTTTACTCGTTCTCTTTCCACAATATTTTGAAAAAAGGCTAAAATTTGGCATAGATTACCAGAGGACCCCCTTAAAAACAATAAAGCAATAAGAAGCAATGATTTTACTTCAAACTGAATTCGTCGAATTACAACAATCATGAAAACAACGAAGTTGTTGTAAAAGAGTGCAAAGAGTGGAAAGAGTTAGGCGCTGGGAATCCCTGATTTAGACCATTGACAACCCAATACCGTATTTTAGTTAAAGAGTGGTTAAAGTCAAGAGTATGTACACTTGTTTTAAATTTTAAGAGTATATTTTAGAGTAAAACATTTTAAGTTTTGTTTAAAAATTTAAATATTTGTAGGGGACGTACTACGCCTCGCTGTTCGATATCAACCATATTGCATAGAGTTGTTATGCATGATTGTGTGAATTTATCTTGATTTTCATTTTAAGACTTCATTCCCCAAGCTATGATATGTATTACATTGAGTGTTCTGAGTTATATGGGAGAAGCCACATCTCTTTGTTCAAACTCATTCGTACTTCTTGCTGTACTAATGAGTCTCAACTTATGGAAACAACGTAATCAAAATTACAAATTAAATTTAATTATCGTCAAAACTTCAATGAAATGCATTGCTAAATTTAAAATAATTGAATAAGCTTAAACTTTGTATTGATAAAAATAAAATCATTTAATAAGATATTGATTAGCAACGCAAAAATGAGAAACCAAATTCGATTTCGAGGTTCCCCCACTCCCTCATTAGAGGTAAGAAAACTGACAAGGCCATAAGTCTACCTAAAATATGACTATCAAACTTATTTTCTTTTGCTTAGAAATCGGACTGAATCTACAAGCCACAATTTTCAAATATTATCTGAATTTTAGGTATTTGTTTATACATTTACGACATGGCCTTTATAAATTTTCGATGTCATACTCGATATAATTGATCGCCGCGATCTCTTGAGTTGTATTTTATACATTTTATATACCTTTAAGCAAGATACACAATGTTTTTGTCCAACCAATCCATATCTATATATCTATACATTCACACGCAAAGCTGTATAATATTTATGCACTGCGTTGTAGAAAAACAAAATTATGATGATCGCATCATAACTGCATATAAATTAGTGAGATGGAGCCACCGTTTTGATTATTTTTCTTTTTTGTTTGTTGTTGTAGCCATTTAAGATGAGTTTGTTTGTTGTATGTATTTGGTTTTTATGCCTTTACAAATTCTTAGTTTTGCCTACGCTCTGCTCTAGACGGGTGGATGCAGATGCAAGCTCATTAAATGCGATAAATTCGAGTAATCGGTGATTCCAAGTTTGTGTCTGTTCCATTGTCTGTCAATGCCATTGGTCTACGACTGCATGGCTAACTGCCCCTGAGTCTGTTTGTCTGTTTCTCAGTCTATCTGTCTGTCTGTCTGTCTGCGTTTTGAGCATATCCCTCATTTCGTGTTGTTTTTGGACTGCTATTGCTAATAATGTCTTGTTGTTTATGTATATGTATGAGTTTAATTAAAACGGGAATCTAATTAAGGTCAATGCATATTTTAAAAGTGAATCTTAAGAATTTATTTCAGTCCTAAGTATGTTTGTTTATGCAAAGCCACTCCAGACATGATCATGATTGTCTGCATTGATAGGCCGGCAAGATTTTTTACGTCGTCGCAGACTAATTATGATTATTTAGTTGAGACAACTGTTTGTGGCTACTGGCATAAGAGCGAGGAGGTTGGTGGCATGCGGGAATCGATTTAGATTTAGCTAAAGACAGCGATTTCGAGATTATTATGTTAAATAAATCATCAAGATTTAGGTACGATGACAATGTTCTGGCTTATTAGTGACCTAGTCTTATGCTCAATTATCTATTGAGTACAATTTGACTAGAATTTATTTTTGATTCTCTTTAATTATGTTTATACTAGAACTAGTTTGAGCTTTAATTATAATTAATAGTAATTATTAAAACTCACACAGTTTTGTAGTTCAATGAAAAACATTTGCTTTTAATGTTTTTCTTTGCAATGTTATTTATTTTCAAAATTTTATTTACAGATTTCCATACATTTTAAAAAAGAATTAATGAAAAAAAAAACAAGTACACAAAAAAAGAATCCATTCTTATTCCCGCTTGAATTAAAAAAAAAATAAAAAATTTATAAAAAAAGCATGCTTTTGAAGTTATCATTTTAACATTTGTCAGTCTAATAAGCTCCTTACATTTTGAATCCTCCTTGTACCGCAAAACTCAAAAGAGTAATTTTTAGAAAATTTTAGGTAATGAAGATTTCAGTTCATTTGGAAATACCGTGAATTCAAAATATATTCTATTAAACAATTTTTTGAAATTTTTAGAATGTGTTTTTTAAGATTCATAAGGCTTATGAATGAATTCACGAGGTTATGAATTTATGAATTTATACTAATTTATTTGAAATACAGATTGCGTGAGTTAAATGAGGACAAGTTGTTTTCAAAACTTAAACAAATTTTAACTCCTTAATAACTTAAAGAAAGATATAATTAAATCATCGTCTGCATCAATAAAGGTTTCATCTCTTTGCCGAAAACGTCTGCATGCCCGAATTAAGTGGTTTTTGGTCTATGTTTGTCATTATTGTTGTCAAAGCTGAAACAATCCAAAAGATTGAGATCGGGAGAGCTAGGATGCTCGGACTTTTTTGGGGTAATGTGATCATACAGATACTTAAACATCCACTCTTGTGTCCATATGGGTTATGTGAGGGAACAGAACTCTGTTGGAACACGTATGGTATCCCATCATAGTAAAATCTCAATGAAAGCAGCTGCATTCACCCGAAGTTATTGTGAAAGACATTTCCTTCACTGCTTACCCATGCCAAAAACATGAGTATTGAGGGAACTTTCAAAGAATCTGAGGGTCTACTCATCTGTCGTTTTTTCGAGACAGATTTTGATCCTGGTCAACATTTGTTTCATCTGAAAAATTACCAAACCATGTTCTGGGTTTCAGGATGCTTTAACTTGTTCAAAAGCCTTTTTGCGCGTATAACACAGATAAATCTGTGCAAACGTTTCGTACCACGAAAAGCAGGAAACGTGCTACTTTTGAATACGTTTAACCCAGATTTTGGTCCTCTAACGTTTTTTTTTTTCATTTTTAAAACAAAAATTTTAAAATTAGCTTCTAAAACGTTCGTTTGATTTTCTAAAAAAAACATTACCTGCGTTTGATTCGCCAGCCTAAAGTCAATTGATGTCACTTATTTCAAAATTTGTATGAGAAAACAACAACAAAGTCTCCAGCTAGTTGAGCATAGAGGAAGTCGATTGAGTTGAGTAAAGTTGCGTTGCCAAGTTCTTCTTTTTTAGTTGGTTTGTGTACGGGATAGGGTGAAATGTCATAGATTCTGAAAAAATTTGATGTGAGTACAAAAAAAAAAAAAATTGAAATTCCTTCAGAAGTCAACTGTTTTATTTTCAAAATATTTCATGACTTATGTGGATTGATTTATTGGCAGGTAAAAATTTCTTGATTTTTTTATTCATGTGGTCGTCATAACAAAAGTGGTGCCAACTATTGAGCAAATAAAAGCAAAATGAGTAGACGTTCTTTTAACAAGCGAGTTGAGCACTGGCGAATGGAACGCAGCTATTTTAAAATAAGTTTCTAAAACGTTGCTTTGATATTTTAACCCTCAAACAGCTGACAGTTTACAAATGTAAACTTTCCGAATTTGAAGCTTTTTTTTTCATGTTTGAATTGTTTGAATTTCTTGAAACTTCATAAGAGAACTACAAATTCATTTCTGCATTGAATAAAAAAGATAATAAGTTTACAAACATTTTTTTTACAACTCATATTGCCTTTTTTTCAAGACTACTTGCTAAACGGCTGACTAGTTTACATTTGTAAACGTATGTATTATGTATGGAAATACGTATAAAGTAGATGTGTAAAGTAGAAAAACACATTTGTTTATGTTTTAATTCAAATTTTATTTGAAATTCATTACTTATTTTAAATAAGAGGAAATATGTAAAAATGTATTTGCATTCCGGCCACTTTGTAATAGTGACACAGTGCGCATCACACACCTTCTTGTTGCAAAGAGAGCAGCATTTTTCGGTGCCGCGTTGCCTTTTTTCTATTGCACAAAACACGTGCTTTTTATTTGGTTGTAATCGTGTCGGTGTTGTATCTAATGGAAGACTTCTGGTACCCAGCAAGCCCTGTATCGCATTGCGAACATGAGGTTAACGATTGATGTGGCTAATCTGCGCTCGATGCCTGATGTTCGGAGTGGGCAAATCGTTTGCCAGTGCAATTAGGAAGCTGCGACGAGAATTGCTGGTTCCATGCGTTTCAGCTTTGGCACAGCTTTTCTGCGGTTAAACTTCATTATTATTTCTGGTTTCCCAGTTTTGGCATCAATAGCACCGAGTGATATGCATCGAGTACAAAACATAGACCATTTTTTTGGGCTTGGGTAGTAAGCCACCAATGTGAGGTTTTGGCGAAAAGTGAACACAGATTCGCCCACATTTTTGTCACGTGCCCAATGCAATTTTTCTGGAATGCAGCGCTTGTTTTTGCGCATCGTACCGTCGACACTCAACTTTTAATCTACCAACTGATGGGTCAAATCTAATCCGGGAAAAAAATTGTTCATAGTGATATTTCGACCTAAGTTCCAATAAGGTTTGACGAGTTCTTGCTCTACATTATGCCAATATTTGTGGCCATCGGTTGACGAGGCTAACGACCGTAGTATATGTCTCCTCTTAGAGGATAATGATCGGCAGCCCACCAAACTTCTATTCCATATTTTGATGGCTTCGAGGGTATGTATTGCTTGAAAGATACTCGGCCTCTAAACAATTGCTTGTCTATTGTAATGCAAGCATGCGGCTTATACTTGGCTTTCACAGATGAATTGAGCAGCATCCATAATTCGGAAATGGGAGCACCTTTATCTATCGCTTGACGAACAGCTAGCGTATTTGCATCATCAAAGCAAATGGTCCGCAATATTGCTTTGAAGCGATCCCGGCTCATCGATGTGCGATAAATAGAAGGTGCATGTGGTGCCCAAAACTTTTCTAGTACTTGATTTTTTCGTGAAACAGCATTGCCATATTAACAGTTTAAACTGTAAATTAAAGTTTTTTTTAAACTGTATCGGATTTGAAAGCAAAAATTGGTTTTTGATTTTTTTTTTTTGGTTTCAGCTGTTTACGTCAATTAAATCTTATTTGTAAAAAATCTGGCAACGCTGCGAATAACCGTAAGCTTCGGTAAGTCTGCAGCTGTTGTCGCGTTACGATAGAAAGGATGTATGTTGCTCATAGCGTTCACCGCAGGCTAAGAATGAGAATTATATATGAGTTTACAAATGTAAGCCAGTTAGCTGGAATAGGACATAGTAAACAGTCAGCTTTTTGAGGGTTAAAATTAACATTTTAGAAAAATTAGAAAAAATACAAGCAATTTTTAAAACGCTTATTTAAAATATCAAACAAACGTTTTAAAAGCACATGTTAAAATGTTTATTAAAGAAAATCAAACGAACGTTTTAAAAGCTCATTTTAAAATGTCCGTTCTTAAAATGAAAATAAACGTCAGGGGAGCACAATTTTCTCAATGTATGCATTGATCTTTTTGTTTTGAGACATAAACTGCACGTTTTGATGCACAACTTGTAATGAATGTCTTCGAGAATGACCTGACTAATAGTGTTTTCGTAAATATAAAGAGCTCTCGATATGGCTTTAACTGATATCTAGGGTCTACGTTACGGAAAAATATATCCGCAGTCTTGAATAACACATCCGCCATTTTGGATCCGACATATTGGAGTGTTTCCACTCTTTACAACAACTTCAATATTGCAATGATTGTTGTAATTCGCAGATGTTGGTTGTTTGCACGTTGTTGTTTTTATGATTTTGTTATTGTTAATAAATTATTGTGCTATTAATCTAAAGATTTGCTGTTGTTGTTATTGCCTTGTTGTTGTAATTGTTGTTGTCACTCTTTAAATAATTTTTCTGGTCATCATTGATCTATAACACAATCTATCACACATGCGCCATTTTTTAATATGATACAAGATTCGTTATCGGTTAACCAAAAAACGCTCTTATACTGACTTTGACTAGTTAGATATGTTGATTCTGAAAAAAAAATCCGCCATCTTGAATTACACAATTGCCATTGTGAATCTTTCATTTTGAATTTTCCAATTTTCACGTATTTCGTCCGCCATGTTGAATTTCTTGGATCTGATTTCATATTTTAATGCATCAGCGACTCCGAAATACCATTTGTACCAATTTTGACAGATCGCAAAAAAAATGTTATATGGTTACTTTTTCGAAGTTATTGGAGCGAGCGAGCGAAGCGAGCGAAGCTCCCATGGAACAGGTTGTTTGAAGCTGTTTAGAGACCTTAAACTCTCGAACGGATTGACCGATCTTAAAATTTCTTTTTCTGTACTGTTCTACGCTTCCTAACGAAGGTTGTTTTCTTAGGAAGTTTTTTCAAATTCCATTTAGTTTAAAAGTTAATTGAAAATAATATATCCGTGAGTTTTGTTGTTGTTATTCGCTGAAATTGTTTTCTTCTAACATGCTTGTGTATGTATGTATCAGTCAATGAAAAAACCGAACGACATGAAACGACAGAAAAAATCTTGCGGCGAATGTTTTTCGCTGCAACAGCTATTTTTCAATAAATAGTAAAATAGTAAAAATTAAGAGTACGAATTTTATTTATGAAGGAAAATAGTTAGAAAATAAAACACAAAACATGAAATCCGTTTATATTTGCATATGTAGGAGAACCCTGTTAAATAAAATAAATTTGCAGTTTTAATTCTTATTTTAGGCTTATTTTCTTTCATAATCAACATTTGTTGGTGTTTGACAGACATTTGTAATTCCATAAATTACAGCTCAGCGCTGCTAATAATTTGCTGCTAAAGAATCTTGCACATGTTAATCCAGTTTTGTTCTTTACTGTTACAACTACAAAACATTAAACAATTTTAAGTGGGCAAGGAACAATGAGCGCGTAATTGTCGCAGAGTATTTGAAAAGAAATTTACTATTATTTTGTTTTCATCAGCAATCCATTAAAAATATTTAATAATAAATTTCTTAAATGATTCTTAAACTTATTTAAAAGCAGATTTATTTCGTTTGCAATCGAACGCAGGCATGCACGTTAACGTTAATTTTAACGATAACCAAAATATTTTGTTCGTTTGGTTGAAGCAAAATAAATAAAAAAACGGTAATTCCAAAAACGAAAAATATTTATTTCGTTTCGGAGAAAACGATATAAAATTTTTTCGTTTTTGTCCCAATCAACCGTTGAAAATAATGTTTATTTCAACAAAAAATTTCGTTTTGTTTGGATCCGAAGAAATTTTTGTTTGAGGTGGTATGACACTTGCTTTTTCGCATTTTTAATAAATTAAAAATACAAAAAGAGCAACACACCAAACGAAGCTATATAATTTTTAGTTGGTGTGAGCAGTACGCTACAAGTCCAAAAAAATGCAGAACAGTCATTTTCAATGGCTGAAAACTGTAAAAAAATATTTATTCTTTCAGCCGCTAGCAGCTTAAAATCTGACAGAGGCACATTAAATTCTGACATTTCACAATATACTTTTTTTATTGTTTATTTATAATGAATTTACAAAACCAAACAAACACAAATAAACACAAGAACTGCAAAAAAGCTCGACTTTTAATATTTTAACAAATTTTTTCCATTTTTATGTAAAGAATTCATAATTTTTGACAAAATTCGAAATAACACTAAAATGCTAAATTCAACGGACTGTATATTATCCATTATAATTGTCTATAATTATCCTTTTTTAAAAAGTATATTCTTCCCTTTTACCCGCTGCTTTTTTGAAGATCTTAAAAATGAGAAAAAAGCAAGTGTCATACCAGCTTTAGCATAGAAGAAAATAATAGAAAATTTTTCGTTTTTCAACGAAACGAAATTTGATTTGATAAATTTTTAACGTTATTTCAAAAACGAAATAATTTTGATAACTTATTTTTCTGCCTCAACGAAACAGAAAAAATTCTGTTGATTTCGTTGTGCATGTCTGATCGAAAGATAAAAGCATTTTTTTTATCACGGAAAATTTGTCTGTTGCGTATTTTCTCAAGAAATTTTACACACAACTTCAAAAATCAACGAACGTTCGTTTCAACCGTTCATTAAAAATTAAGGTTTAAATAGAATGTCCGTTCAGAAAAAATTACTAGCAGCGTCAGTGTTTTTTTTTTGTTGTGCGTGCGTCATCGGTTCGGTTTGCGTTGTTGCTGTTCTACATGTTTTCGTTTTTGCGTTATCGTGGAGAAATGAAAACAATAAGAAATAAGAAAGAAAAGCAAGGAAATCAATCTGCAAGAAACATTCAGATAATTAAGTGCCGGTCGTGAACAAAGTTCCTGAATTTTTAATTCAAACGCTCATTTTGAATAAGTGATTAAAAACGAACGTTCGCTGTTTTTTTTTTATTGTGTGAAAAAACCGAAATAATCCAATTGGATTTCTATTGCCTTTAATTGTTTTTATACAACATCTTTGGATTTGAGTATTCACTTAAACATTTCTTTTTAGCATATTTCTAAAGCTTTCGGTGTTCAAAAGTAAATAAATTAAATAATTATTTGTTAGATTTAGTAAGAAAAAAATTATAGAAGTGTTAGTCTGTCAACTTATGTGAAAACGAGAAATTATGAAATTGTTAAATATTATTATTTTCGTTTTGAATTATCATATTCATTGCACCAAAAAAATGTATGGCAAATTTTTTCCAAAAATTTATCACATGCTCTTAGTAGGTTCCTTTTCTACTTATAAGAATATCAGTTATTTGTTTTTTTATCGGCATAATTTTGTAAAATATTATGGAGATACCAATTTTTATAAAAGCAACAATCCTAAAAATTAATCATTTCTAATAAATCATATATCCATCTTATGTTACCTTATTTTTGTAAATGGTAACATTCCTCTCATTAGAAAACTATAGAAAAGCGATTTCAAAAAATTAAATATTTTTGGAATTTTTATGCTAGAGTTGCCAACTTTCTGAAGAACTTTCATTTGGTTTTATCTCAAAAAGTGCATTATAATTTTTTTTTCTGTTATTTTAGACTGTTTGCCGTTTTAGAGGTTTATATATAGTAATGATTATTTTATATATATTAATGACCTCACACGTGACTTTGGAACATAAAAATGGAAGAAAACTAGAATAAATTAAAAAATTTTAATTTTTTCGTTTAAGATAATCGAAAGAGATAATATCTCTTTTTTTACAGATTTAAGAAAACATTTTTTAAAGCGAGCGACCCAACTAATTTGTATCTTCAACGTACCTATTTATGTGGCCAGCTTAGGTACTTGCTAAGCGATTGCTACGACCTAGTTTAATATTCAGTTTTTAATGTAAAAAAAATGTTATTTTTCCAATTTCTTCGGACAAATTTTTCTTATTATTCTCCATTTTTTTGAGGTTAGGAAAAAATACTGATGTGATGGCTTAATACTAAACAGATTCTTGATCAGCTGGCAAAAATACTACGGGCAACATATTTCCCATGAACAGTTTACCCAGCTTTATTTTGTGTGGCTGTGTTATATAATGATTCACCTTCATTTCGGCACACAAAGTGCCATCCAACAGATCCAAGGGAATTCAATTTTTATTCACCTTTGAAATAACCTTGCTCCAAAAGTCATCACACTGATGAATACCTTCTGTTCAAAACTGAACTGAACTGTGCAAATAAAACAACAACAGCAAACTTTTAATATTCTAAATAAATAGTAATTTCACTATCTTCAAAATAATCAAAATCGAAGCTGATTTACATATGCCAACGTTTTTAACATTCATGAAAGCATTTTTGGCATTTTGGGAATGTCCTCCCAATGCTCTCTCCGTGAATTCTCTTGCCTTGAAAATCGAAGAAAATGACCAAAGATCGTTTTTTATGCAGCATTTTATTTTTTGAACACTTTGGAATGAGCCCAAAATTCAATTTCGAAACTAAAAAAAAAAAAAATAAGGTACATGGCTTTTAGTTTTAACATAATTATTTATACTTACAACAAAACAAAGGGTCCATGTCTTAAATCAAACTAAGGTTTATTTACTGGTTAACAACATATGGGCATCTCCCAAAAAAGGTCCATTAAAAGTGAAGAAAAACATGAAAATAAAGCACTCTAACAGCTTTGAACTTTATTTTTTTTTTGTTTTGATTAGTATTACTGCTATGTAACTTGAATTTAACTTATTATGATGTATTTTTATTAAAATTTATAATGAACATCTTTACTGTATTTTACTACTGTTGGAAAAATTTGTCGCGTCCATGATGTGGCTTCCGTATTCGTGCTATATCTATTTAAAAAAAGGTAAGAGATAATTCTCATATTTCATAAGTCTACAAAGAAAAGTTATCCTTTGACCTCTTTAACATGTTTATTATATATAAAAAAAGTTCTCAAAATTAGCTAAATTTTGTATATTTCTATACGATCTTCAAGAAAACTTCTATTTTTTGTCGCGTCCGTTCCATTGTATGATTGCTTATTACTTTGTACTAAATCTTGCCAATATTTTTATAAAATGTAGCTCTCTTTCATCGCATTAGAACTAGTGTCCGACCGAATATTCGGTTTCGGTTTCGGCCAGTTTCGGCTATTCGGCATCAATATGACCGAAACCGAAACCGAATATTTGATCGGACACTACTAATTCGGTTTTTACATATATTTCAAAGGCAGATGTGAGTTTGCTTTCATCAAAATTTTTAATGGTGTTAAGTAGAACAAAACGTGAAATTCAGTCATTTGATTGACCGTGTGAGTTGAGTCCAGCACAAAACGATAAATGTAGTTTTTTTTAGGTTCTGATATTAAGTTATTTAACTTTAAATACTAAAAAGTTCCTTAACGTGGTATTAAAATGATCTCCATATTTATTATTTTAAAGTTGAACATTAATATTCAAACGGTCATATTCATAAAAATATCTTGAAATAGATTTAAAGTGCTCAATAGTCAAAAAGCTTTTTAGAGATAAAATGTTTTTTAAAATTTTGTTATTCATACAAATATTGTCTAAGCTTATTTGTTAAAATAGGAACACTCTCAATTTGAAATGGGAACAGTGTCAAGAATGGTTCGTGAATTTGATAAATTCAATAATTTTTTGTTTATTTGTCACAACTTTATCAATACTTTGACATGCAAACAGTCAAAAAATTGTTTAATCTATGTTCTTCTGTGAAAAAATTTTCACTTATAATTTTTATTTTCAATATTTTGAAATGTTTTGCCATGTTTTCATATTTTTTGAAACAATTTGAAGTATTTTTGACAATTATTTATGCTCACATTAGAGTAAAAATTTTAAAAAGGCTTTATCAGGGGTTTATTGAAGGTTACTCATTTAAGAAGCCTTTATAAGAGAGTTTTGTCGTTATTGGACGTTTATGGATACTGTTTTTGAAATTTTTTTTTGTAAAGGCTTTTTAAGAGGTTCGTAAATTTTTATGAATAAAGGCAAAAGAATATTTATCGAATATATACGTTATTATAATCTGTTTCAATTGTTATGTTTTTGAAAGCTTTTAAGGTACTATAACAGTGTGTAAAAAATGAAAAATAATTTTTGTTTTTTTTTTAGAATCTAGTTCCTTTAGGTCTTGAGAATACGTATATGAAGTTTTAGAAAAAAATATCAAATAAAAAAAAGATATAATATATGTTATATTCGTATGTCACGCATTTATTCATATATTATCGTTCATAGAAGAAAATCTAATCGCGTTTTTCTCGAAACAAGTTTTCTCGTATTGATTTCTAAAATATCTCGAGTTCTGCTTGATCGATTTTGATAAATCTTGATTCATTGTGATCTTCAAAGACGAGAAACTATTACATTTTGTTTTTTACGGCAAAGAATTTCTGCCAAAAAGAGGGGTTTTTTGTAAATTTGTTTTTCAGCGCATGCAATTTTTTTTTTTTTTTATTTTTATACCCCCACGCGTACTGCGTAAGGGGTATATTAATTTTGTCACGACGTGTGTAACACCCAAAAGGAGGCGTGGTAGGTATGGAAAAGTATATATATTCTTGCTCAGCATCACCACCTGAGTTGATTTAGACATGTCCGTCTGTCTGTCCGTCTGTCCGTCTGTCCGTCTGTCGACACGATTACAGCCGTAATTTTGAAGCTATCGTAATGCAATTCGATATTTAAGCTTTTTTTAAAAAAACTAAGGTCAAGTTCGAGAATGGGCTAAATCGGATGAAAACCACGCCTACCTCCCATACAACCCCAAAATTGAAAACTCTACAAAGAAGCTAATATTAAAGCTACAATGCTGAAATTTGGTATATGTGTATTCTATGTCAAAACTGATATGTCTTAGAAAAATGGGCGTCATCCACCCACTAACACGCCCACCTCCCATACAACCCCAAAATTGAAAAATCTATAAAGAGGCTAATATTAAAGTTACAAAACTGAAACTCGGTATTTGTGTGTTCTATGTCAAATCATAAGTGTGTTAGAAAAATGGGCGTCATCTACCCACTAACACGCCCACGTCCTATACAACCCCAAAATTTAATATTTTATAAAAAGGCTTATATTTATGCTTCAGAAAAACAATTTGATATGTTTGTATTTTAGACACATAAAAATAACAAAATCTTCTAAAATCTCATACAAAAAGCTCTCTTATTTAAGATTATTTAACCCTTAAGAATCAGTCGTGGGGGTATTTTAACTTCGGCCAAGCCGAAGATATACCTTACTAGTTAAATAAATACATTGATAATTTTTTGTCTGCTCCAAAGACATTATTTGCTGTTTTCTGCAATTCTTCTTTTCCTAAAAATAAACCCAAATCCAATAAAACAGTTTTCTGCTTCTTACCATGACCCTTGATTTTAATCATTCATTAAAAAAACTCAAAAGTTTTCTCAATAAATCTCATCAATTCATCAATGAAAGTATAAAAAAACTCTTTTATTTTTTTTTTTGTTATAAATTATCTGCTGGAATTTCATAAATTCTCAAAGTTATATGTTTATTTTCTTTCGGTATGATATATTAATTATATGATTGCCAACGTTGTCTGTCAAGCATCAGCAACAAAACAGCAAATTGTTACACAATTTGTGTTGTTTTTGTTTTGTTTTTTCTTTTCTCTTTATTCAGTTAGATGATTCAACGTTTACAAACATAACTAGCTAGTCATATTTAATTTGTTCGTCTTAATTAAATGCATGAATTATGTTTAAATAATTCACTGTAGTTCTTCTTCCTTCACAACTTCAATACACATATATATTCACATCATCATTTTAAGTAAATTTGTGTGAATGCATAAATTAAAAATGTTACTTGTCGGAATTTGTACACTATTTAATTAAATTAGCATTAAAATATCATTTGATTTAAGTTGCTGATTAAGTGAAAGCTATTTGTAATTCCTAAATTGTGCTGATTCGTTATGAGAGCATAGTTCTTCTTAATTAAGTTGAAGTGTAACCTTGTTAAGACCCTTTTTAAGTTTTTTATATCTGATAAAAATCTGATGAAAAATACTGAAAAGCTAAAAAAAAAAAACAAACAATTTGATTTACGTTATGTACCTACTATTTTAGACGATATATCGGCTCCTCTAAGTCTGATTTGAATAATATAGATTTTTTAAAAAAGTTTACTTTGAAAAAGAAAACTAGCATTATAAGCTAAAGCTTAACTTACGTACCGTAACTTAGTAGCATTACAAAAAACAAAACAAATTGGCCATTTCAGCTCTTGAAAGGACTTTGACCGAGCTTCTTAGGATCGATTGTGTTGTGTGTGTTATTAAATTTTTGCACACAATTGACCGAGAACTGGACCTACATGTTTTATGCCGACTCCGAACGGCTCATGTTCTCAAGAAGCTTTACATGGCATTATTTACTCTCTGAGGTTTGCCATTGTCTGCAGAGAGGTGGTGATCGATCAGAAAAATTTTTTTATTGAAAAAAACTTTTCGCCACGGCTTGGGATCGAACCCGGGCTCCGAGCATGCTAAGCCACACACCAAACCTGCATGCCACGGTCACCACTAGTCACCATTAGTAGCATTACACAGCGTGAAAAAATGAAACGTAGTTGAAATACCTGTGAGATAACACTATTTTCCTGGTAGGTCTTGTCGAGTAAAAGAATGTTTTATAATTGAAGTTTGCCGGACACCTCCATTTTGCCTACCTTTGGCCTGTAACTTAACTGAATGTCAACTGATTTTAGAAATACAACCGGATCATAAAAGACGAAACTTGAACTTTTTCAACGATATGTATATAATTTGAAGCAACTTGAGAAAGCTGTGTATAATAACTCTGCAAATACAACTTTTTTGAAATTTTTTGACTATTTTTCTATATACTAAATTCTATAGAGACCACATTAGACACATTAGAATTCATCTAATATATAAAAATCTCGTGTCACGGTGTTAGTGTGTTAGTGTAAACTCCTACGAAACGGCTGGACCGACTTAAACGAAATTTTTTATATATGTTTGGCAGGTATGAGAATAGGTCGTAAAGTATTTTTCACCCTCCTACCCACGAGGGGCGTGGCACTTTTTCAAGAAATCAAATTTTCGGTTTTACTTTCTTCTTTAAATCGCCAATCACTGAAACTACATACGAACTTACTATTTATTTGTGCCCTCCAACTGACAAATTTCATCGATCTTTGAAAAGTTTGGCATGATACCACCCACACATTTCAATTTTTTTATATCGAATAGATTTGGAACTAAATGTCGTATAATAATGAAACTCAGAATGAAGTAATTGATTGACCAGGTCTTGCAATTATGAAACAGACGTGGACATTGAAAAACGGGGCATGGCTCTGCCCATGCAAATAAAATTTTCGACACAGAATAGCTATGCAAGTGAAAGTCACTGTAAATTTTTACTCATAATGGAGTTACTATTTGGTGATGTCTTGCAAACAAGAAGAGCATTGTACAAGTCGTGTGACTCCGCCGATATAAGATGATATCCTAACAGTCGGAAACACTCGAAAACTAGAAGGGGTATTGGACAACGGGTGTAGCTCTGCCGATAAAAGACAATTTTTTATATTACAGAGTATTGAAACTCCGAGCGTAGTTACTATTTGTTGATCCTTCTATTGGCAAACTGGACCAGGTATTGGTCAAGGGCGGCAGCAACGCGCCGGGTACCAGCTAGTAATATATAATATATATTAATTCGCAATTTAAACGCAATTAAGTTTTTTAAAATCGGTTAGTTATTGACAAAGTTGACAAACTTTTCATGAAAATGGATGTTAACAAAAATACATTTTCATTTCATTGTAGGAATTGCACAGCAACTGACGAATCCCTGAAAGGTTTTCTGCGGATAACTTTCCTTAACAGCAAAGTCACTACATTCCGACCATCAGGTTTACGCCTGGTTGTTTTGCAATAGTTATCCTCACAAAATTTGTCTGTGAGGTTAGGCTCAACTTTTTGAGGTTCCTTCTCAAGCTCCCAAAATGAGCCTAGCTGTCAATCAAAGGAAATTTCAGTTTGTAGTAAACTGAATTGTTGGATTATTAGGTGACCCTATGACAAAAGTGAAAACTTTTTGCATTGTGGTCGAAACCAGGAAACATTATTCAAGCCGGAGACTTGAGTGCAAACACGACGAGTAGGAAGCTGAATAAGTCGATGCAACCTTTCAGAAATGAAAAAGGCGTCTGAGCCAAAATCAAAAGTGCTCTGGCTTTTTACCCATGTGTCGAGTGCCATGTTAAGTCTTGGTGACTGTAGTTGCTCACCATTTAAGTCTGGAGTGTCTTCATAAATTCTCACCGATCTTTCTTTAGCATTTGCGTTGCTGCAACGAAATTCGTTCCATTGTCGGAGAAAAGTGCGGCGGGGCATCCGCGTCTTCAATAGAATCGGGAGAAAGCTGCAAAGAACGCTTGGATCGAGAGATCACTTGTCGCTTCGATGTGCACTGCTTTTGTTGCAAAACAAATAAAAACGCAAATATAGTCTTTCGTTATTAAGCAGGCTCGCCCGGTGTAATTTTTGATTTCTACGGATCCGACTCGAAGGACCAAATGTGTTCGGGTGATGAACGCGGGTGGTTCGGGTGGTGGACAAAAAAACAAATTATCGACAAGTTTTACTTTTCATACAATTTTATTGGCTTTACCTTTTTTCTTAAGGCTCAACCAAGTTATGCGTAAGCATACAAAAGCTAGAGAGCAAAAGAACGTACTTGATCAGCAATATATTGCGTCGCCCAAGTTGCGCGTAAGCAATTTTTCGTTCGTTCAGTTTCTCAATTTTCGTTTACTTTTCAAAACTTGAGTGTGAGCGCTCGACACCGTATATTGCTAAGCAGAAAAGGGTTGCAACATGTTTAATAAATAATTTAAATTTTGATTTTAAACACTTATGTATCGAAATTTTATTAAAAATCTGTAAAAATTGTATGTTGTAGACAGGATTTATTTATTAAGCGAGGTTTGTATTGAAATTGACCGCTATATTCAATCATAAAGCATGGATGAATGTACAAATTCCAAACAAAATTTTTTGTAATATTAGTTGGCAATCTTTTTCTACAAAAACAAATTAGTTTTTATTTGCAATTCGTTCGAATCGATTTATATTGAATTATTGAATAAAGGGCTAACTATAATAGCCACATGCTGGCATACGCTTATGTCAAGAACTGAACGGAAAGCCAGCCGGCTGTTGTCAAAATCGAAGAATGCCCATAATTGCCCGACGTTGGTTTTGAGAAGTGTCACAAAATTATTTTGTTTTGTCTGTGATTATTTCTCAGTTGTTTTGAAAAAATATATATAAAATGATATAAAAAAAAATAAGTTAACAAAAACAACCCTTGTTGCTTTGCTTGAACTGTATGAAATTTTTATTTTCAATTTGTTTTTGACACTTGCCTATGCTGAGAGCGATTTGAATCGCTCTCCAATAAGCCAATGAAAGTCAACGAAACTTAACGAAACTGAGGCTATTCCAATAATGGGTATACTCATATATTTATATGAGCTCGCTTTCATTTTGACAATTCAGTCTGCCAGCATGTGGCTATTATAGTTAGCCCTTAAGCATAAAAAAAATTTCAATATAAATCGATTCGAATGAAATGACAAATAAAAAATAATTTGTTTTTGTCGAAAAAGATTGCCAACTAAAATTATAAAAAAATATTTTCTTGAAGTTGGTAAATTCATCCATGCTTTATGATTGAAAAAAGCGGTCAATTTGAATACAAAGCTCCCTTAGTAAATAAATCCTGTCTAAAACATACATTTTTTACTGATTTTTAATAAAATTTCGATACATAAGTTCTTAAAATCAAAATTTAAATTATTTATAATATACAGGTTGCAACCCTTTTCTGCTTAGCAATGTACGGTGTCGAGCGCTCACACTCAAGTTTTGAAAAGTAAACGAAAATTGAGAAACTGAACGAAAAATTTCTACGTTCTTTTGCTCTTAAACTTTTGCTTGCTTACGCATAACTTGGTTTAGCCTTAATACTCAATATTTCACCGTTTTTTATTACTTACTGTTAAAATTATCATAATATTTTATTATAAAATATAATAAATGTAGACGAAACCAAACCCATCAGCTATTTAGTTACAGCGTTGGAGGAAATAGTAGTTGTCAACGATAGATCAATAGAGAAAACAACACTTGTTGCACATCAAAAACGACTGCTCCTTAAGATATGATCTTATTCTTTCCACTCCAGTTGAAATGCGATATAAACGATAACTCATTTCTGACTAAATTGAATCAAAATTAATTTTTCAACATACATATGTCTATTACTTATAAATAAACGCCCACCTAAAAATAAAAATATTTTCAGGCGCCACATTTATTGCGTACAAATTGATATAATTTTCAATTAAATTAAAATATATAAAGAAACAGATGAAGGTAGGCATGTATTTGAGTAGGCAAGATGCGAAATTTGAGACTTTAAGATATAGGTTTATGATTTATTAAGATCGAATAAAAAACAAATTTCTCTCTCTAACCTGCTTAAAGTCTAAATATGCTGCATAGTTATCAAAAGCTTAAAAAAACCTTTAAGGTAGATGATCAATGAAATAGAAATACATATTATTAAATTAAGAAAAAAACCATAAAAAAACTACGATACTTTCAGTTAATATCAAATAGCATAATAATAACTGAACCCAAAAACCTTCAACTGGGTCACATCAAAGATCATGCAGACAAAAACACAGCGGGATCAGCTCAACAGCAGGCCGAAAAAAACAAAAAAAAATTTAAATGCATTGTTATGGTTGGCATTGCAAGAGCTGCAAGCTGTTGGCTGCTGCTGCGCATGCGTTCGTTCATATTCGAATATTAAATCATAAAAATAAACAAAAAGATAACAAATGCTCAACACTTCAGCAAAAGTGTCGAATCTCTAAGCAACATGCTGAGCCAGCCGACTTAAGTCAGGGTAAGACAAGGTAAAGTATGCGGTCTATTTACAATAACAACACGACTACACGACCAAAAGAGCAACATGCAGAGTTCGTGTGAAACAATAACTCAACACCAAAAGCGTAAAAAGATATCTTCTAGCATATGAATGAAAATCAAGCAAACAAAAAAAAAAAAAATATAAAGAACTTGGTAGATGCAACTAAATCAAGCACAAAAATTGTCTCAATTTTTTAGGGTGTGGCGGGCGAGTCAGTTGGTCACACAAGCTATGTAGCTGGTTGTTTTGTTGTTGACAATGAGTACGACACGATTTAAAAATCAAGAACATGCAACTTAGTTGAAGCAAAAGCTAACATCACTTGGGGCCACAAAAAGATCGCAGACAGTCAGATGAAGTCATTTAGAGCTTAATAATCTGTTTTATATATTTTCTGTTTTTTTTTTTTTAGTAAGCTTAGTAAGCTTAGCCCCTCAAGAACACACACACACACACATTCTTTATTGCATTTATAACTTAATGTTGCCTAATTTAGCAAGCTTCACTGCTGCTGGGGCACTTCATAAAACTTTGACTCATAGCGCGTCTAGCTGCAGCTCGAGTTCGAGTTTGTTCAACAATTAGTACCATCTTGAACATACTCAAGCTATTAGCTTTGGCTTTCTCAGGCATTGCCCGTCCAATGATTGTATTGAGCCTCCGCATTGTTCTGCTTGTTTACATCAACGATTAGAGCCGCTCAGACTCACACTTCTAATTGTCAATTGAAGCATGACTCGATGTCATTCGCCCATAGCCAGGTTCATGCCGCTTCAAATTTATGCCATAAAAGCTAACAGACACCACAATTCTACAACTCTTCGTCATCGAAATAGTTGAGCTCTCAATTAGCAGCTTTGTTGTTCATTCTATTTATTTCGTTCTTTTTCTTCTTTTCTCTGGCTTGACATGGAATTCTGAAGTGTTTGTTTACAAGTTGTTCTTAATTGTTGGTTTTGTGGTGATATTTTATGGTTAATTCTTTCCTCTCCAGACGTAACCTTGTGTGTGTAACTGTATTTTCTGCGTCTATAGTATGTTCAGCAGTTTCCTTTCGAATTAGTTAGCTTTTAAAATTAGCGTTTATATGTGAATTTTTTGACTCAACATACAGTAATCTGTGCTTTGATTTAGTTGTTAGCTGAATGATCTGATTAAGTGAACAAATATATGACGGAAAAATTTTGGATTTCTCATAAAATTGATATAACCGTTGTTTTCTAAAAAAATTTTGCCAAAATCCTGTTTTCAAATTCTACGTTTTCAAGTTTTTCGTTTCTAAGAGCATTTCTGTTTCTTGATTCTAACCCGGAAAACACACTACACTCAACACACAATAATTAAGACTTTTTACATAATTTTCATGAATCGCATTCATGAATTTTGGTTCAGTAACCAATTACATGAGTCACATGAACTATTCATGACATCAATGTATAAAATACATAAAAGAAAAAACGCGAGAATATTCATATTTCATAAGCATAGTGCTTCAAGTTCACTAAGTGTGTGTAAAAGACACATGAACCAATAAAGAATTTCGTAAATTCCATGAAAAATAAAAGGCAACCATGAATTATTCATAATTTTTGTGAATAAAATTCTTGCACAAATACGCAGAGAACAGCAACAGTTCATGAGAAAAGTGATAAAAATGCATGAATCTCATGTACATATACCAGCGAAACGTGAACTACTTTATGAATCATATTATTCATGCACAAATACAAAGGCGGCAAGAATAGTTCATAAGATAAAAGTCATAAACATATGAAACTCATGACTGACTTAGTGACTAAAATTCATACATCCTATTAGGAAGGTTCGGTCTTCACTCAAAACAAAACTGAAAAACTGGGTTGAAATATTTCGGGACTCATTTGTAAATCCTCAATTTCCTATAGTTTTTTGAAAAATTCGTCACCATAATTTTTTAACGTTCAGATGCATGTCCGTACTATAGTTAACGCGAAAATTAACTGAGATTTATGGCTGTCGCTAGCAACGAGATGCTTTCTAAACGGACGATTCCAAAATTTGTGAATAACTACATACAAATAGTGAACTTATTCATGACCTTACGTATGAACGACTGGGATCATGTACAGTTGCATAAAGACGGCAGTGTTTAATACACAGACTCATATACTGAGCTTATGAACAGAAACACAAAACCAGTTTTAGACAATCTTTCCAATAATTTTTATTTTTAATAATCTTATATATTAATACGTGAACATTGAAGTTTGTCGTACGCTTTTTTGGTATTTATTAAAACTCAAAATAAATGAAACTTATATCATTCGAAAGGCTATGTTGCGCAGATGTACAGAATGTATATATAAATGATATATCTGATAGAGGGGGTTCCCAACCTTCTAAGAGAGAAATTAAATTTTTGAGAAAAAATCTGCTCTTTGATTAATATAAAATTTTGTTAAGGGAAGAGTTTTTGAGTTGGTCGAATTTGAATTTTTTTTAAAAGTTACAATTTCTTAAAAAAAATGTAGTTTTATCTATTCGTCAATTGTAAAATTTGTAAAAAAATGTGTTTTGAATTCAAAAATTTGACTTTCCATGTGAATATCTTGGTCGAGTTTTAACGGTTTTTCAATTTTTCTAATTTTTTCTAAAAATTGTTAAATTTTTTTTTCAAATGTGATAAAAGTTACATCAAAGTTCTAACCAAAAGTATTTTTAATGAATTTTCTGAATATTGTCGTTAGTTATTAAGCGTGTGTTTCAACCAAATGCCAAGAGAGAGAAAAAAACTGTCTCAAATTGAATGTTCTAAATTCTGAAGCAAATATCTCCGCCATCTGTGAATAGATTTTATTTATTTCTTTTTTGTACTTAAGTCTTATCAATTAACTTAAAAAAACTTTTAAAAATAATACCGTTTTTTGTTTTTTTTTTATATTTAAATTATTCCTTTTAAAAAAAGACCACAAAATTTGATTTATTCTTAAAATATGGAGTAAAAATGATTTTTGTTGTAAAAAAAACAAAAACTCAAAATTGCATTTTTGATTTTCTTTCAAAGTCTGTACCGAATTTTAGGTGAATTTATTTTGTCTTGACACTAAATTAATAAACTGTCCGTGCCATCAAAAAATCAAGGCCCTATGATTTCTTTGACAAAATTAAATTTTTTTAAAATGTTGTTTTTCTGTCTTTGAAAAAAATAATAATATAAAAAAATAATTTTTTTGAACAAAACAGCTTTGTATCACCAATCAATTAATAATTAAAGCCTCGAACTAATTTTAATCATCTCACATATAATTATAAATAGGCAATCAATAAATTGGTCGAATTTAGACCCCCAGGCGATACTAGTTATTATAATTCGCCGAATTCGGTTTCCAACTGCACACTTAATTCATTCAAAGGGAAGCCATGGAAGATGTTGTCTAGGAAGTGTGTTAAGCTTATGTTAGTTTTGAATTGGTTTTGTTATTGAATACCTCCCAATAACCTGCAGACATTTGGAAGACGATTGGAAGCTTAGCTGATTTGGTGACTCCCTGCCGATTCCCACTCAATTCCAAGAGTTTTTTGGAAGATGGATCGCTTTTATAAATCGATGAATGCGCGATTTTCAAAAAATACAAAATCTGCCTACGCTTAGTGATGGCAAAAGTAAATAAAAAAATCGATTTACACATCAAATGATTAATCGAAAGAAAATAATTGTATTTCAAATAAATTGAAAGAAAAAAAAAAACGATAAATCGATTTTTATAACAAATAGAAATACAAAAAAATTCGTTTGTGTGTCGTTTTTTAAAATTCTGTCAAAAAATTAATATTTAATTTTTGCGTTTAAATCAAATAACTATAATACGTTTCACAAATACATATCGTCAAGATACGTACGACTATCTAAAATAATTTATAAATACATATCTATTTATTTTTCATCCAGGAACTTAGAAACAATTATTTCGAAATTCGGTTCGTTGTAAGCCGGTTTCGTTTTTCAGTTGCTGTTGCTGCAGCTTTGGAGAAAAGGCGTTCTGCAGTCGCTAGCAAAAAACAATATTTTTTGAAATAATATACAAGTTTGGATACACTCCTTTTATTTCCTCCCATATGTGGATTGGATCTTGAGCCAAATCGGCAACTGATGAATTTAAATAAAAATGGAATTCATCTTCACAATAAACAGCGCTGTCACTTTCTTTGTTTTTTATTGTCAGGGTTTTATGCAAAGACCACAAATCAAACTTATCTTCGTCTAGGTGAGATTCCAAAGAGTTGTCAGAATTAACTGCTGGGCTGCTTGTTTAAATTTCTTTTCTGAGATGCCGAACAGTTGATGAAACAGTCGAAACATTCGTAAAATGCAACTTTTTGAAACTGGGGTCCAGTAATGTTGAAGCTGCTGGCAAAAATGATGGCTCCTTACCCGAAAAGCGACGGTTGAATTCATAAATAGTTTTTTCCTTCAAAATTTTCAATACTTCATAGCAACACGACACATTCTGTAATTTTTCAAGACCACAATGATCAATTGGAATAATTTGGCTTAATGTAGCATGTTTTTCACCACTAATTTGAACCGTCATTGCTTCTAAGTTTTGTAAAATATAAAGTAATTTTTGTAGGTTTTTTTTCCTTGGGCGAAATTTAAGGAGGAGCATTTGGATAATTCAAGACAATTTGGCTCAGGTGTGGCAACAACTTTATGTAGCGCTTAAGCATGTAAAAAGTAGAATTCCATCGCGTTTTTACGTCCAAAATCAGTTTGAAAAATTTTGCTTCGGGCACTCCAGCCTCGCTTTGGGCTTTTTTCAGATCATCGTTGGCATTAACATGGCAGTTCATCCACGTTACTAAGTTCCTACATTTCGCAACTAGTTCTTTTAACTCAGGAATATCCAATGAATTATCGCAAACCAGATTTAAAGTGTGTGCAAATCACGGGATTTGCTTATTCCTCCCAAAAACATTGATAACGCCTTTAACAACTGCAATCACATCATCCGAATGAAAGTCATATTCTGCCAAGGAAGACCGCAGAACGCTGGAAATGTAATTAGCACTATGCGCTTCTGAGAGTCTGAAAACACCAACTGTGGCAAAAAATTGTTTTGTATCTTTAATGCAATGTAACGTGATACCAAGCAAGCTGTTCACTTGACTATCTGTCCAGATGTCAGTTCTTAAACATAAATGATTTAAACCTTTAACGAGTTCCAAAAAATTTTGTTTTTCTCGCTTAAAGATATGTATGTGTTGATATGTAACTTGACTGTGTTTCTTGTCGGCACCTTGTATAGAGGAAAATGCTGGACCATCATCTTGTTAAAACCAGCACCTTCAACAAAACGAAATGGTAAGTTTTCAACAATAATCATCTCCACTATTGACTGTGTTAATTTTTTTTGTCGGGAACCACCATCTGCAAGAAGAAAAAAGTCAATAGAGCAAAGAAATTTGTAGGTTTATGTCTTGGGTCTCCTGTTTTAAAGGTTTCACGGCGAGTTTCCAACTCTCAATATTAAAATGTTTGCATCCTATTTGCTAAGGATCAGTTATACAAAGAATCATTTGTAAATAAATACACCTTTGAAATCCTGAACATTTTCCAAAACTTCAATCAAACTTGGCTGCGGCGGTTCTCGGATTTTGTTTCGGATGGATTCCTTACTCGTAAAGGCTGCAGCTGTTTGGTCGTTTTCTATTAAAATTGTTTCATGCTAATCATTTTTCTAAAATAAAATCTATTTAAATAAATACAAATAAAAAAAAAACCATTTACCTTCTGCTTTGAAAATTCTAATGCATGCTTCAATTTCAAGTGCTGCATTAGATTTGTTGTGTTGTTGCCTGTAATTATTATTTTTTTGCAATACTTGCACTTGGCCAATCCTTTTCCTTGCCTGACAAAGTGCTTCCAGGCAGCGCTATTTGGTGGTGCCATAATAAAACAAAGCGATATATTTTATAACTTATCGTTTTTACTTGTTCCAATCAGAAAATTAGCGCGAATTTGTACTAGGGATGAGATCTTTCAGTGTTGCATTTAAAATGGTATAGCAAATAGAAGTGGAAAAGCATTAAGCTGTGAACACAAAGGCGACGATACCAACTAAAGCTGTCTTGCAAAAATTGAACCTGTTCACGATTATTTTAAAAAAATCGATTTTGTTCGATTAATCGAAACAAAAAAATAATCATTTGATTCGATTATTTTAAAGTTGAATAATCGATTTATGCAATCAAATGATTAATCGTTGCCATCACTACCTACGCTCATTTCGGCTATCGTTGGAATATGGATCGCTTTTTGACCACCCAAGGGATGAATACGCAATTCAAAAAATTTTCAAAATCTTCTATTGCTCATTCCGGCGTTTGCTGAAAATGGTTTTTGAAAAATTTTATTTTTTAATTCAAATTCAAATATGAAGCAGGCTTTTTAAAAATCGTTAAAACTAATAAAAACGTGAACTTGTAAAAAAATTCATTAAATTGGGGTATTACGACGTTTGTCGAGCCCGATAATTTAAACTTACAACAACGTTAAATTTTAGCGTTCAACAACGATGCTTCACAACAAATCGCTATGGACCCTTAAGAGCGATTTGCTTGCCACTCTTGTCGGCGAATTGCATAAGACTCCTCTCGGCGATTCGTCGGCAAATATTCCCGGCGATGCGCTTTTATGGCCTCAGTTGCTTACATTCTGCGATTCCCGGAATACTCTCAAAAGAGCTCGCCAACGATTGTTTCATCTTCCAAGCGATTCACTGGAGATTCTCATGCGATTGAAAATATTAACACGGTATGAATAAACAATACATTAGTATATTTTTATCTTAATAACAAGAAAAACACAAAGAAATGAAGGAAGGTGTGGAAGGACGGAAATAGAGACTTCGAAAGATTTTTCTTAAAAGTGAATTTAAAAAGTAGACAGTGTAATGCTGTTATTCTTTTAATGCTCGTGTTTTCCTAGTGCGTCTAATTACGACATAAAATTTTATGCTGTTTGATATAAAGGTACTAACTATTTATAACTCCGTCCTACGTCCAAAATCCTACGTCCTTCGCGATGAAAGAGTCATTAAATCTTAAGTCCACATATCTCAAACTAAATACAAACAGTCACAATTCAAAAGTTTTCGGCATTGAATTTTTGTTATAAATCAATTCACAAAACACATATATCACTAGCTTTTTCATTATTTTCGTCATTAACTGAAAGAATGATGTTTGTGTGTTTAAATAAAAATTGATTTTGTTCTGCAGTTTCAACCAAATAGTTGTATTTTTCGCTACTCCTGAAAAGTTATGTTTTTAGAGTTGTGACTGTTTTGTATTTAGTGTGTGATATGTTCATGGGGTGGCGAATTATTGTAGTCACGGATGTTATACATGTCTCTAAGTACAAAAAGCAACAATTGTTTTTGAATATATTCAAGTCTGACACATTCTGTGACTCAAAACCAGGATTTCAAATGATGCATCCATTGGCAAGAAGAGATCGAACTAAGGCTTTAGTGAGCCATGCATTTCTGAAAACCTTAACACGTCGTTTAATGAAATCAAGTTGTTTGCTGGCCCCTGATACAATTTTATCAAAATGAAAATTGTTAAATTTTGTTGAGGTAGTAAATATAGCTTCTTACTTAATTTTTATGGGAGAGGCAATTTTATTTATCTTATAACAAGTTACATTTTTAGGTCGTCTGCATATGTAAGAAGTAGAATATGGCAAAATATATCAGAAGGGTCTTAGACAAAGTTATTAAAGGGAAGTGGATCAGTCTATCTTCTGCAACACCGAGTGTGACTAAAATTGGTTAAGATAAGGTACCTTGAAACTTTCCGAATCGGAACCTGAAGCGTTTATAGAAAAGTTGAGCAAAGATTCTGAGATACCAATCTTTTTGATTTGGTAGCCAAGATAACATGATCAACACCATTTTGGTAGGATCATCAGAGATCATTGTCAAAAGATTTGTGTTGGTTGGTTGGTGCGTTGTTTACAAAAACGATGGAAAATCACCTAAATGGTGCTTATTAAAAATTATATATCGTCGGTTCAGAAGTAAAACTAACAAAGAACTTATTTGGCAAAAGCGGTTTTTTGCAGGACGATCTTTATAAAAAAACTAATTTTTGGCCACGGATGCTCCAGAGACAAGTAAACATATTAAAAATTCATTAAGTTAATTTTTTTAAAAAAGCTCGGCAGGTAAAACCTTCATATGCCCTCAATGAATTTTATATGCAAAAGAAAAAAAGGGAAGGTAAATATAGCAGCTTTTGTCAATTTTGTTAAAAATTTTATGCACAATCAATGTTCTTGCTTAGAAAAATACTCTTTTAAATAAAAGAAGCTTTAAATTGTATAAGGAATATAAGCGAAGATGTTATGAGAAATAGTTTTATAAGTATTTTAATATATGATAATATAGATGTTTGATTATAAAATTTTTATAGGTATATGACTTATACATTTGATATCCAAAGTGTTCTTCAACTATTTTTCTCCAGAGTATCCTTATTTTACTATGCAAGAAAAAGTTGTGATTATAATTTAACTGTTTATCTAGGTTATGGGAAAAAAGCTCACTGTCACTCATGAAATTATTAAAACGGTTACACAGTTACGGAGATTTCGCTTTCCTGTGATACATGCGGCCGTTAAAATCGTAATAAATAAGTAGCTTCCATATTGCTCTATGTAAAATATGGGCTTCAGTTCCTAGAGTCTGGAAATTTTTAGATCAGAGGTATCAAGAAGAATCAAGGATACAAGAATTTCAAAAATAACTATGAAGAAATGAACAGAGATGAACATATACAAAGTTATGGTGAAAAATAAAATTTATTTAACTCGAAAAGGCCACAAGGGAACAGTTTTTATCGCTATCGCACTTCCGAATACAAAAAGGTTAGTGTTGCTAGTAGATGTTGTTCCAGGTCAACACAAATCACTTTTAATGCTGCGTACACTGAATTTATTGTGAATTAATATCTGAGCAAGAGAAGAGCAACCTGATAAAGTTTGTGTTGTGAACCTGAAGTTGTGAATGCAATGCAAGTACATGTTTTCAATTTATTTTGTAATTAAAGGTATTTTTGCAAAACAAACACTAATCAACCTTGAAAGCAATAAAATATGAATATTATAATCTCAATGTTAAGCATTTAGATTGAAACTGTGATTTTTAGAGACAAAAAAAAACACTAAGTTTAATTACAGAGAATTTCAAATATGTTACTTAATGAATTCTACTTCTGAACCGACGCACATAGGGGTATTTGGCTCGAAAAACCGCTCAAAAATATTTGTTTGTCCTAAGTAAATGATATTTGTCTAAAATAACTTGAAAAGGGCTATAAAGCTTGTTTCGACCAAATAAAGGTGTAAATTAAGTTTCTTAAGGAGAGACATAACATTCGCGGCAGAGAAAACAGACCTTTTTTTGAAAAATTCATAACTCAGTCAAAAACAAACATTTTCCAATTTTTTTTTTTATTATTGTAGAGGATTGAACAAATTACTAAAAAAATATTCAAAAAAATATATTTTTCACTCCAACATGATTTTGTAAAGCTCCAAACTGGCGGCAGAGAAAAAAACGGGGCCTCGCGGTTGCAGCGCTGGGAGTCGCAAAAATTGTCCGATCTGGAAAAAAATGACTTTTTTTACATTTTTTTCACTTTTTGGTGATGTTCCAAATTTGAAAGTGTGTTTTTCGAAAAAAATATTGACTTTAAAATTCATAAAAAATCGAAAAAAAAATTTAAAAAAAAGCTCGTATCATACGAAAGCAAATCAAGTTCAAAAAAATACAAAAAAAACAAAAAATCGTCAAAAAATGAACACGCTAGTGCCGCAACCAGTACGAAAACCAGGGTTTCGAGATAAACGCGTTCAAAGTTTGTGAACAAAAAATGCAAGGAAAAATAAAAATGCGCTCTCACTAATCCGGCTGTAACTTTTGAGCTCGTAAAAATTTTTCCATCAAATTTTTTTCTTAGAATCTTAAAAATATTTACTAAAATACAAAATTATAAAAATAAACGGCCAATGTCATGTCCCTTTTCTCTTTCATTTGAAATTTTCTCTTTCATCAAACTAGACACCTATAAGGTACAATGGAATCTGGGGGAGGGGGGCGGTTTCGGGCAGCATTTTTTTTCGGTTTTTGCTTTTTGACATCTTTCTTCATTAGCCTATACCAAAAATGTTACCCAATAACACCAAATAATATAACAAAAGGTTCATACTAAAAAAAAAAATTTTAAAAAATTTCCTATTTTCATACCTTCATAACAAATTATATATCTATATAAATAAAGCTTCAATATCCATAAAAAAAGTTGTACTTTAAAGTGCATACCTGCAGCAAAATCTTCCATAGCAATAAACTTATTTCACAATATTATCTGATCTTTTTCACTCAAATTAACTCAATAACAATGCAAGCTTACGATCGATGACTTTCAACTGATGCTGCGACGAAGTGTGTGCATTAAAATTAAAAAAACAAATGGTAACTTATTAAATGAGTATTAACAGAAGCTAGAAAATAATTTTACTTCTCAACTTTACATTTTGAGAAATTGATTAATGAGCGGTTTTTCGAGCCAAAAAACATGACGAGTAGTAGAAATTAGAGGAACACATTAAAATGATTTCTGCATACTTTTTTTTCAAATCGGCTGAAATCCGCCGAAGCAATTTTGATTCTCCTGAAGGTCCTTTTTAGTAAAAAAAAAAGAAACAGTTTAGATAGTATCGTAAGTGTAGACCTAGAATTCCGTTTAAGTTGTAACCTTTTCTACTTTGTCTCTTTGGTTCGATTGTTTTGTTCATTTTGCACGTATTTTAATTGATCTTCCAAAAATTAAAAAATAAATGAATAACACTCAATTATGGACTACTTATCGGGGCCAAAACAAAGAAAAAGTAAAAAAGTAAGTAGCTATGAATAAATGAGCAGGAAAAAAGATACAAGCAAAATTTTAAATTTGTTCGATCATTTTGATAAGTTTGACAGGTTGAGTTCATTGACTTATTGTTAGTTGAAAAGAAGGCGAAGCAAATGCACTTTCCATTGGTGTCACTTTCGTCTCTGCCCGATATATAGTTTGCGAGCTACAGTCTAACTACTAACTACTAACTTCAAATTAAAATTAAGACCCCGATTTTTAAAAAATCGTATGGTTACTATATTTCACACTGAGCACATGTCTTTTCCTTTCGTCTCTGTCTGATATTTAGTTTGCTAGCTACACTTTCTGTTCGATGTATAGTTTGCAAACTACACTCGCTAGTGCTAGTGGGACGTGGAATCCAAATTAATTTGCATTAAAAACAAAAATTAAAATTTTACGCCATCTATTGGGTAAAAGCATAAAAAGAAATATGATCCAACTTGTTTTTTTCATAAGAGTTAAATCTATTCGGATCACAGACCCATTTCGTTAAATTTAACACATTGAGTTCATTGACTGAGTTGAAAAGAGGTTCATGAACTCTGGTTTCAAAATAGTATACTAGAACAGTAGTGCATACATAAATCCAATGCGAACTAATGCTTACAATGCTGCCAAAGCAACCAATCAGTTCGTGCAAAACAAACACAATACAAGCATAAACAACGAAAGAAAAACAAAGAAAGCAGCAGGCACATAAGCAGCTGATGATTGATATTCTTATATAAAAACATGCATTTTTCTTCTTATATTTTACTTTTTTGTGATTTTAATAAAATAGTGACAAAATCCAAAGTTAGATATTCATTCAGCGCAGGATATATCTGATATTTTAGTATATATATTATCTTTAAACGAAGAGTATTTAAGGCTGTAGGTATACCCTAAAGTATTCGCCAAAAACGTTGCCTAATGACCTTGAAAAAATCTGTTAAAACGACCCCATTCAAACCGCGCTGTAAGACGTAATTCTACGTCAAAAACATTTAGCTTGTAACTTTTTATTTTTTACAGAACGCATTCCAAAATTCACTAAAATGTTTTGCTTTAGTTTATTGCTCAAACCAACGTTTTGACATAAAAAATTTTGTAAAATTAAGTTTAGTTATAACTCTTATTGACTTGGTTGAACTAAGCTGGTTTTGATTGAAAATTTGCAGTGAACATGTCTGCTTTTGATTGAAAAGGAGATTTTTTTTTATGCATTTTCCTCTAGGATTTTTATAATTTTCATCAAAGAGGATGTTATGGATCAATGTATTTTAACATAAGCCTTACAATGGCATTTCTAACTTAATTTTTTTTTGTTCCTGTGACTAATCTGGATTTGAATGTAAACTCCTATATATTAAATATTTTGCTGCACCTATGCTTATTGTTAAGATTTCCAATTCATTTCATTAAGCCAATCTTTTAGCTCTGTTTAAAAAATAAATTCCTTACTCTTCTAATATTGATTATTGATCTCTGATATCAATACAAATCTCTATGCTAACGAAAATTGAAACCACTTCAACCAACTTCTTTGCATTGCCAGACATTTCAATTCCTTTCCACTCCCACATTATTTCAAGTTTTGAACTAAGTGGAAATTTATTGTAATAGCAGGCGGTGACCAGCTAAGATTTCTTTGTAATTAAAATCGAATTCATTATCACTACTTCTTGCCTTGGCTTCCCTTTTGAGCCACTTGTTTTCATTAGCAACTAATTAATGTGAATTTTATTGTTATTATTTTTTCATTGTGTCCTGAATGCCGCCTGCAAGAATATTTATTGTTTCATTTTCATTGATATTAAATTTCGATTCCTTTTTTGGTGTTTTTTTTTTTTTTTTTTTTGTTGTTATTCTTTTATTTTACATTACTTTCTCATTCGTTACAGTTTTAATTGGCCTCGCTTTCATTAGAATCTTGAAGATTGCTATCAAGGCCAGCGTTTTAGCTGAATTTTGACTGTGGTTTTTTTTTTTTTTTGTTTTTTTGTTTACATATTTTTGTTTTGATATTGAACTTTTTATTGTATTTAAATTTGTCAAATAAAATTTATTGTTTGATAAAGTGAAATGTTCTTAATTATAGCTTCTATTTGAGATTTCGTAGTATTGAAAGCAGCAAAATTTTACTACCATCAGATAACATATAAAAGTGAGCAACAAAAGCTATTAACTGATATGTTATTTTATTATTTTTAAAGGCCCAACCTTTACTTAGAAACTTTTCCCCAACTCAAACCTTGCTGTAAACTCAAAATTATATCATTTCCTCTAAGAAAAAAAAAAACACAGAATTGTTCCAACTATTTTCTTTTATGATTTGAGGCGGTTAAGTTCAAAAGAATCTAACACGCTGCAATCAAGTTGCTGACTCTAAGTAGCCTCTAACCAAGCAAGAAGCATGGCTATCGTCGGCACATTGCTTCTGATCTTTTGTTTGATGCTCTTTTCAATTCTTCTGCATTTTTTTGTTTTTGGTTTTTGAATTGTCATGCCACCTGATGATATGTTTTTGATATACAAACTGATCGTGATATGAACTGATCAGATCTTTTCATTGTTTGTCGGGTGGACATTTTGAACTAACGCCCTTGGCTGTTAAGAATGAAATTTCTAAATATTTTGTTGTGGCTTTTGAATGCTTGGTTGTACATCGTTTCTCACTTCGGAAAACTTTGTGTTTACATTGTGTAATCTTTGGGCTGTATTCGTCGTATTGTCAATGTTTCAATGTCATCATGAGCTCAGCTGATCTGACTCAATGAAGCAATTGATTGCAATATGCTGATTGATCGTGAACGAAAGTGTTTTTTAAGTGATTTTCGTCGGCATGCAACACAAACGTTTGGTTTAAAGTTTCTTTAGCGAATAAATTGCCCTTTTTTTAATAGTTTTTTCTGGAATTCCATGCATTGCTTTATAGTAAAAGTGATATCACTAGTTGTTTTATTAATTATAGTTATTATAATTTTTATAATTATAGTTATAGTATCAGGTATACTTGAAAGTTCATGTAAAATATAATTGTCAAATGAACAACCGGAGTAGCAATTCCCAGAAGGCAATTGGCAGGTTTAAATTGCTCCTTACAAAAATATAGTTTTGAGTATATCTGTGTCGACAAGGAATAACAGCTAAACTCAGGAGAGCATTTTTAAAATTAAAATTGCCCTACCTAATATAAGGGCATCCTGACTTTTGCTGTTTAGATTTGATGGCCTCAATCATTTAATTTGCAAGTTAAAACCATAAAAATATGCGTACTAATGTTTGCTATAATCATCTCGGGAGTTGGAATGGGTAGTAATACATGAGCTTGGAAAGTGAAGATTCATATGGTATCTCAAATGTGTCAATATGTTCAAAATTTCTGGGATTTGGATATTTGTGATTCCGAATCGCATTAATCAAATCATTATTTATAATTTCTGATCACAAAATAAACATTTCACGTCATTTATATCATTATTTATATCATTGGTTCTGTTGTTCTGAAATCACTCCACTTTTCTCAAATGACCCCAATTTTATTTTCATGCTGTTTCAAACTGAAAACTAGCATTTATTTTATGATACCTATCAATATAATGATGTCAAAATTTGCGACTAGCTTAATGAATGTAACAAACAAAAATCGGGAATAGTTCATTCCAACACATCTATCGGAAAAACCCAAACATGTCTAAACTCACCCCACAATACCTTACCGTTATTTTACAATTCTCTCTAATGACACTATTTTAACCCTTATTCGGCATACTTCTGTGGTATAAATTATTTGGCACACTGGGAGAAAGTACACCCCAGTAAAAAACAAAAAAAACCTTCATAAAAAAGAAAAGCAAAAAGAAAAATATTGACTTATATATCCTTTTTTTAGCTCCTTAAAAGTATATTTTCTAGCAAACTGAAATAAAAATTACAATTCAATGAAGTTAGTTAAAAAGACTATAGTTAATGCATAAAAATGTATATTTTCCGATCATGACACTAAAATAGTCTGGCCCACAATATTCCAGTGTGCCGAATAATGGTTAAAAAAGTAAAATATTCAAAACGAATAAGAACACATTCTTCAAATTAATAAAAAAATTTTAAAAAGGACGCACCTTTATACATCTCAATTCTTCAAACGTTTAATGGTGCGGTTTAGATAAACAGGATCAAAAATATATAATAAGCAATGTTTTCAAAAAACTTTTAATACATTTTTCAAAATAAATATTTATCTTAACAATGAGCTATCTTCATTTCTATAATATATTTTGCTTGTTTTGAAGATGGTCTTTTTAAGATATTTGTACTTATAAGATATTCATGTTGTAGTAGATGTACTAGATACTCACTGTAATTAATTAAATTTCCAATAATTCCTTTGAAAACCGTGCCAGCCAATCTAAATTTCTATATTTTTAAAATTTTTTGAAAAGTGTCACGTGTTTTGTCTAATCCCAAATAAAAATTGTTACCAAATATAACAACCAAAGTGTCAATTAATAATCAAGATACAGTGTTTTTAAAAGTCCGACCCTGTTTTTAATCCCGCTCACTTTCTAAACGCAGGAACTTAACCATATCTTCATATTACGATAAGATTCCGTTATCAAATCCAGTTTTATTGTCATTTGTAGAAGCGTTTTGCAGTTTGTTCGTCGTATTTTACAAGTGTAACTGCAAGTTTAAACGAAAGAAAAGAGAAACGTGAGCCCAAAGCCATCTTTAATAGAAATTCAATAGAAATCTTCAATAGAAAACGTCATTTTCCGGTAACGTCCGGCAACACATACGACAAATTAATTATAAAACTTTGGGAAGAGAAGAAGAGACATTGGAATATTGGTGCAATGGTAAAAGACCGCACTCTTCAATTTAATATATCATTGATATGTACCGGAAAAATAGGTTCTTAAGTAGAACAACTGGAACTGGATGGCCAAAACAAAATGCATCCCTTTAAACGCAAAGGAAAATGGGTCGAGTAATCAATGAAAATCCGAAAATATCTGCAGAAGATGAAGCATAATAATTATATGAATACGGTATTGTTCAGGTACATCCAAAAATAGTACAAAGTTTTTTGCATTAGGAAGACTAAAAAGGATATTCACCTTGAAACAAGCCACTGTTATCAGCACAAAATATTAAGAAGCGGTTGAAGTATGCAAAAGAGTATGCTACGAAGCCAGTACGTTTTTGGAATTCAGTCAAATATACAGATGAGTCAAAATTCATGTAATTTGGATCCGATAAATGATTTGAATCCAAAAATGTTTATATATGGATTCAATATATGGTGATTCATTATATGGTGCGATGGATTTTCGAGAACTTTTGTTTTTATCCATTTTTCACCGAATATATTAGTTCTGAATGAAAACTTTCGATATAACGTCCAGTAACACATACGACAAGCTACTGACGACACGACACAAATTTCTGATACTGCACCCGGCAGATTGGAAATTTGTTACCGAATAATAAAATAATACACTCGAATTATACAGTCGAGCGCCATTTTAAAGTACAATAAAACCGGTTTGTTCCTGTTTAGCCGCTCGGTGCTGACAAGATTATAAAAGCGACACGCCAATGTTTTAGTCCGCTTATTTTAACGGCCAGAATTTTTAATAATTATACATATTAACCGATACACATAGGGGTATTCGGCTCGAAAAACCGCTCATTAATCAATTTCTCAAAATGTAAAGTTGAGAAGTAAAATTCTTTTCTAGCTTTTGTTAATACTCATTTAATAAGTTACCGTTTGTTTTTTAATTTTAATGCACACACTTCGTCGCAGCATCAGTTGAAAGTCATCGATCGTAAGCTTGCATTGTTATTGAGTTAATTTGAGTGAAAAAGATCACACCTAAACAAATATTTTTTTTTTATTATTAATATTGTGAAATAAGTTTGTTGCTATGGAAGATTTTGCAGCAGGTATGTACTTTAAAATACAACTTTTTTTATGGATATTGAAGCTTTATTTATATAGATATATAATTTGTTATGAAGGTATGAAAATGGGAAATTTTTTTAAATTTTTTTTTTTTAGTATGTACCTTTTGTTACATTATTTGGTGTTATTGGGTAACATTTTTGGTATAGGCTAATGAAGAAAGATGTCAAAAAGCAAAAACCGAAAAAAAATGCTGCCCGAAACCGCCCCCCTCCCCCACATTTCATTGTCCCTGATAGGTGTCTAGTTTGATGAAAGAGAAAATTTGAAATGAAAGAGAAAAGGGACATGACATTGGTCGTTTTTTTTTATAATTTTGTATTTCAGTAAATATTCTTGAGATTCTAAGAAAAAAATTTCATGGAAAAATTTTTACGAGCTCAAAAGTTACAGCCGGATTAGTGAGAGCGCATTTTTATTTTTCCTTGCATTTTTCTTTGTTCACAAACTTTGAACGCGTTTATCTCGAAACCATGTTTTTCGTACTGGTTGCGGCACTGGCGGGTTAATTTTTTGACGATTTGTTTTTTTTTTATTTTTTTAAACTTGATTCGCTTTCGTATGACACGAGCTTTTTTGTTAAATTTTTTTTCGATTTTTTATGAATTTTAAAGTCAATATCTTTTTCGAAAAACACAATTTCAAATTTGGAACATCACCAAAAAGTGAACCAAAATGTTAAAAAAAGTCATACACTCCTGTCATACGATAACAAATTTTGTTAAAATTTAAAAAAAAGTAATTTTTTTCCAGATCGGACAATTTTTGCGACTCCCAGCGCTGCAACCGCGAGGCGCCGTTTTTTTCTCTGCCGCCAGTTTGGAGCTCTACAAAATCATGTTGAAAAAATTTTGACTGAGTTATAAATTTTTCAAAAAAAGATTTGTTTTCTCTGCCGCGAATGTTATGTCCCTCCTTAAGAAACTTAATTTACACCTTTATTTGGTCGAAACAAGCTTTATAGCCCTTTTTAAGTTCATTTAGACAAGTATCATTTACTTAGGACGAACAAATATTTTTGGATGGTTTTTCGAGCCAAATACCCCTATGTGCGATATACAGTATTTTTCTAAAAGTGCTACGTCCTCTTTCTAGTTATTCTAACTATTTCGTCGTGTTTTGTACAGAATCTACCGATCTCAGTATCAAATTTCCCTTCCCTAGTTCCAATATTAATCGAGAAAAAAAAAATTTTTAAAGTGAATTTCACCCACTTTCTTTATAGCTCTTTCTTATAGTTGTACAATGACATACCCCTGTATCAAAATTCTGAGCCCGCAGAAAAAATGATTGTTTAAATATACATAATTTAAAATTTGAATGATCATGTTTAATTAGGATAATAGAAGAAATTATACTAATATATTTAAAAAGTAAACATATTCATAAGAATTGAATAATATAAAAAAAGATATATATATAATATTCGTATATTATTCATTCAAACTTCTTTCAGACCATTAGGTTGAACCACGCTTCATGCCCAATGGCTGTTCCAGTTTGTCAATAGAAGGCCATCAACAAATAGTAACTTCACTCTGAGTTTCAATATTCTTTGACTATTATTTCCAAAGCAATTCAATATAAAAAAAAATTTTCTAGATGGGTGGCGCCAACCCCTTTGTATAATCACTATTTTAGTTTTCAAGTAGCATGACACCACCAAATAGAAAAAATGCTTTGTGATTTTACTTCCATAGCTATTCTTCATCGAAAATTTTAATTGTATGGGCGGAGCCAATTGATTTATGACGTAATTCGAGCAAATGAGCGATATATGAGTCTGTGCTTAAAGCACTACCGTCATGCAACCGTACATGGTCTCAGTCCGCTCATACGTAAGGTCATGAATGAGTATACTATATATATGTAATTATTCACAAATGTTGCTACCGTTAGTTTTTAAAGCATCTCGTTAGCGACCACCATTTAAACTCAGTTTGCTTTCGCGTTGACTCTAGAGCGGACATGCAGCTGAATTTTAAAAAAATTTTAAAGACACTTTTTCAAAAAATTCTAGGATAAATCACCCTTCCATTGTATCGGAACGTGAGAATCATACATATTTTACTCTTAACTTATGAACTACCGTTGCAACCCATGCATTTGTACATGAATTATAAGAATATCGGTCACTAAACTAATAAAGTAGTTCACGTTTTCCTTGAGATTCATTTTTATCATGTATCTAACGAACTGCTTTTATTCTCCTCGTATTTGTCATTCATTTTATGAATTTTATTCATAAAAATTATGAATGACTCATGTTCTCGTTGTATTTTTTCATGGCATTAACGAAATTTTTCATTGAATTATGTATATTGTACACACACTTTATGAACTTCAAACACTAAGCTTATGAAATTTTTATGTTCTCGTGTTTTAATTCATTATTTTGTGTATTTTGTACATTGATACCATGAATAGTTCAAGTGAATCATTCAATTGATTACTTGACCAAAACTCAAAAATATATTTCTTGGTGATCATGTATACATTCATAATAATTGGCTGCGTTCCTTTCGCGTTCCTTTAAGATAATCGCAATATAAGAAGATTTTCTGAAATGAGCAGGAAAAATGACTCTCAGGCATATCTACCAGTACACCGTGTTTCAATGTTATGTTTCTTCTTGATTTCTTTATATATAGGTTAAACTACGAATACCTCCCTTGGCTAAGGAGATACATGAAGATTATGTGAGGGCTGTAGATGAACTCTTGGGTAGGTTTAGCTGAACTTCAAAGATTGTTTTTATTTTTTTTTGCGTTTTAAAGAAGTTTTTTAAACATAACCTTCAACAAATTTTTGAACTCAGTTAAGCTGCCACTTTTTCTTTAAACAACTCGAAGAAGAATTTCTTAGATAGTCCACTGAGCTTTCAAATGTCTGTATTATCTGCATATTAGAACTGCAATTCTAATAGAACCAACGAAGCAAGTTTTAACATTTAATGTTATACACTTAAGTGAAAAATTAATCGCAAAACCAACCTGCTCAACCTTTTACTTTACACCTGATTGTAGTAATCTTATGTTTTGAGGTAATCTAATAGAAAAAATATTTTTGCGTGATAGCTAGATCCATGTTGAATATTTTGCTCTTAGATTAATTGACATATGACATAACTACCATAAATTTTGTCAACAATAATTCTTGACTAATGTTTATATGTTTATTTTTTTACATCGATAGGTTAACTGTTTTATGCTGAAGTACTAAATGGATGAACCTATAATAAAACATTAAACTAAAAAGATGTTGCTACAAATGCAGTTTCAAATTCCAAAACAACTAAAAGAAAATTCAAAACATTTAAAAAAAAAAATATATAAATTAGTAAAGAAAATAAATATTAGTGAAAACCATGTCTACGCAGCGGTCAATACCACCAAAACACGTCAAAGAATTGCGTAGAAAGCAACAAACAAAAACAAGAAGAATCCTTTTTTGTTGCATTAGCTTTTGTTTTTTGTTGCCGTCACCAGCCCACAGTTATGACATTTGTTGACAAACAGAAGAGGACGATAAACTTACGAACATAAACAAACAATGCCAAACAAATGACAAACAAATGCCACCCACAGTCTACTCAACAAAATCAAACAGACCAACCCCAAAAACAAATCGCCCCAATTCAACGACGAATGCAAATCACAATCATAGCAGTTGCCGAGCGTAAATGATTACCACTTAAAATGTGCTCGGCTGCCACCTAAAAAACAAATTGCAAAAAAAAAAAAATAAAAAACCCGAAACAAAAAATGGAAACATATGTTTTTCTAACGTGCCGTTCAATGTACCGTGGCATGGGAGCAAAAGCAACCCAACTCCCTGCCAAAATGCCGAGGTACACAACCCACAGAATCATCACTAATATATGTACGAGTCTGAATGAATTGTGGCTGCAGCTGAACGCCATTCATACGTTTTTTTTTTATGTTTAAAGGACGTATTTCAGCTCTGCCACTGTTTGTATATTTTCGTAATTTGTATGTAACTCCTTTTATTTTTGAAGTATTTTTGGCTAGAAATAAAAAATAAAAGCAAAAATATTTTGACTCTTTTTTTTTTTGGGAATACGACATACGATGCTATTCAGTCAACAGTAAAAAACATAAAACCAAATCAAACACAGCTAGACCAATACTGAACAAACTCACACGCATAGCCTAACCAGCCACAGCACCCACAGCCCATTCAAGGACACTGATGATGATGATATGGAAATGTATTTTCAAATGCGTTCTGAGTGAGTTGTTTCAATTTCATTTCATTTCATATCATTTCGTTCGTTTCGTTTCATGTGCTCGTTTGTTATTTCAGGCTGATGCTTGGCGTTTTTTTAAGGATTTTCCAAGAACGTTGGGCTCTTTCATATCCCCTAGCTTCTTTGTGCAGCTTACTTTGCGATGGTATCCTCTTTTCATGCCACACCCACTGCATGTTTAACATTATTTGCCAATGCGTTGTTGAATTTGAATTAGATTTGTTCATGGTTTGGAGCTTCAACAACGACATGCAGGCAGCTCCCTTCGTCAACCTGATGCTATACAAACGCCTCGATTTTATTTTATTTTATTTTATTTTCTTGTATTCTCTTTTTTAGTGTTTTGTTTTCCTTTCAATTTGTATTTTTATTATTTTCATTTGTATTGTTGTCCTCATGAATAACTGCACATGAACTCTTTGGGGACTTTTTAGCCCTTTTTTTGCTGGTTTAGGTCCGAGGGTACCTTTTTTGCTGTTTTTGTTTCTGCTGTTGTTGTTGTTGTTTATCTCATGTACTGTTGTTTGTTAGCCTGAAAGTTGTTTGGGTTTTTGTGAGAAAAGTTTACAAATTTTCGCATGAATACAAAATTAAAATAACTATGTTGTTTTTTTTTTTTTTTATTATTATTTCTTCTGCTCTCCCAACTGTCTATCTTTTCAGTCAGTTCGTATGTCTGAGTGTTTTTGACAGTCATTGTGAATTTGTTTTTCTTTCTTTTCTTTTCTTCTTTCTTTCAACTTTTGAAGGACTTCATCATGTTGACGGACATGAGGCATGAACTTTGTGCGATTAAATAAATAAAATTGAATTTTATTGATTTTTTAAATAAATAATAAAGTCGCACATTCGTGGTGAATTGTGAAAAGCGAAGTTTTTTTTTTTTTTGTTTGTATATTGAAATTTGTAAACAAATTTGTAGGATGTTTTTGGGTAAGGGTTGGGTGGTAGCCTATTTTCTTTTATATTGAATGAATGTTTGGAAAAAGTTTTTGATGACAATACTAGACAGTAGCAAAGATAAATTAAATTGTTGCTTTGTATTTGTATCGAAGAAAAAAAAATGTTCAAGTATTTTGAGAAGATTTTTTGGAATTCTTACTCGTTAAAATGTCTTGCTACAAATCATAATAAACAACTATTTGAGCAGTTAAAAATGTATAAGTTTTTAATAAGTTTTTAAAACGATATCAAATTGAAAAAGAGTGCAAAATAAAAAAAAAAAACAATCTTTAAACGATTTTTAAATGACGCTTATAAACGCTTATTTCTTAATCATCGCGTACTCTTCGGAGTAAGAAGAGTACGCAATAATCAAGAAATAAGCACACCAAATTTTAGTTCTAAAACCGAACTATACTTAGGAAAGAAATGCAATGTAGAAACCTTGCACTTTGTCGAATTGCATCTACAAACCATATAAGGCTCCTAAAAACCCATTTTTCTATCAAAGAAAAACATAATCGTAAGAAAAAAAGTTTGCTTTTCGAATAATATAATTTTTACGGACGAGAGCAAATTTAATGTTTTCGGATCCGATGAGCATGTTTATGTGTGCTTATTTGGCCAAGAGCTGTAATTAAAATTTGAGACCAACAGAAAAGCACGGCACAGACCTTCTAGACAATTGAAATCCTCAGCTCTACACAATTCACAAAAAAAGGCGATCCTACCATTTTCTCCAACTACAGTATGATAAGCCTTCTTAATATCGCATACGAGGTTCTGTCGAGCTTTTTATGTGAAAGACTGATGATGACTGCCGTCAACCAAAACCAACTGATTGTACCTTACCAATGTGGCTTCAGACCTGGAAAGTCCGCCATTGAGCAGTTATTTACGTTACGACAAATCTTGGAAAAGACCCTAGGGAAACAAATCAAAACACACTATTTAACAAATAGTCGATTATAAAGTCGCCTTCGAACGTCCAACACAGAGAAAAATAATGCCACATAAAATCTAAAGGATTTCTTCTCAAAACGTATTAAGAACAAGGCACATGAAAGAGGAGAGGTAGTTTTAAGAAGAGATCTTCTTGTTTCTCAACAAAAATCTTCTTAAATTTATTTAATAAGATATCTTTCTAATTTCTTCTAAAATCCATGTTTTCAAGGCTTTTCAAAAACAAGGAGCATGAAAGACGAAAGAGATGAGCTATTTTTAAGAAGAAATCTTCTGCAAAATCTTCTTAAGTTTATTTAATGAGATATCTTCATAATTTCTTCTAAAATCCATATTTTCAAGACTATTTCAAGTTCTAGACTTCGTGTATCGTTTATTTGTTATTTCTTATTTATTAAGCCTTTTCTTTGAGAAGAAAAGCAAATCATGTTGACAACTTTCGTGAGATTTCTTTTGAAAAAATAAGAATATAAACCTATAAGATTTCTTCTTAAACAAAATCAAGAAGAAAGCTTAGTAGTTGTATAAGATTTCTTCTTAAATTAATTATAAGGACTGTAATAAGGACTTTGGAAGCGTTCGTGAGGAAATTCCTTCGTAAGATCCTTGATCCCAGCTGTTTCAATAGCGAGTACCGAATGCGATGGAAGCTCGAGCTGTATGAGCTATATGCCGACATCGATATAGCCAGGCGTATTCAAATTGAGCGGCTTCGTTGGCTAGATCATGTCGAGAGAATGAACGATGACGCTTCAGTGAAAAAATTAATCAATTTGGTACCCAACGGCGGCCATTGCAGATGTAGAAGACCGCAATTTTAGTGGAAAAACCGCCTGGTCATTGGATAATCTGATGATGCTTCTAGTTTCTTACTGGCGTCAGCAAGATAACGACAAAAGAAGCTGGCTAATGCCTTAGGCTGCGTGCATAGTAAACGCCGATTCAGACAGAAAGGCAGGCAGGCAGTCTGAAATCTATGTGAGCAAACGCGATACAAATAGCTCTCTATCTCGCATTTACACACTTTACTGCCTGCCTGCCTGTTTAAATCGGAGTTTACTATGCACGCAGCCTTAGACGAGGTTAAAACCGACCAACGGTTGTAAGGGCCGGATTAGTATTTAAGTAAGTAAGTAGGAATCCATTTTGTTATTTGAAGAGGTACGTTTTTCCTTAGCATCGAAACTTTGTTTGCATGATATGACGTATTGTCAAAGGCTTCTTGAATATCACGTCACACTCTTTGTTTTGATTTAAAATCTCTTTCGATTATACTTGTAAGGCTAAGGCTATGGTTACTGTGGATTTGCATGTCTATTAATCAAATTGAAACCTACTTAAATGTGTGCTTTTCAAACAAATCTCCCGTAAACAATTGAAAAATGCCAGAACTACTCTGTTTCGAGGACAAAAAAATGCAGACTGATTGGTCCATGAAGATAAGGAAATTGTTCGGGCTTTTTACCCACCTTTGGAAAAAATACATCCCTCACCTCTGTCCATTTGTTTGAAATATAAAAAACTTTTTAACAAAAAAAAAACCTACTTCAAAATCACTAGAAAGTAAAAAATAATTTTAAATTACTTTTACTATTTATTTCTTGGTCAAATTTGTGTTTTTATAATAAATATATTTATTTTTTTATGATAATAAAAGCTTCTAGTCAGCGCTAATCATTGACGTAAAATTATGATTTTTTCGCCATCCCTACTCTATTTAAGACTTTTTTATTTGTAAATATCCTGCTTGGGTGACGCTGTATTAATTTGTAATCTTAATTTTTCTTAAATCTTAATTAAAATGCTATATGTGTGTTGCAGCTGCACAAAAAATCTGATTATATTAGCGCCGACTTCGAAGCTCTTATTATCATAAAAAAATAAATATATTTATTATAAAAACACAAATTTGACCAAGAAATAAATAGTAAAAGTAATTTAAAATTATTTTTTACTTTTTAGTGATTTTGAAGTAGGTTTTTTTTTTTGTTAAAAAGTTTTTATTTCTTTCTTTTTAGAGAAAATTATATATATTAAAAAAGTGTATAAATTATTTAAACACCAATTATTTATGCTCATAATATGGAAAATGCTTTTCTGTCGTTTCTTATTCTGGTCTTTGTCAGTATGTTTATCAGTACCTACTCTTCTATTTTTATCAGTACCCCAATGTCAATATTGACTGAAATATAGTGTGTTTGTAATAGTGACACGCCTCTTTGTCAAGAATATCACACTCTTTGTCATAGTGTTTTCAATAGTTCTACCCATTCTAACAATGAATTTTACCACCCTTAAGTCAATATGATACAGTTTTATACACACTGCCACACCCCTTAGTCGAATAACGCCCAAATACTAAATATCAGTACTCTAGTGTCAATATTATTCGCGATACAGTGTATTTTATATATTGCCACACCCCTTTATCAAACAAGGTCCACTGTATTGAAATTAATTGTTTTATAACTGTGCCTACCCCTGTAGTTAACTTTAGTACTCTAGTGTCAATATTATTCGATATACAGAGTTTTTCTAATATTGCCACACCTCTTTGTCGACTAACGCCCACTTAATTGACTGTTATTTTTTACCTACCCTTGCATTTTTGCTGTGAATTTTATTAACTCTATTACTCTAGTGTCAATATTTACTGAAATACAGTGTTTTTCTTACAGTGACACGCCCCTTTATCGAATACCGCCCACATTACTGACAGGAATTTGTTATATTTGTACCTACCTTTGTACTAAATTTTAGTATCGTAGTGTCAATAGTAATCGAGATACAGGGTTTTTTTTTAATATTGCCACTCCCCTTCTCGATTAACGCCCATTTTTTTTTTGTACAAAAATTTGTAGCAATTTTTTCTTCCTCTGTAATAAATTTCTGTACCCTAGTATCAATATTATTCGAGACACAGTAATTCTCTTATATTGCCACACCCATTTGTCGAATTACGCCCACTTTTGTTATAGTAATTTCCAATAATTGTACCTACCTCTGTACTTAATTTTAGTACTCTAGTATCAATTTTCTTCGAGATACAGAGTTTTTACAATATTGCCACACCCTTTTTTAGAATTACGCCCACTTAAGTAATCGTCATTTTTAATATTTGTGCTTGCCCTTGTAAGTTTACTGTGAATTTTATTACCGTAGTGTCAATATTTACTGAGATACAGTGTTTTTCTTATAGAGACACGCCCCTTTTCCGAATACCGCCCCCTTTCAGAAACGGGCACCTCCGCGTTGATAATCTCTATATGTTGACAAAAAATTACGGCAATCGGGCAAGTACTTTAGGAGTAATCGATGTACATACATTCACAAAAAAAAAAAAAAAAAAAAAAAAAAAAAAAAAAAAAAAAACAGAGAAACCAACCAACTTGAGAACCTCCTCCTTTTTAAAGTCGGTTAAAAATAAAACTTTGTAGCTGTATGATATTTCTTCTTAAATTAATTATAAGGACTGTAATAAGGACTTTGGGAGCGTTCGTGAGGAAATTCCTTCGTAAGATCCTTGATCCCAGCTGTTTCAATAGCGAGTACCGAATGCGATGGAAGCTCGAGCTGTATGAGCTATATGCCGACATCGATATAGCCAGGCGTATTCAAATTGAGCGGCTTCGTTGGCTAGATCATGTCGAGAGAATGAACGATGACGCTCCATCGAAAAAAATTAATCAATTTGGTACCCAGCGGCGGCCATCGCAGACGTGGAAGACCGCATCTTCATTGGAAAAATCGCCTGGTCATTGGATAATCTGATGATGCTTCTAGTTTCTTACTGTCGTCAGCAAGATAACGACAAAAGAAGCTGGCTAATGCCTTAGGCTGCGTGCATAGTAAAGGCCGATTCAGACAGAAAGGCAGGCAGGCAGGCTGAAATCTATGTGAGCAAACGCGATACAAATAGCTCTCTATCTCGCATTTACACACTTTACTGCCTGCCTGCCTGTTTAAATCGGAGTTTTCTATGCACGCAGCCTTAGACGAGGTTAAAACCGACCAACGGTTGTAAGGGCCGGATTAGTATTTAAGTAAGTAAGTAGGAATCCATTTTGTTATTTGAAGAGGTACGTTTTTCCTTAAGCGCTGATTAAAATAGACGAAACGGAACGTTGTAGAACGTTGAGAAATGTCACTTTGCAATCTATTGCATGACCTTCTTATGTGAGCGTTTATAATAAGACGGGATGGAACGGCACGCGACGCGTCGACGTTGAGATCTATAGATTTTTGATTTTTGCGTTGCGTTCCGTTCCGTCGAGAGTAAACAAATGCTTTTGACAAATGCTTAAACAAATATCTTTTAATTTGATTTTCTGACGCATCTTTTTTATAATGAATTCATATTTATTTTGAACACAATTTTTGGAAATGAAGTTTAAAGAAAGGAAGATTGATGTTTTTCAATGTTTGCTTATGTTTATTTGACCCTTTTAAACGATTTATTCCGTTTCTATTATAATTGCCACTTCGTTTCAAAGCGTTTCATCCCGCTACGCTGACACTTGCCTTCGTTCCGTTTCGTCTATTATAATCAGCGCTTTAGCATCGAAACTTTGTTTGCATGATATGACGTATTGTCAAAGGCTTCTTGAATATCACGTCACACTCTTTGTTTTGATTTAAAATCTCTTTCGATTATATTTGTAAGGCTAAGGCTATGGTTACTGTGGATTTGCAAGTCTATTAATCAAATTGAAACCTACTTAAATGTGTGCTTTTCAAACAAATCTCCCGTAAACAATTGAAAAATGCCAGAACTAGGCGGCTTTGAAATCGACAAAGAGATGATGCGTGTCGATTTGTTTTTCGAGGGTCTTTTCCAAGATTTGTCGGAGCGTGAAGATCTGGTCAATGGTGGACTTTCCAGGTCTGAAGCCACACTGATAAGGTCCAATCAGTTGGTTGACGATGGGCTTCAGTCTTTCACACAATACGCTCGACAGGACCTTATATGCGATATTTAGAAGGCTAATCCCACGGTAGTTGGCGCAAATGGTGGGATCGCCTTTCTTGTGGATTGGGCAGAGCACACTGAGGTGTGCTGAGGTCTGTTTCGAGGACAAAATAATGCAGACTGATTGGTCCATGAGGATAAGGAAATTGTTCGGGCTTTTTACCCACCTTTGGAAAAAATACATCCCTCACCTTTGTCCATTTGTTTGAAATATAAAATAGAGGAAGGCTGGCCCAGCTTATATTCTAGTCAGTGCTTGGACTATAATGAGTGAAAGCATCAAAGAGTTGATGCCTTGTTGCACGGTTAGATTCCATCGGGCCTTGATGCTTTGTATGGACTGATTTTAGACGCAGCCCATCGTACTCCTTCGGAAGTAAAGAGTTTGCCTGGAAGACCACTGTTGCCATCAGTATCTGAGGATTAGTCTATGAAAATGCTGGACTGTCTCTTGTAAAAACACACTCCGGAAAGTGCGCTCTTAAAAATAAGTAATTTTTTCATCAGGAGTTTTTGTGAGGATTTCTTTATGTCTGAGTAGAGTACATATACAGTTTGAGTGATTTTTTTATAGTGCCTTTTGTAGACGATTAGCTGCAGATCGGCTCTCAATCTTTTCATGAAGCTCTCTTAGATCTTCTCAATACGATAAAGCTTGCCTATATAGGATCCAATCTCCTGTTAGCTTAGAATAATTGAAACATGTTTTAGTAATTCTTTTGAGTTCTTCAACCTGTTTTTATCAAAGCACTTCCCTGTCGGCAGCTTTCTTGACATGCTAGCGTTGTATGTGTTTTGAGCTTGAATGCCTTTAATGCAATCTCTTCGATTGTAGGTATGGGCTGAATTGGTTGTTAAAGGTTGCGTTCTAGTTTATAAAGAAATAACTCTCAGTTGGTGTTTCTGGAATATCTGTAAGAATGGCACGACTGCAGTTGAATACCCAGCTCAAATCTAATTTGCCTGTGATATGACATGAAGACTTCATAATGGTTTTCCTTCAAGAATAGAGGTAAAATCTAGTACCTCGTTTCTAATAATGATTCTTATGAGGGTACTAACAAAAATTCGTTTATTTGCTGTCATATTATAAGTTATAGTATAAGTCTTTAATTAATCAAAAACTACATACTGTTTGTTATAATCTTACGATATATCACTCTTATTTTCAGAAAGATCGGTCAAAATGGAGACATGAAAACGTATAATTAGTGAAGCAGTGGAATTAGTGGAAATATTTAGTGAATGCCAAACAGCGTTTGGAGTAGGGTTCCCAACTGTCCCGGATTTCGCGGGACGTCCCGCATTTCAGCTAATTTTTTAGCTTCCCGCGACGACCCTTTGCGGGACACCTTTTGTCCCGCATTTGAGAACTTAAGATTGTTTGTATCTAAATTTCCAATTCGACATGAAACACAGTTTCCTAAACCGTTTAATTTTATTATCAAAATAAATTTATAGCTCGTTTCAAAAGAGAACATTTTATAGTTTCATTTTTCGATGCGCAGTGAGAAATTATTTCTAAAGCTAGAAAATTTTTTAGAGCGTAATTTCTTGCTCTTTTTGTTCTGTTCGCTGAACTTTATGCTGTTTTTGAATGTTTTTTTACTGTTAATCTGTTAATATTTAAATGCGCAAACATTCAGAACAAATGATCGCACAAGTACAGTGTTGAACCGAAGGCCTACAGCAACCTGCATCTTGAGAGAGAAATCAAATACAAATTACATAAAAAAGAAATTATTTTCTCAAGAAAAAATTGTGAAGTGAAATTTTGGCTAACATATTATTTTTTGACGCCCACTTTTTTTTCAATTTTGATTGCTTGATTTTGAAAAATAAAATTCAGTACTTCCGCAGCGCAGTCGCGATGATCAACAAAATTCAGGAATATACATTCATTTTTTTCATTTATTTTTCTGCTCAGATAATATTCAATTTTATTTTAAATGTTAACCAATCAGAATGAAGAACACTCTCCAAATTATTTTCTTATTCTCAAAAATGCGCGAAAATGTTCTTCTCTTTTGAAACAGGCTATGTCATTTATTTTTCATATATTTTATTTATCAAAACGATTTGGATTTATTTTTTGGTTTTTTCATGAATTGGTCAAGAGTTGGAAAGAGATCTAAACAATATCAAGGAACCAAGCGATGGTGTAAAGGCACCGTTGATACCCTCTATTTCTCAAAGAATAAAAGGAAATAATTAATAAAATAAAAAATTCTAATGTTGTCCCGCATTTTTCAGCCAAGTCCCGCATTTTTGATGGCTCCGTCCCGATTTTGTACTTTTCAGAGTTGGCAACCCTAGTTTGGAGTGTATGCGCCAAAGATGGCAAATGACTTTTCAGAAATTGTACCAAATCGAAATAAAAATTGTACTTTTTGGCATCAAATTGTACTATTTTTGTTTTTTTTTTTCCATGAACAATAAACTTTTTTAATGTATTTAATAAATTATTTAAAGTAAAACAAAATTAGGGAGAAATGGACAAACAGTTACATACATAGTTAAATAAATATAGTACTCTACATTCAGTTTTTAAATTTTAATCAAATTGCGGTTACTCGAGCCGGCCCAAAAATTTAGTTTTCAACCAATTCAATTTATTTGACATTAATGCTTTCGTGCTAGAATAAGACGACCATGTAATAGAAAAATAAAATAGTAGAGCTGATCAGGGTGGCATTTCGTTTGAATGTGTTGTAATTATGGTTGTAAAAATTCACAAATCTGCGACTGACGATGTGAGTCGATGTGAGTCGCTGCTGAAGTCTAAAATTGACGAAGATCCAAGATCGACCCAGGAAATGATTGCTGAAGGACTGGGCCTGAATGCCATGGTTGTATTGCAAATATTTAAAAATAATCTTGTATACACGAAAAAAACTGCACGATGTGCAAAAACTCACGTTTTGCACAATAATTGCTTGACAAATTCAAAAATGGAAAGTCTTTTCAGAGAATTGTTACAGGTGATGAAGCATGGTTTTACATGTACGATCCTGAAACCAAACAAAAAAGCATGGTGTGGAGCCCAGAAGGTGGAAATCTACCCGTTAAAAAAAGCAACAAAATTCAGCAACAAAAGTAATTATGTCAGTTTACATCACCAGAGAGAAAGTTGTAGCTGCTATTCCTTTGGTCAAAATAGCAGGTCAAAAAGGTCAGACGGTAACTGCCAAGTGGTATACTGAAACTTGCATAGCAGAGGCATTCGAAAGGTTATTGGGAAAACGCCCCAAAAAGGTAATTCGCAGATACTTTTTGCATCATGACGCCAGCGTACACTGCTATTGCGCTTTCAGGCATCGAAAAAATTCGACCAGCACGTTATTCCCCAGATCTAGCACCTTGCGACTTCTGGTTTTTTTCTAAAAAATAAGAAAAAATTTGCTAGGAAGAGTCTTCAACAGCCAAAGCAAAGTTGAACGAATCCAATCCAAAAATCGAATCGATGCTTAGAGGGTTTTTTGAAGTTGGAATTTTTTTTGAGATAAAACGACGTAAGGAGGAGGAAAAACTCCAAAAAACGATAATTTAAAAAATTTTTAAATTTAAATGATTATTTAATAAATGTTAAAATGAGAATAGTTTTAAAAAATCCTCCTTTTTCTGTGCTCGAGGCACAACGCCGAGTAAGACCGGGTTACATCCGCTAGTATTTTATAAATGTTTGCTATTCAAATTCAAATTTTCATGAAAATATTGTCATAATTACAAAACAAAAAAAATAAATCTTTTGAAAATTAAAAATAATACATTTTGCAAAAACTTTCTTACAACTCTCTTACATCTGGCTTACAACAAAATTACGATACCTACTTATTCGATAACTCTTCAATTGACAAATCATGTTAAACAAAATTATTAAATTACGCGAATAACGTAATAAATGAAAAAATTACATAACCGAATCACAACCTTCAAGCCATCCCCAGAGACTAAAAATGGCTGCTGAAAAAAAAAAAAAAAAAAAAAACAACAACACCGACAATAACAGTAACAACACAACACCGCATACGATAATATAAACAATCTAATTCGGCAAATCAATAACCTCAGGTGCTGCAACATTTTCGTTATGCTTTTCCTTGCGTTGCCTGATAGTATCCTAGAGATCCTATACAATAACAACAACCACAATAACAAAGATTTAACGTTCATGAACGTAAAGTGAAAAAAAAAAATTCATTTGCCATAAAATAGGTGTTATGAAGCACTTTTGCCATGACGAGTGGGGCCTTGACAACATCAGGATGTTGGGTGGTAGCTTCCTTCAAGATGCCAGCCAGCAAAGTAATGCCGCAAAAGCAGTAGCAACAGCAACAACAACAACAACAACAACAACAACAACAACAACAACAACAACAACAACAACAACAACAACAACAAATTGTTGCAAAATTCATGGCAGATCGCTTTTATTTTGCCTTCAGACACAAATTATGCCACTTTTTTCGCCGCCTCTTTCTTTTTTTTTTTTTGGTAACGCCAAATCGATGGGTAGAAGCAGGTTGACTTTGTTGATACTGCAGAACACGCGTCACAGCTGTGGCTTCGAATGCAGACATCTTTAATGTAAGAAACCAAAAAATGCTTGCTGGGGTCTCGCTTTATGTGTGCGTGTCTTTGTATGCGTTTATGACGGCAGAGACATCATAAAAATTCATTTAAAATGAAGAAAAGAAAAGCGCGCGAAAAAATTTACTCCCTGCTTCTCCACTCCCTAACCAAAAAAATAGTACTCTACTAAATAAAAAAAGTCGCAAGTGCTGGTTGTTAAGGATGTGCGCCGGCATTTTCTTAGTATGCAAGAAAGAAAAAAGAAAAAAAAGCACATTTTTTTGTTATTGAAGGTGTATTTGTATTGTGTTCTCCAGCTAAGCAACAACAAGCAGTGTTGACAGTGTTTGTTGGAGACGGCAGAAGGTCACAACGTCTAGCTAGGCAACTAAACGCACACAAATATAGAGTACACGCGCACATTTGTGCTATAGAGAGTACTTAAAAGCTGTATACAATATGTCCGCATTGGGTATATTTTTTTTTCATGCATTGTTTTGTTTGCAGGAGCCCTTGAAAATTTGTTTACCATCGTTTGAACAATAGACAAAAAAAAAAAAAATAAATTCGTAAATTTTCCAAACAATGGGCGCAGTTTTTGTGAATGCATCGAAAGTTCTTTTTGCTTGCCATGCTATGCTATGCTAGCGTGTGAAAATGTTTCCACTTATTTTAAAACTGTTGTTAGAAGACAGCTGAGACTAAAATTTAATTTGCAAGTTTTCTTTTTTGCTGCAAGTTTTTAAACTTTATGGAATAAAGCGTTTAAAAACGATTTAAAAACAGTATGATTCCGCTAAACGCAGCTTATATTTTTAGTTATTCAAGCAGGTGCAAACAACGAAAAAGTTGAAAACTTCAATTATGAAATTTTTTAGCTATAAGTGTTATCTTAATAGAAACTCATAGTATTCGACACATAAACGTTATTAACTATTAATTACTGATTACTTAAAAACATATAATTATATTTAGAGCTTTATGTCAAATTTTTTAAAAACAACGTTCTTTTCAGAACAAACCGACTAGACCATGGTTTAGTCGAGCGCTGCCGCAACTTATCCGTACTCTCTGTGCTTTAAGCAGTTCAATAATACACGGTGCCAACATAGACTCCGCTCATTATCTTGTCGCAGTCAAGATCCACCCACGTTAAGAATGCTCGCAATCCTACACAAAAGAAGTTAGACGTCGATAAGCTGCAACAAAAATAGATAGCCGTAGCCTTCGCTACTCGACTCTCACTTCTACTTCAAGAAACCACTCCTCCTATCAGCAATATATGCGCGCAGTGAACACACATCCTACTCCATGCATAGGAAGAGGTGATAAGCTTAAACAGACATCGCCGAAACCAATGACATGAACGGGTGAGTCACAGCGCCAAAAAATACAAGAACGCCGTCTGCAAAGATACCCATTAGTGAAACCGAAAAAGAGGGGGTAGGTTAGAAGCCTTTTCAGGTAAAAAAAATGCGACGCTGGAAAGCGTGGGTGCAAGAAAATTAAGATGCATGTCGACAGGAATGAGACTTGAAAATTTTTCCATAAGATAAGATAAGATATCTGATCGATAGTTTTAAGAGCGAAACCACTTCCTGTAAGAATGAACATGGGATTCTAGTAACAGATGTCCAGAGTGCACTGTTGTGATTGAGAGATAGTCTTCTAAATATATAGTCTTCTAAATAGTGACGCTGACAACAATCCCGCCAGTGGAGATGATATCCCGGAAACCCCCCCTGGATGACTGTGTTGAAGTTCCGCTGCCCGACAATAAAAAAGTCTTAAAAGGTATAACTCGGCTTTAAGACAACAAAGCCACAGGAGCCGATGGCCTACCGGCTGAGCTGGTTAATATCGGAGGTGAAGCTCTGTTAAAATGAATTCAGATAAAAATTGAATCGGAATAATTCTGAATCAGAAAAATTAATTCTAGATGATATGAACATCAGAGTGTTCTTTGCCCAATCCACAAGAAAGTAGATCTCTCCATTTGCACCTACGACTGTGGAAAAAACCTTCTTTATATCGCATACAAGGTCCTGTCGAGAATTTTATGTGAAATTACAGTATTTCTTATTTATTTCGTATATATGGTGAACTAAAAAGTTCACCATCGACCAGAAATTTACGCTAAAACTGTGAGTCCCACGAAGATCTTACGTGGGACGCCAATTGTCCCAATTTGCTCCATTGGTCACCAGTTCAGAGCTGTGATAGGCTAAAACTGGCAGAAGCTTTGCTACGAGGCCTGATCAAGGACTTTAAACCTGGTACCATGGGTAGTCAGCTGCTCCTGGCTTTCACCAGGCTGACTTACTGGGCTACCCATTTCGCGGGAAGAGCTACCTAGCTTGGTGTGTGATTTGCATTGTCAACTCGGGCGTCGTACTCCGCAGTACGGAAGAGGTGGTAGATAGGCCTCCACCCAAACCAAGGGTTGCGACATGGCATCATAAAATTTAGCAGATTTCGTACCTTTGAACCCACAAAGGGGCATTGGCAGATGCAATGTTTCGGTTCCATGCTATGGAGCAGTGATGCCCAGAAAAATTATTTGAAGAGTGCTACAACAATTACAACAAAAAGCCAACAACAACAACAAATTTTTGGATTCGTGGCAACAAAGATTAGATTTTTCTAACAACAAAGACACATAAAACAACAACACGCATAAGAACTACATCTGCGCCAGCGCAAAAGTTCATAAATATTGAACACACAAAACAACAACACGAATCCTTCAATGTGCGCAAATACAACAATAAAGTAATAAGAAGTAAGGGTGAAGCTGAAAACTTAATTCGGCGAATAACAACAATCATTGCAATATTGAAGTTGTTGTAAAGAGTGCAAAGAGTGGAGCATGTTAAAAACAACAACACGAATTCTGGCAGCGCCCAAACAAAAAAAAAAGACATACAAACAACAACACGAATGCTGACCGTGCCCAAGCGCACAAGTTAAATTGTTGAACCCACAAAAACAACAACATGCAAATGCAAGAAGCGTCATTTGATGGCTCTTAAAAAACAACAAAGCAATGATTTTTCTTCAAACTGAATTTGTCGAATTACAACAATCATTAAAACATCGAAGTTGTTGTAAAGAGTGGAAAGAATTAGGCGCTGGGCATCCCTGCTATGTAGCACCGTAGACTTAAGCCTACACGGCAGGTGTCTACTCAAAACACTTTGGATTCATGTCCCGCTTTGCGTAAAGGGTATATTAATTTTGTCACTACGTATGTTACGCCCATAAGGAGAATTAGAAAGTATAGAAAAGTATATAAGTTCAAATTCGAAAATGGGCTAAATCAAATGAAAACGACGCCTACCTCCCACAACCACATATACAACCTCATAATGATAACTCTATAAAGAGACTTATATTTAAGCTACAAAACTGAAAATCGCTATTTGTATATTCTATGTCTAAACTGAGGTGAGTTAGAAAAATGTGCATCATCCACCCATTAACACGCCAGCCTATCACACAATACCAAAAATTTAAATGAAATTGGGTATCTGTTCATTTCATATCAAAACTAAGACGTGGTAGAAAATTGGCATCATCCACCCAAGAAGACGCTCACCTCCCATACAACACCTAAATTGGAACTATATAAACAGTCTTTTGTCGAAGCTACAAAAATAAAATGAGGTATATATTCATTATATATCAAAACTAAGGCGTGTTTGAAAAATGTGCGTCATACACCAACTAACACGCCCACCTCCCATACAACACCAAAATTTAAAAATTTATACAGACGCTTATCTTTAAGCTGCAGGAAAACAATTCATTCAAAACGTCACTATATTTCAATACACTTTTGTCAACGCCCGTGTGATGTGGTTCGAACCCAGGCATTATTAGTACAAACAAAAAAAAACACAAACAACAAATATTGTAAAACTAGATTAAGAAATATTATACACACACATACAGCACAACAACGCACAAACTATTGACAAATTTATTAGAACACGTAGCCAACCTTCAATAGATGAGACCTTTCAATGATATGATTCACAGGTGGTTTAGAATGGTAAAATGGTTAACTAAGCGCAGATTATTGCAACTGGTGTGACTCGTCGGTGCATAACCCTCTCACGTTTCACTATACCGTACCTTACTTCACTTGAAGTTCTATGGTATATTCCGAAAAGCTTGCAGTTCAAATCTTGCAGTATTCAGGCTTTTTTTCTATCCTCGCAACCGGATAAATCGTCTTCTCTGCTTGCTGTGCTGTCTGAACCTTGCTTTCTGTAAGCTTTTCAGCTGCGCTGACATCAGAAAACAAAGTTTTAGAAAAACTACTAGTTTATTCTGCTTGTTGTGCTCTCGCAATAGAAATATAGTTATTTTTTTACTTTTGTTGCACGAAAGTCCTGCTGTACAGTCTTAACTTTAGCTACCCTCGCTGAACCGATGTTTTTGTTTTTTTGAAACCTCACCATCAACATTACCAAATATCGTCATTTCAAATAGTATTACTCTATACCTGTTGTACAGCTGTTACTGAATACGTCATTTCCGAATAATATAAATGTATACCTGCTTTACCACTTTTACCGAATACCGTCATTTACGAATATTATAACTACATACCAACTCTACTGATTCCATCGCTAAACTAACAGCACCGCACCGTTATCATTTCAATATATCAGAACCGAATCTTAGCCATAAAACGTTGAAGCACCAACTACTGTTTACTACGTACGCTATACTGTTTACTTTGTATATATTATCATAAGGATTATTTTAAAAAGTTAAGTTATAATATATAAAATCATATTCAATTGTGTACTTAATAACTAAAATTTGAGTGGATCCTTCAAAGAACCTTGTAGCTGCTGAGTTTTACCTCAGCCTTTGATAAAACCACGTCAGAAAATTTGGATGTTTTGCGTCGCAAATTCCCGAGCCTTGTAATTTCTCGTTGCGGTGATGTGAATTGGCCGCTCAGATCAGACGATTTGACGCCGTCAAACTTTTGTCTGTTGAGTGACACGAAGGCTAAAGTCTATGTGAAGGATTCGATGACGTTTCCATTCTTTAAAATCAATATTACATCTGTGATTCGGGCCATTTCGGAGGCCATACTGCAAAATATCATCGAAGATGTGGCCAAAAGAGTTAGATATATAGGGTATACTCGCAGTGAACATATTCGTGAAAAAAATTTTCACGCAAAATGCTATGGTGTGAACTTTCGAACGAAATAAAATATTTGGAAAAATTCCAAATCGTTTACGTTTTATTCAAAATCAAAGTATTATACGACAAAATGGAACAGCCGTAACGGTCGCCATTTTATAGAGCGGAAAAAATGTTCACAACTTTGTTTCAACTGTTGAAAAATCAAAACATCAACTCACGATCTGTACCTATAAGCCATCGACATACCGATATATACGAGTAGATCTAGGTGAAGTGTTGAACTTAAGCTTGCATCATGAGGAAAGAATTTTATATTTAGTGTAGATTATTAGGCACATAAAAATTAAACACATGCCTATAAACTATGCACTTCAAAGTGAAAAAAAAGTATAGATTTAGTTTAGTTTTATAAATATATCGTTTTTCTTCCAAGCCGTGTGTCAAGGCCTAGTATTTCATGAACTTGACAATTTTTCTGACACATCATGTAGCAACGGATTTAAGGGAGACCTGACATTGGCCATTTATTGAAATTTCCTTTTTTTAATTTTGTATTTTATAATTTTGTATTTTAGTGAATATTTTTAAGATTCTAAAAAAAAAATATCATAGAAAAATTCTTACGTGTTCAAAAGTTACAGCCGCATTAGTGAGAGCGCATTTTTATTTTTCCTTGCATTTTTCTTTGTTCACAAACTTTGAACGCGTTTATCTCGAAACCATGTTTTCCGTACTGGTTGCGGCACTAGCGGCTTCATTTTTTTACAAAATTTTTTTTTTTATTATTTTAAACTTGATCGTATGGCCTGAACTTTTTTAAAAAAATTTTTTTTTTTTATTTTTTATGAATTTTTAAAGTCAATATTTTTTTCGAAAAAATATACTTTCAAATTTGGAACATCACCAAAAATTGAAAAAAATTTAAAAAAAGTCCCTGTCATACGATAACCAATTTTGTTTAAATTTAAAACAGTCATTTTTTCCAAGATCGGACAATTTTTGCGATTCCCAACGCTGCAACCACAAAGCCCCGTTTTTTCTTTGCCTCCAGTTTGGAGCTCTATAAAACCATGTTGGAGTGAAAAATATATTTTTTGAATTTTTTTCTTGTAATTTGTTCAATTCTCTACATTAATAAAATATATTTTGAAAAAATTATTGTTTTTGAGTGATTGTGAGTTATGAATTTAAAAAAAAAAAAGATCTATTTTCTCTGCCGCGAATGTTATGTCCCACCTTTAGTAAAAAACATCGCTCACTAGGCATTGCCATCTCAACAACTAAGTATGCTGAATGCAGCCATATCAAGTCAGTGTTAACGATGGAGTTATTGTCGCGCAAAAGTTATTGTTGAAGTTTTAACAATTCTCCAGAAAGAAAAAAAAATAGATTTGTAGCTTTAAACGCATATTTTAATAACTATTTTATTAAAAAAAAAATATTGCTCTTATTTCAAAACTAACATTTTAAGGGGTCTTCTCATTGAGCAACTTTTTTTTCGACTTTTTTTTTTGCATTTATTTATAGCTTGGGTAATTGTGAATATGCCCCTAAAAGGATTTTTAGAATTCGAAATACTTAAGAAGATACAGCCTTTTTTGTGAAGCAAGGTCTTCGTCAAAATGAGCTATTTTTTTTCGCTTCAAACTTTAAACGCGTTTATCTCGAAACAACGTTTTTCGAACTGGCGGCCATGATATCTCCAGTTCAACTGAACCGATTTTCATGAAACAAAGTGGAATCGACGCAGAATTGTCACCACTCTCGGGTGAATCTCGACCATAATTTTAAAAAATTTTTTACTATTTTTTTTTTACACTAAACTACAAAAAAAAGCCCGAAATTGATTTTTTTTTTTTGAATGGCCGCCATTTTGTCAAAAAAAATCACAAAATTAAGCTTGAGGTTCACCCGAGAATTACATCTATACTGATTATAACCCCTTTTTTTTTTCATTTCAGACGCTCCGGAGACCCGAAATCGTGGCCGCCGTGTCGACACGTTTTTTTTCACCACTAACTTTGAAGTCTCATTACTTTTTGAACAGCCCACGTATCGAGACAAAAAAAATTTTTTTTATTTACTTTGAAACTTTTGTAATACAATAAATAAAAAAAGTTTTCAATTATTCTTTGCGTTTTCAAATAAGAATTTTTTTAAAAAGGGTCCAAAAAACGGGTTTTGAATGAGAAGACCGCCTTAACCTATTTCAAAATAACCAACTAACATTTATGACTTAGTCATAAGTAATATCTAAGTTCTCAAATATTTGATACGAACCAAAATTTCTAACGAATTTTTAAGATGAGACACTTATTAATATCCTTTTTATCGAGAACTGTCAAAAGATCGTAACTTATTAATCTAAATAAACCTCAAATAAAACAAAAGATTTATAACAACACTAAGATAAGAACAATACCTGCAACTGGAACTAGAAAAAGAAGAAGAAGAAAAATAAACTGCAAAGCTCAATAATTACTTCAAAAATGTCAAAATTAATTATGACAGCTGTCAGTAAGCTTGTCGTTGTATAACTTTTAAGACTCATGCGCTTACTTATCGTTCAACCATCCATCCATCCATGCATCCATCCAGTCAACCAACATTCTTCATTCGTTCAGCACACAAATAAAGACAAGAATGAAAATGAGAAAAAATGTTGACTTGAAGTAAGCCAAGCTTAAGATAGGCTTAAAGAACAGAAACAAAATAAATAATAAGTAGGGCGTAGAGATAGCAAAGATAGAAGAGCGATGATAAAATAGAAGATGACAGCAAGCGGTTTGTTAAGGTTTTGACGTTTGACTGCTGGTTGACTGTCAGTCAAAAGAATTGTTGATGGTTTTTGTTATGTTTTTTTTTTTTATTTTGTTGTTTGTTTGTGTGTAGCAAAGAGTTAACTCTTCGGTATGCACTGTGCGGCTTTTGAACTAGATTTAGATGTTTACAGCCCACCCGTGGTTTGAATGGTATTGCAAGGGAAGTTGTTGTAGTGGCTAAGGTTGTTTGAGGTTAAAATAGGCTAAATGCGGCAGCCAAAAGTAATAAAAAAATTATACTCAAATTCTTCATCTTTTTGTTTTTTTTTTTGTTATGTCTTGTTTTAGTTTTTGTTTTGTTTAGTTGGGTGTTAAGAAGTTGTGGCTGAAATGATTGGATTATTAACACAAACATTAAAAGATTTGAGTCAATGGCCGAAAAAAAAAAAAATGCTCTGCTCAGAGCCTAGTGTTTTTTGTGGTCGGTTTTTTGATGTTTTCATTTATAGAGTTCTTTCACTTTTTGCTCACCTGGCTACAACTACTTGGGCTGGTTTTTACTGCGTTCTATTTTTCAAACTACTTTTTCTCAACACATTTAAATATGCTCAACTCATTAGTCGGAAAACAAAAAATAAATAAAATTAAAAACAAAAACTGATGGATAGCTGAAATGTTTTGAATGGTTGAATGCGCAGCTTTTGTGCAACATGCGGAAAAATTGTTTTCATTATTTTGACTAAAACAACAAAACACACAACAAAACAAAAGCCTGAAAATTAACATTTATTTTCTAGCCAGTCTTCAGTAGCGAACCTTTTATTGCTGTTTTTAATATGTTTGTTTGTAAATTTAAATGCTCAAAAGCATAAGAAACGGCTCGTTAAATGAAATAAAATTAAGTTATTAAAACTATACACAAACAAGACTTGCAGATAGGCAGCCAGTCAAGTCAAGCAATCAGGCAGTCAGTCAGCCACTCGTCGCCAGCATAGAATAGACAGTCAAAAAAATATTTTGATAAATGTTTCACATTAGAATGAACGCGCATAATTTTAATATGAATATCATAAATATACTTAAAACTACATAGTAGGTTTTTCTATTTTTTGTTGTAATTTTTTTTTTTTTTTTTGCTATTTGACTGACCTCTTGGTGCTGGCTTAACGATATTATACAGCTACAAGTAATAAATGATGTCAGTACAGTTTTTCAACAGCTGTCGTTCGTAATTCGGGTGTGGACAGTATCAAGATCGAAATCCTTGGAAAACTACATGAAGCGTGTACAGTTATTTTAGCCATATAGATATGAGTACTAAGATAGACGCAAGAGCGCACACTTGCCGCCACTTGAACAGGTATGTAGCTAGGTATGCATAGCAGTTAATGTTTTAATGGCTTCCGTGCTGCCTCTTATCATACTCGTAACTGTGCATTTGATTCCTGAGTATGAAAATTCACTTTGATGGCTTGCTTGATTGCTTAATATTGCTTTTCTCTATATGTATAGTGCTGTAATTAGAGATACTATTTATTATCTTTGTATTGCGAGAAAACCTTTCAATATAAAAAAATAAATAATACACTAAATGTGGGCTTCCGCAATTTTTTGAAGTGGAGGATTTATAAAAAAAAAGTGTATTTTGTATAGTGAAAATTTGTATAGCTCAGCGTAAGACTCAAAATTCGGACGTAAATGAACTAAAAATGGCTATCAATTGGCAGAATTGCAAAAAATTACAACTATGCAAACAAAATTTAGCCCTGTCAATCATAGTTTGATTTCACATTTGCAAATTTTTGAATCAGCAATCTTTGTAAAAATATGATTAATAAAATATTTGAAGTCTTTCACTATGATTAAAGTTATACTCTTTTGAGTCATTGATTACATTCAAATGTAATAATTTGAAGTAAGCGAAATCTTTTGAATTCGTTCTTGTTTGAAACAAATGAAATCACTTGAACTAAATCGAGCATCTTTGATTGCATTCAACAATTTTTGTGTTTACTTTTAATGCAGTATCAATTTTGGCTTTGAAAGACTGTCTTTCCCAGATGCTAGGAAAAAGTTCAAAGTTCTAAAGAACCTCACCCATCGAAATTGACTACCAGCCGAATTGTCTGAGTTTTTGCAATATTGTTCTGCATTCATTTTCAAAAAAGAAATAAAAAAAAAGAAATCCAGTCATGACTTATTTTAACACAGTCTTAAATTTATATTCAGTTATTCTACTGTGTAAAATTAACGAATATCACCTTGATATTGCAAAAAAAGCTAACATTATCTTCTAGACAAGCGTATGTTTTAAAACATGTGCATAACAAAACAAATGAGCTAGTATAAGGCTAGGAATTGATTGCCAGGGTAAATAAACATCTCATATGTATGAAGCAAATTCGTAAAATAAATTAATATTAAACTGCACTCAGAAAAAATATGAACTGTAATATTTACAGTCGGCCATTGTTATTTCAAAACATTGTTAGGTTGAATGATTTGCATTTAAGTAAACAGTTTTCTATGTTGAATGAAGTTTCAAAGTATTTTTGTGCTGTTAAAATCATCTGTTGAAATATTTTTGTTGAAATGTCTGTCTTCTCTAAGCAATATTTTTTAGATGTGTTTTGCCATCTGAGCGTTGCCAATAGCTAAGTGGAAGTGTGCTAGACTGTCTGTGGGTTCGAACCCTAGCTGTGTTAGTATCACAAATTTTAATTGAATAATTGAAATAATACTACTGTTTCATTAATTGTTTGGTCAAAAATAACCTTCCAAATAAGTTACTTACAGTCTTGAAATAAGATTGCATACTTCAATTTTTATTAAAAAAAAATATTTTAAGTAAAAACAAAAATATTTGTTTTTGCCCTTCGGTATTTGAACCTAGACCAGTCGAGTTCTTGAAGCACACGTCAGCACACTCGGCTAAGTATGAACTTTAAAAAAAGTGATAAAATTTCAATATGTACGTTTTTAAATGGGTTTCGTGTTCTAAAGACCAACAGTCAATCGACTTTTGATTTGAAAATTTCATTTGTTGGATGGTATTTAACAGTGAAATCTGTTATTTCAACCCATTATTTGTTTGATAATACAGCATTTTTTCCCTAAATGTAGATAGAATAAATTGATTGCCAGGATAAATAAATATCTCACGTATATAAAGCTAGTTCTATAAAAAAATTAATTCTGGCAATAACAAAACGTTTAGTAGAAGCTATACTTAACCCTCACTTTGGCACTATTTACATATGTAAATATCCCAATTTTAAATTTGCCATAACTCCTTTCTTTTTTATGCGATTTGAATATGGCTTGGACTCTGTGGCTATTTTTTGGTTTTCTTTCTGAAAATTCAAAAGTTGTTTTGAATTTTAGAATTTTCTGATACTTTTTGGAAATTTTTCATTTTTATAACGTAGTTTGGTACATATTTACATATGTAAATATTTTGTATTTTACAGGCTTTTATGGTGTTTTAACGCATTTTTTTGAATTAATAATAGAAAAAAATGATAAGGAAAAACTCTTCATATTTTTTTATATATACATATTTCGTATTTGATAGCTTATATTGGGAAAATATTAATGAACAGAAATTTTTGGTTCGCTGGCACAACAATATGTCATGTTTTGATATTGTAGCTGGAAGTACTAATTTAATGAAAAACGTATATTTTTGTTGAAATTGGTTTTTGTGTATTCATTGGAACTATAAATTTTTTTCAATTTGATCTTCATACTTACATTTTGGTTATTTCGAAAAGAGCTGCTGTCAAGTGTGCATAATATATAAAACGCTATATCGTAGGAAATAATGCATGAATTTCAATGGTTAATAATTCTTTGAAATGGTTATAGAAAAACCTTTCTTTTGATACCCATAAAGCTAGATATTGTTTGAAAAAAAATACGACTTTTCCAGGCCCATTTTCCCAACTTCCGAACCCTATAACTTCTAAACCACTTGAGAGCGGTTTGTAAATTTTTCCGAAATTGGACTTAGAAGGTGTTAATACATATATTCCATCTTAAAAATCATGTAAATTTTGAGGTTCTGTTTATCTTTAATGATGACAAAAAAAAATATTTACAAATGTAAATATGTGCCAGATTACGTAGTAAAAGATTGGTGCCAAAGTGAGGGTTAACTTTGAAGGCATTATCTGTTAAATGGCCATCATAGCCTATATTTATGTTAAGTTTGCCATACTTAAAGACATCAGTTATTCAGTTATTCATTTTTTAATTTTTATGTTCATTCATACTTTTGACAAGCATATGAAGGATTGCCAAATCGAAGAACTCTCATCAAATGATTGACGAATTTAATTTTTAATGTTGTGTAAGAATTCAAGTAATTGTGGCGCCATAACCAAAAATATGCAAATTTTTAATGTTAGAAAATATAACAACAAAAAAAAAAATAAGCAAACGAAACATTTACAAGTTTTAAGTAAAGACACGCCAACAAAAAATTAATAATGCCAGGGGTCAGAAACTGCGTTTAGAAATAATGTGGTTTTAGGCAACGACAGGTAGACTTAAAAGTCAAAACGCTAGATAACAACGCAAGGTTTTATGGCAAGCTGTCATATTTTCGGACAGGTTGATAAGTTGACAAGACAACAACAACAACAACAACAACAACAACAACAACAATATTAAAATGACAATCACTTCATGCAATACTTCATATACCACCGCTTAATGATAAACATAAAAAAATGTTTGACAGTTGGGTTTTTAACTTTTGACAGTTATTATAATTTTTTTTTTCTCCATTTTTAGACAAACCTTAACTAGCTTTTTTGCATGTTTAAGATTAATAGAAGATTATTTAAAGTTGAGTTGAAGCTTTTAACAAGCTAACAATTGCTATGCCGTTTTGTTTTTTATACCCTAAACCTGAAAGGTCAGGGTATATTAACTTTGTGCAAACGTTTGTAACGCATAGAACGAAGCGAGTCCGGTATAGAAAAGTATATATATTCTTGATCAGCGTCACCATGTGAGTCGAGCTATCTATGTCCGTCCGTCCGTCCGTCCGTCCGTCCGTCCGTCCGTCCGTCCGTCCGTCCGTCCGTCCGTCCGTCCGTCCGTCCGTCCGTCCGTCCGTCCGTCCGTCTGTGTGTTGTCCGTATACACAGGATAAGAAGAAGGAGTTGAGATAATTGGATGAAACTTGGTACACATGGTCACATGTACCCAAGGATCTGCACTATTGAATATTTTTGGAATCCGCCCACGGACACGCCTACCTCCCATACAATGCAAAAATTTAAAACTGCATAACTCAGCTCATAATAAGCCTACAACAATAAAATTTGGTATGTGTGTGTCTTATACAAACACAAAGATGTCTTCGAAAAGTGGACGTCATCCGCTCACGGACACGCCCACTCCCATACAACCCAAAAATTGAAAACGCAATAAATAAGCCTCTGTTTAAGCTACAGAGCTAAAATTTGGCACGTATGTTTTTTATAACAAAAAAAAGATGGTTTTGAAAAATGGACATCGTCCGCCCACGGACACGCCTACTTCCCATACAACGCGAAAATTGAAAACTGCATAGCTTAGCTCATAATTAGCCTACAACAATAAAATTTGATATTTATGTGTTTCATACCAACATAAATATGTATTCGGAAAATGGACGTCATTCGATCACGGACACGCCTACCTCCCATACAATGCAAAAATTTAAAACTGCATAACTCAGCTCATAATAAGTCTACAACAATAAAATTTGGTATGTGTGTGTCTTATACAAACACAAAGATGTCTTCGAAAAATGGACGTCATCCGCTCACGGACACGCCCACCTCCCATACAACCCAAAAATTGAAAACGCAATAAATAAGCCTCTGTTTAAGCTACAGAGCTAAAATTTGGCACGTATGTTTTTTATAACAAAAAAAGATGGTTTTGAAAAATGGACATCGTCCGCCCACGGACACGCCTACTTCCCATACAACGCGAAAATTGAAAACTGCATAGCTCAGCTCATAATTAGCCTACAACAATAAAATTTGATATGTATGTGTTTCATACCAACATAAATATGTATTCGGAAAATGGACGTCATTCGATCACGGACACGCCTACCTCCCATACAACCCAAAAATTTAAAACGCAATAAATAAGCATGCGTTTAACCTACAGAGCTAAAATTTAGCACGTATGTTTTTTATGACAAGACAAAGATGGTTTGGAAAAATGGACTTCATCCGCCCACGGACACGCCCATTTACAATAAATTTTTTTTTTTATTTTTTAAAAGTGGGTTTAGGGTATTTCATAGTCGGCCTAGACCGACTTTAGACTTTCTTTACTTGTTTTTTTTTTTTTTTTGTTGGTATTCCTGACTAAGTGTGGGAGTTCCAGCCAAACAGAGAAGCGGCGATATAAAGCTACTATAGCAACTGCAGAAATTCAAAATGGCCAACTGTCCATGCAATAAAATGCGTGTTTTTTAGTGAAAAGAAGCATGGTGAAAAGAAAGTAGCTACGACTTCTTCTTTCAAAAGGAAGCTCTCACATAATTAAATACATAAATTGTTTCCACATCAAAAAACGCTGAAACATTTACGTAAATCCCAAAAGTGACTTTGATGGACAGCAGTTGTAAACATAATGAATTGCTTCAAAAAAAGTGTACGTTTCAACGCACCCTGGCCAGCAACTGTGGCACATAACAAGTAACAATGGTGACAATGACAACACTGGTCGGCATGAATGTGGTTTGTTTAGTCACAAAAAAATGAAAAATCTATCAGTTATAAAGAAAAGAATAGAAGTATGTTAAAAAGTGATTTAACTAATGACACTCGACACTGTGTAATATAATAGAACTCATGACATAGCTAGCAAAAGCAAGTTCAACAATGAATAGAGCAAGCCATATCAAGATTTAATTGAGTACAGAAAAAAAAATTTACTATTGCTCTCAACACCATCATCAAAGTCATAATCGTGCGTCCACCCCAATTCGGCGTCAAAAGTAAGTGTTGCTTACAAAAGAAAAACGCATATCACCACCCCGCCGGAAACGTTAAACTTGCTTGATCTGCTATCGTCAAAATTTCATCACTTTCATCGGTAACAATCAAGTCTCTTTCATATCAGTTGCCTCAGATCTTAACGTTGACAGCTACTGGTTTTCTGTTATTATTTCAGCATTGCCAGTGCTTGTCCCTCATTTTTTTGTGGGACAGCAGCTCTAAGAGGGCGACTTTTTCTGCGTGTCTGTTATGCGCATATTTAAGCTCAAAAACTTACGCATTTACAAAATATTTCTTTACACTTTTATGACATTTTCCAGTTTGCTGGATCATAATTCAAATTAAGTATTGTTTTTAGATTCACTATTTTAAAAAAATGAAGCGCATATAAAGATTTTTACCATTATCAGCATTATTGAAAATAAAAGTTCAATCATGGTTTGCTGAAGTAAGTTCTTTAATACTTAAAATGTTCCAGAACAGTAGTTAATTTTTGTTAAAAAATTTCCCGAAAATCAAAGTGGTGCCACTTAAATTTTGTATTACATACACCAAATTAGAAATTCTTTTAAAATTGTTTTCTTAACCTCTCCCCAGTATTAAAAAAACAAATCATAAACTACTTACGTGAAACCAACAGCAGTTTTCGTACATCTTTTCAATTCATTAATTTTAATAGTATAACTATTTAAGTGCACAGTGTTGCACAATAATAGTTAAAACTGTTGGGACAGGAAATGCTTGTTGTTATTTGGTGCATTTAACATGCAAACTAGTGCAGCTTCTGCACCACTACTTTTACTATTATCGCGCTACCGATACTACTTCTCTGGTCATAAGGTTTTATTGTAGTGTTGTTTTAGCTGGTTTCAAAAATATAAGATAGGTATTCTAGCATTCCTATAATTAAATAGTCGTTAGTGTAGAAATTTGTGTATCGCATCTGCTTATGTCGTTAATGTGTGCTTGGTTCTAGTTTAAATTGGATAGTTTTCTGACAGGTGCGTTGTTACCGCTTTTAGGCACCACACTTGTGTTGGGTTTTTGAACTTAATGCAAGGTTTTTATCATTTTCTGGTTAACACTTTGATAAACATTGGTTTTGAGCATAGCTGTTAAATTTCGATTACGATTAGTAATCAATTAGATTATTTTTCAAAAAGAATTATAATCATTATATAATCTTAAGGTAAAAAGTTTTTGATTAGTACTTGATTACGATTAAAAATAATCAAATTATAATCACAATTACTTTAAATTACGAATATAATCAAAAAGAATCAAAAGTAATCAACACAAATAATCAGATTACTTTTAAAGATTATTTTTGATTCTTTTTGATTATTTTAAGAATTTGAGGCTAAGAATCGAATCGAGAAAGAATCAAAAGTAATCTTTAGAAATAATCTAACTTTTTTTTAGAGGATTACTTAAGATTCTTATTGATTATTTTTGTAATTTCAAGTAATCGTGAATATAATTTGATTATTTGTAATCGTAAACGCTTGATTAATGACCCAAACAGAAAAGAATCGTACTTAATCAATTATTTCAAATTTTTAATAAAAATAATCTAATTACTAATGAATACGATTACTAATCATTAGTGTCCGACCGATTATTCGGCTTCGGCTTCGGTAATCGGCATAATCGGCCTATATTTTGATCTTCGGCTTCGGCTTCTGCTTCGGCCGAAATAGCCGATTATTCTTGCCGAATGTTATTGCTTTGCTAAACAATTTTTTTATAAGTTTTTTGAATTTTTTTGATTTATTCAGTAAACATTTGAAACATTTTCATTGTTCACTGTTCTCTCATGAGTTGGTGTTCATTCCTTGAAAATTTTATTCAAATGATAAATGCAGCGAGTCCGACTGTTACGTTTTTGCTTTTGTTATGGACTGAAATATAAACGCTAGAAATTTTCTGCCAGATTTCAGTTAGTATTACATTTCTGTAGCTTTTCTCGACTGGATCGAAAATATATTCAATTTTCTTCTACTTTATCCTGACGTCAATAATTCGATTACAGAAAAATCCAAATTTTGCAGAAAAACTCTTACGTTTAACTCGAATTTAAAGGGACTTTCAAAAAAGTTTATTTTAATGTTTTAAAATGCCTTTAAGTTGAATAAAAAACAAGATATCATTTTGAAAAATTATATATATATTTTGTAGTAAAAAAATCACACAAAAAAATTTGATTTAATTTTTTTGATTTTTTTATCTACAAATATGGCTACTGGAATTATTTTAAAAAAGCATCAAAAAACCATAACGGGCATGATTACAACTCACTGGAATATCGGAAAAAAAACAAAGAACGGGGTTTTTATCAGCATCAAAACCGCCATGGAATGAACTAGAAGAAACAAGTTTGGTCAAAAAATAACAAAATAGCGCCGTTTTTTCAAAAATTGTCAAGTTTTTTTGGACAATATTGGCCAAAAACTCAAAAACTATAGAACCGATTTTTCTGTCCGTAGTTCATGCCATGCATCGACAAGTGTGAAACAAAATATGTAAATTTCAATTTAAATAAATGATTTTTTAAATAAATTCCTGTAGCAATGCATCTGATTAAAATAATAAAAAAAAATTTTTTTTGAGTAGTTTTTTTAAAAAAACAAATAAAGTTTTAATTTTTCAAAACGATATCTTATTTTCTATTCAACTTATACGCATTTTAAAACATTAAAATAAAAAAATTGTTTGAAGGTGTTACGTTCCCTTAATGATTTCAGTAAGTTTTTTGTACTGAAATGAATATTAAAGGTGGTTAAATTTACTGTCATTTCTTTTTATTATGATAATATTGGTATGGTTCAATTATGTATTAAACAAAATATCGGCCAAATGGCTGCCGAGACCTCGGCGGCACACCTCCATCCGATGGTACAAATTTTCGATGACGCTGAGGCATAATTGAGGTTCTATGCCGCTAATGTGGCGAATTATCTCATCCTTTAGCTCTTGAATTGTTGCTGGCTTATCGATGTACACCTTTTATTTCAAATAACCTCAAAGAAAGAAGTCCAACAGTGTCAAATCACATGATCTTGGCGGCCAATTGACATCTCCACCACGTGAGATAACACGGCCATTGAATTTGTCGCGCAAAAGAGTCATTGTTTCGTTAGCGGTGTGGCAAGTGGTACCATCCTGTTGAAACCACATATTGTTCACATTTATATCTACTAATTCGGGCCTTAAAAAGTTCGTTATCATCTCACGATAGCGAACAACATTCACAGTAACTGCCTGACCGGCCTCATTTTGGAATAAATACGGCCCGATGATGCCCATAAACCGAACCAAACAGTCACCCTTTATGGGTGCAATGGTTTTTCGACAATCACTCTTGGAATATCATTCGCCCAAATGCTGCAATTCTGCTTATTGACGAATCCACTGAGGTGAAACTGTGCCTCATCACTGAAGATGATTTTCTTCGAAAATGATCATCCACTGTTGCCATTTCTTGAATAACTTTAACGCGTGGCTCGATTATGTATCTTTCCATGGTTCAAATTGAGTTAGTCTGAAATGAAGAAATGCCAAATGAAATGCAGAAAAAACTTGACGTTTAGGTGTGGTTCACATTCAACATCGGCCCTTAACAAAAGCAAAGAAAAACTTTATAATTTTTTACTTGAAAATATTTGTTTCTTCTTCGGATTCGGCTTCGGCCTTCGGCCGATTATTTCCATTTTGCCGAAGAATCGGCTTCGGCTTCGGCTTCGGCAAAAATTCACGTTCGGTCGGACACTACTAATCATTATTTAACAGCTATGGTTTTGAGTCTTAAAAAAAAATTTAGTGCACTCAACCCAACATTTGGAATTAAAGGTGCAAACAATTTTTTGGCTAAACTTTAAATTTTGGTGTATACAAAAAATTGCAAATCAATTCATTTGTACAATCGCTGAGGACTATTTTCACGTCATGGGCTGGGCAGTGATCATAAACGTCCTTTAGGCTCGCGTAGAAGGCCTCCTTGACAGCATCGTCCTTTTCCTCCATCAGGGCGTGCGCGCAAATTAGGCTTATGTGGAAGAATCTCACTTTGATGCGGATTGTGGCCAGCCTTTCGTTCACAGGTGTGAACCGAGATACAAGGTGGCATAGTTTCCAGCTTCGAGCTTCACCCCATGGCAGCTGTAGCAGTGACAGCCCGGTCCTTTCCGTCTCATCTCTTGGATGTCGGTACTGTCAGCCTTTATGTTAGCTTTCGCCAATTGAACAAAGGCACTTTCTCTATAAATCCGTTCGAAAATCATTGTCCGTTTTTCGTTTGCAGCGATCGTCAACGTAGTGGACCTTCATACCATAGGCTGATTTGGTTTTCATAGTGAAAACTTGTCCATCTTCAGTTTTTAATAATTCCCTTTGCGCGTTTCCGATTCCATTTACCATTCCATATAAAGATTTTTTAAGATCATCATACTTCCCTCGAAGGATTTGGGAGTTTCTTGCTGCTGGTTGCATTAAATTGGCCACAAACTCTGCTCAAAGCTTAGGCTTTCTTTGTTGTGGCTTTACGTTGCATCCGTTTTCTTTTTTGTGGTTTTCAAAATCTAGCAGTGCTTGTAATTTATAACTTTTTTTTGTCATATAAGCAAAAGCATTACCATTTCTTGTTTAATTCAATCCTGGCACCCTCTTAAAAGGGCCAGTAATATTAGGATTTTGCTTAAAATCAATAGTTAAATGAACATTTGAAAAGTCTTCTCATTCAAACTATTGAGTTGAAAACAAAAATAGCTCTAAAAATATGCGAGATGTGAGAGTAAAGAATGTAAAAACTTCAAAATGTTGAGTATTTTTTATGTTCTTGTTGATACTACAGAAAAATATTTGACTTTAAAGTGAAGAGCATAAAATTTAGCATCGACTAACATCTACAGTTTATGGGGGTCTTCTCATTGAGCAACTTTTTTTTTTCGACTTTTTTTTTTACTTTTGCATTTATTTATAGCTTGGGTAGTTGTGAATATGCCCCAAAAAGGATTTTTAGAAATTCGAAATACTTTAGAAGATACAGCATTTTTTGTGAAGCAAGGTCTTCGTCTTACTTCAATTACTTCAAACTTTAAACGCGTTTATCTCGAAACCACGTTTTTCGAACTGGCGGCCATGATATCTCCAGTTCAACTGAACCGATTTTCATGAAACAAAGTGGAATCGACGCAGAATTGTCACAATTCTCGGGTGAACCTCGACCATAATTTTAAAAAATTTTTTACTATTTTTTTTTTTACACTAAACTAAAAAAAAAAGCCCGAAATTGAATTTTTTTTTTTGAATGACCGCCATTTTGTCAAAAAAAATCACAAAATTAAGCTTGAGGTTCACCCGAGAATTACATCTATACTGATTATAACCCCGTTTTTTTTTTTCATTTCAGACGCTCCGGAGACGTGGCCGCCGTGACGACACCTTTTTTTTTCACCACCAACTTTGAAGTCTCATTACTTTTTGAACAGCCCACGTATCGAGGCAAAAACAATTTTTTTATTTACTTTGAAACTTTTGTAATACAATAAATAAAAAAAGTTTTCAATTATTCTCTGCGTTTTCAAATTAGAATTTTTTTAAAAAGGGTCCAAAAAACGGGTTTTGAATGAGAAGACCGCCTTATGACTGAAATATCAAAAGTCAGGCGAACACCCAGGTTATATAGGCAGTTATAGTTGTGACAGTAGATAGTCGAAGTAAAAATCAACGACTTGAAAGTAAACAGGAATTCCTAAAATAATGTTTTCAATTTTATACTGAGTTTAGCTAGATTCCTTTTGTACTTTTTCTATTAAACTTTTTGTTACTTTTACTCTATTTTGTTTTGTTTATTTTACTTTAGTTTTTTTGATGAATTGATTAATTTCTAACATTGTGTTTTTTATTTTGTTGCTTTTAATTTGAATTTGAATAATAGAAATTTGTTGTTTTTTTTTTTTTAGTTCGGTTTTTCACTAGATTCATAAAAGAACCGATTTGAAATTTTGATCAAATATCTTAAATGAGGACATTTAATGAAGACTTTTTACCGAAAACCAGGTTATTTCTACCCTAATACATGTTTTTTGATGTTTGTATACATTTTTTCACATACTGAAGTAAAACACAAATTCAAACTTATAATATTTGCCGTGCCTATGAATTTTAAGTATTTCTTCACCCATACAAATTGGCTCGCCCTATCGTACATACCTGTAAAATCTAATAATATTGTCGATTTGTCAGGTTTTTGGTGAGAAAAAGAGATGGGTGCGTTAGTGATGCATTAGTGATGTCATCCTCAAACTTCTCTACCATCATTACAACTCTCAAAGTCGAATCAATTTTGATAAATTTTGATCAATTGAATTTGAGATGATTACACTCAGAAAAAAGTGTCCCGGAATATGATAAAAAGGGCATCATATTTAGAGAAAAATGGTATAGACTCTAATTGCGATACTTAAAATTCTCTAAAAATGATAAAAAGGTTCCATGAAATAGAAAAATATATCGTTTTTAGAGAAAAATACTTTTTTTTTGACAAAATATTTGTTTTCATTGAAGAAAATACTTCTCATAGTGAATTTTTTATCAAAATATAAGAAAAGTTTTTCATTTTTAACCGACTTCAAAAAAGAGGAGGTTCTCAAGTTGGTTGGTTTCTCTGTTTTTATTTTTTTTTTTGTTTTTTTTTGTGCTTTTTCTTTACTCCTAAAACACTTGCCCGATTGCCGTAATTTTTTGTCAACATATAGAGATTATCAACGCCGAGGTGCCCGTCTATCATGATCATGAAAAATAAATATATTTATTATAAAATTACAAATTTGACCAAGAAATAAATAGTAAAAGTAATTTAAAATTATTTTTTACTTTCTAGTGATTTTGAAGTAGGTTTTTTTTTTTGTTAAAAAGTTTTTATTCTAGCATGCCTTCATTTTAGTATAAAATTACTAAATATCTAATTTTACTTTTGTTGTTTTGATAGAAGCCTATTTATGTAGTTTTCAATTTTGGAGTTATATGGGAGGTGGGCGTGGTCGTGGATGGATTAAGCACAATTTTCTCTCACGCTTTAGTTTTGATATAAAGTGAATAAATACCTAATTTAATTTCTTTAACTTCCACAGAAGCCTTTTTATATAGTTTTCAATTTTAGGGTTGTATGCAAGGTGGGCGTGTTAGTCGGTGTATGACGCCCATTTTTCTTAAACACTTCAGTTTTGCTATAGAATACACAAATACTAAAATCCAGTATTATAGCTTAAATATTAGCCTCTTTATAGAGTTTTCATTATTGAGGTTGTATGGGAGGTGGGCGTGGTTTTCATCCAATATAGCCCATTCTCGAACTTGATCTTTGCTTTTTTAAAAAAAACTTATATATGAAGTTTTATTAAGATAGCTTGAAAATTACGGCTGTAATCGTGACGACAGACAGACGGACAGACAGACGGACATGACTAAATCAACTCGGGTAGTGATGCTGATCAAGAATATACATACTTTTCTATAATTACCACGCCTCCTTGTGGGCGTTACACACGTCGTAACAAAAAAATAAATTATATAAACATACACGGAGAAAATTATTTTGCTTGAATCAAGCCATTACTTTGCTTAAACGCAAATCAGCAAAATTTTGCTTAATAGCGGTTTGATTTAAGAAAACGTTTTCTAAATTGAAATTACTTCTCATATAATTTGAAAAAAGCAAAATAAAGATAAATTTTAGCAATAATTTGCTTACTTATTATAAATTCAAATAGCAAATTTTGATTTGATTCAAGCCAAACTTTGCTAAGTTATTATAAGGTAATTTTGTTCAGGCAAAAGCAAAATTTGACTCAATTTAAGCAAAAATTTGCTCAGTTATTATAAATTGATAAAGCAAATTTTGAATTGATTCAAGCAAAAAGTTGCTAGGTTATTGAAATATAAAACAAAATTCGAACTATAAATAGAAATACCGTGGCATGCAGGTTAAGAGTGTGGCTTAGCATGCTCGGAGCCCGAGTTCGATTCCCAGTCGAAATGGCCAATTTGTTTTTTTTTTTTTTTATTTTATTTTTTATTAATAGAAATAGCAAATTTTGATTTGATTCGAGCAAACACTCGCTCAGTTATTATAAATCGAAAAAGCAAATTTTGATTTAGTTCAAGCGAAAATTTGCTAAGTTATTATAAATTTAAATAGCAAAATTTGCTTGATTTTTTGCTGAAAATAAGCAATATTTTGAAGTGGCTGAGAATTATGCTCAAGTTTTGCTTAATCTCCATACAAATTTAGCAAACAGTTTTCTCCGTGTACCTACACATTGAAATTATAAGCAATGAATATGATTCACATTTTAATTTATTGGAAGATTAAACATTGTACTAAGACACTGAATTTAAATTTTTATTAACTAGAATTCTTTAATTCAATTTTAAGACCATCGTGTTGGTCCTTCAACTCCTTGAAGTGGTTCTGATAATCACTTTTCCGATAGAGTTGGAAATTCAGATACATCTGCTTATACTTCTGATGGAGTTCCTGTTGGAGATGAGTTATCATCTACTGATGGAGTTCCTGTTGGAGATGAGTTATCATCTACTGATGGAGTTCCTGTTGGAGATGAGTTATCAGCTTCTGATGGAGTTCCTGTTGGACTTGAACCAGACACTTCACTTCCTAAAGTCATACCCAAAATTGTTAAAACAAAGAACAGCGAAAAGAACTTCATGTTGCTTGGTGTGTATTCTTAAAATTGAACTAATTTCGAAGCTCAAAAATCTGCCTTTTATAGCAAAAAAATTTGAAGAAATGCTCTAAAATACAATAGAATTTGTTTTTTTTTTTTTTTTGTTATATTTTTTATTTTCTCTGACGTCTATTTAATCAAGTGTTCATATCAACTAGAAAATAATACATAATACTAAACTTCATGGCCATAAACAAGTACATACGTGTTAATATACCGTTGGCTGTGAAATTTTTATTTATTTGTTGTAATGTGATCGGTATTGTTTTATATAACTAGCGGATGTAGCCCAGTGTTACTTAGGGTTATGCCTCGATAACAGAAAATGAACGATTTACAAAACTGCTCTCATTTTAACATTTTTTAAATTATCAATTAAATTTCAAAATTTTTTATATGATAATTTTTTGGGGTAAAAAAACGGAAAAAGGGGGCAATTTCCGTCGAAAGTGTTTAGTCAAATTTCCGTTAAACTGTACCTGCCAGAGATCATTACAAAAAAAAAATGACATCTTCAACGTCTCGATCTGACATCAGGTTTTTAAAGAAAATGGTCATCCAGTTTGAAAAAAGTCATTTCGAGAAAAATGCGTTTAAAGTTTTTCTTAGCATGCATTTAATATGCAATTTGATCTCAAAAAAATTCCAATTTTAAAAAATCCTATAAGCATCGATTCGATTTGTGGATTGTTTTCGTTCAACTTCGGTTTTGGATGATACTGTTCGGTTAATTTTTGTTTATCTTAGTATAGCTTCTGCTCGTATTCGTAAAACTTCTTTTTTTCATTAGTCTTTGGTTCTTAACTTCGTTTGCTTTCGGCCCATTCATTGATTTTTGTCGAAAACTTTTAAAAGCATAGGATCTATTTCAGTAACAGTAACAAATGCCTACCAAGTTTCATCAAAATCGGTTTATCCGTTTTGACATGAATGAGTAAAATATAGTGGATTGAATAAAGCACCCTCTCACGGAAGTTTAATGAAATTATATAGCCTCAATTCTGTTACAGTGTAAAGTTATTTCATGTACACGCAAAGAAATTTTTCGTTTATCGTAACTGAAAAATTCACCAACTATACTTCGTTTGCGAACTGTATTTGCTGCAAACGAGTATTCAGTTGTCATAAACTTAAAAATAGCCTTGCTTGAAACGAAAAAACATCGAACTTAATGAAATTTTGTCATTGTTTTGGAAGTTCAAGTTTAGCCGAGCGTGCTGGCGTTCGAGTCTTGGAACTTGAATGACCTGGGTTCAATTCTTAACAAGAACACCAAATATTTTTTTTTTTTAATTAATGTTTTTTATTATTTATTTTTATTATTCTTATTTTGACGGTTATTTTTGACGAAGCAGTTAATGAAACAGAATTAGAATTTCAATAATTAAATTAAAATTTTTGATACTTACACAGCCAAGAATCGAACCCACGTCTCCCGCGCGCCAGTCCAGCATGCTTCCATTGAGCTATTGTTAGATATTGTGTTTAATGATTTTTTTAGATTACAAATGTGTATGGCATAAGAAATGGATCTTTTTTCTACAAATGAAGTTTTCAGTTGAACAAAACAAATTTTTCGGTTGCTGAAATGTAAACATAACTTACGTTAATGGCTATCGACATTCATTTCATGCAACTAAATAACGCGTTTCCCGACTATTATTATAACAACAAAAACTAAAATTTTTGTTAAGACAAAGTGCAAATGTAAAAGCGAGATGCCATTTGTGTGGCTGCGCTTATTTAAACTGTAACACATTCTTGTTTTTTGTCGTTTATGGCAAATATTTAACATTTGTCATCAACGAAAGCGAGCTGTGCAGCAGTTGTGTGACTGCGCATGTGATTCACAGTTGTGTATCTGTTTGTTCACAGTCTTAAAATACTTCCTTTTCGTTGATGGCAAATATTAAACACTTTTCATCACCGAAATCAAGCAACTTTTTTGTCAGTTGAGAACTATTTGCTTATAACAAATTAATATTTTTTCCTGCAAACAAAGTTTTCAGTTGGAAAAAACAAATTTTTCGGTTGCTGCAATTTAAAAATCACTAACGTTTATGACAAACAAAATTAATTTCTTGCAACTAAATAACGGGTTTCCCGCAACTAACCATTATTATGCCAACTGTTCAAACGTTTACAAACAATGATTTGAAGCACGACAAACGAAGCTCAATTGCAGCAAACTGGCGATAAAAGTTTTTTTTCTCTGCGTGTACCAAATTTAAGTAAAATCAGTGAAGTCATTTAGGAGTTATTGAGTGTTAACAAGTAACTACTTAAAGTGCCCTCTTGCGGAAGTCTTTGGATTTTTTTATAGCCCATGTTTTATCTTGGGCGCAGTTGAACCTACATACCAAATTTCATTGAAATCGGTCTCGGCGTTTAGAAGTAATTATAGAGTGCCACGCCCACAGACTTGCGCCAACCTTTTTACACCTCCTATGATCTTTCTATCTATCAAACGTACTCTGTGTCCAAATTTCAGCTCAATGGGATCAACGGTGCGCGAGCCTATACGTAACAGACAGACAGACAGACAGACAGACAGACAGGCGTTGTTGGACTGAGGTGCGGAGTAACCATATAATTGCAATAACGGTATTCGCTATCAAGCAAAAATTGCCCAAATTCACCAGCTTCTAGTTTATGAAGTAATTGTGAATTTTGAAAAATAATTGAGTCGTCAGTTGACCCAGGCCAACGTGTGACAATTTTAATTATACGTACGTTTGCGTCAGTGACAGTTTGGACATTAAGCGAAAACCATCCTGAAATCAAAATAAGATGAAGTGAGAAACAACGACTGCTAAGCTGCTACCTTGTCTATTCCGAAAAAGCTCTGCTTGGTTGCCACCAAGTGACTGTATTTTAATGTGAGTGCAATCGATTGCACCGTTTGCACTAGGAAATTTTGCAAATAAATTCCTTTATAAAAGGCATTTGCTTTTCGCATTTCTTCTGCCGTGTTCGGCATTTTGATAATTTGCGGCAATAATCGTGCAAATGCAGCTGAAACTCGTGGTAAAATAACGCACACAGTATAACGACAGTAGCCGATAAAGTCTGCCACAACGATTTGAAAACTACCACTTGCATAAAATCTCAAAGCAATTAACAAGCGATTGAGCGGCGAGATATAACGTCATCTGCAAAATAATAGATAATTTATAAAACCGGGCGGATGATCATATTAGATAAAAAACCGATGACAGTTTAAATTCAATAAATGGCTCAATCATTTGTAGTGCTCGAAGAACTGTTCCTTTGGATAATCGGAAACGATAGATGAACCCGCTGATCCAATTAATATTGTATCTCTTAAAAAACCTATATTCCTGACGAGGCACTCTCTCCACGACCTCCTGTTCATTGTCACTACCGTCACTTTCCCTTAAATTTATTTTTAAATATTTTTACTATAAGGTGTCAAATATTATGAGCAATTGTTTTTAAAATTGATTCTCAAATGCGTTACAGATAAGTTAAAACTCATTTTGAGGCGTTTTAGTAGATTTGAGTTTTAATTTATAACGAGTCGCAAAGCTTATAAAGCAGTTATAAAGCGAGTTATAAATTTATAACTCTGTGAACAAACCGGCCGTAAGAGTAACAGTAACAGTAACAGTAACAGTAACAGTAACAGTAACAGTAACAGTAACAGTAACAGTAACAGTAACAGTAACAGTAACAGTAACAGTAACAGTAACAGTAACAGTAACAGTAACAGTAACAGTAACAGTAACAGTAACAGTAACAGTAACAGTAACAGTAACAGTAACAGTAACAGTAACAGTAACAGTAACAGTAACAGTAACAGTAACAGTAACAGTAACAGTAACAGTAACAGTAACAGTAACAGTAACAGTAACAGTAACAGTAACAGTAACAGTAACAGTAACAGTAACAGTAACAGTAACAGTAACAGTAACAGTAACAGTAACAGTAACAGTAACAGTAACAGTAACAGTAACAGTAACAGTAACAGTAACAGTAACAGTAACAGTAACAGTAACAGTAACAGTAACAGTAACAGTAACAGTAACAGTAACAGTAACAGTAACAGTAACAGTAACAGTAACAGTAACAGTAACAGTAACAGTAACAGTAACAGTAACAGTAACAGTAACAGTAACAGTAACAGTAACAGTAACAGTAACAGTAACAGTAACAGTAACAGTAACAGTAACAGTAACAGTAACAGTAACAGTAACAGTAACAGTAACAGTAACAGTAACAGTAACAGTAACAGTAACAGTAACAGTAACAGTAACAGTAACAGTAACAGTAACAGTAACAGTAACAGTAACAGTAACAGTAACAGTAACAGTAACAGTAACAGTAACAGTAACAGTAACAGTAACAGTAACAGTAACAGTAACAGTACCAGTAACAGTAACAGTAACAGTAACAGTAACAGTAACAGTAACAGTAACAGTAACAGTAACAGTAACAGTAACAGTAACAGTAACAGTAACAGTAACAGTAACAGTAACAGTAACAGTAACAGTAACAGTAACAGTAACAGTAACAGTAACAGTAACAGTAACAGTAACAGTAACAGTAACAGTAACAGTAACAGTAACAGTAACAGTAACAGTAACAGTAACAGTAACAGTAACAGTAACAGTAACAGTAACAGTAACAGTAACAGTAACAGTAACAGTAACAGTAACAGTAACAGTAACAGTAACAGTAACAGTAACAGTAACAGTAACAGTAACAGTAACAGTAACAGTAACAGTAACAGTAACAGTAACAGTAACAGTAACAGTAACAGTAACAGTAACAGTAACAGTAACAGTAACAGTAACAGTAACAGTAACAGTAACAGTAACAGTAACAGTAACAGTAACAGTAACAGTAACAGTAACAGTAACAGTAACAGTAACAGTAACAGTAACAGTAACAGTAACAGTAACAGTAACAGTAACAGTAACAGTAACAGTAACAGTAACAGTAACAGTAACAGTAACAGTAACAGTAACAGTAACAGTAACAGTAACAGTAACAGTAACAGTAACAGTAACAGTAACAGTAACAGTAACAGTAACAGTAACAGTAACAGTAACAGTAACAGTAACAGTAACAGTAACAGTAACAGTAACAGTAACAGTAACAGTAACAGTAACAGTAACAGTAACAGTAACAGTAACAGTAACAGTAACAGTAACAGTAACAGTAACAGTAACAGTAACAGTAACAGTAACAGTAACAGTAACAGTAACAGTAACAGTAACAGTAACAGTAACAGTAACAGTAACAGTAACAGTAACAGTAACAGTAACAGTAACAGTAACAGTAACAGTAACAGTAACAGTAACAGTAACAGTAACAGTAACAGTAACAGTAACAGTAACAGTAACAGTAACAGTAACAGTAACAGTAACAGTAACAGTAACAGTAACAGTAACAGTAACAGTAACAGTAACAGTAACAGTAACAGTAACAGTAACAGTAACAGTAACAGTAACAGTAACAGTAACAGTAACAGTAACAGTAACAGTAACAGTAACAGTAACAGTAACAGTAACAGTAACAGTAACAGTAACAGTAACAGTAACAGTAACAGTAACAGTAACAGTAACAGTAACAGTAACAGTAACAGTAACAGTAACAGTAACAGTAACAGTAACAGTAACAGTAACAGTAACAGTAACAGTAACAGTAACAGTAACAGTAACAGTAACAGTAACAGTAACAGTAACAGTAACAGTAACAGTAACAGTAACAGTAACAGTAACAGTAACAGTAACAGTAACAGTAACAGTAACAGTAACAGTAACAGTAACAGTAACAGTAACAGTAACAGTAACAGTAACAGTAACAGTAACAGTAACAGTAACAGTAACAGTAACAGTAACAGTAACAGTAACAGTAACAGTAACAGTAACAGTAACAGTAACAGTAACAGTAACAGTAACAGTAACAGTAACAGTAACAGTAACAGTAACAGTAACAGTAACAGTAACAGTAACAGTAACAGTAACAGTAACAGTAACAGTAACAGTAACAGTAACAGTAACAGTAACAGTAACAGTAACAGTAACAGTAACAGTAACAGTAACAGTAACAGTAACAGTAACAGTAACAGTAACAGTAACAGTAACAGTAACAGTAACAGTAACAGTAACAGTAACAGTAACAGTAACAGTAACAGTAACAGTAACAGTAACAGTAACAGTAACAGTAACAGTAACAGTAACAGTAACAGTAACAGTAACAGTAACAGTAACAGTAACAGTAACAGTAACAGTAACAGTAACAGTAACAGTAACAGTAACAGTAACAGTAACAGTAACAGTAACAGTAACAGTAACAGTAACAGTAACAGTAACAGTAACAGTAACAGTAACAGTAACAGTAACAGTAACAGTAACAGTAACAGTAACAGTAACAGTAACAGTAACAGTAACAGTAACAGTAACAGTAACAGTAACAGTAACAGTAACAGTAACAGTAACAGTAACAGTAACAGTAACAGTAACAGTAACAGTAACAGTAACAGTAACAGTAACAGTAACAGTAACAGTAACAGTAACAGTAACAGTAACAGTAACAGTAACAGTAACAGTAACAGTAACAGTAACAGTAACAGTAACAGTAACAGTAACAGTAACAGTAACAGTAACAGTAACAGTAACAGTAACAGTAACAGTAACAGTAACAGTAACAGTAACAGTAACAGTAACAGTAACAGTAACAGTAACAGTAACAGTAACAGTAACAGTAACAGTAACAGTAACAGTAACAGTAACAGTAACAGTAACAGTAACAGTAACAGTAACAGTAACAGTAACAGTAACAGTAACAGTAACAGTAACAGTAACAGTAACAGTAACAGTAACAGTAACAGTAACAGTAACAGTAACAGTAACAGTAACAGTAACAGTAACAGTAACAGTAACAGTAACAGTAACAGTAACAGTAACAGTAACAGTAACAGTAACAGTAACAGTAACAGTAACAGTAACAGTAACAGTAACAGTAACAGTAACAGTAACAGTAACAGTAACAGTAACAGTAACAGTAACAGTAACAGTAACAGTAACAGTAACAGTAACAGTAACAGTAACAGTAACAGTAACAGTAACAGTAACAGTAACAGTAACAGTAACAGTAACAGTAACAGTAACAGTAACAGTAACAGTAACAGTAACAGTAACAGTAACAGTAACAGTAACAGTAACAGTAACAGTAACAGTAACAGTAACAGTAACAGTAACAGTAACAGTAACAGTAACAGTAACAGTAACAGTAACAGTAACAGTAACAGTAACAGTAACAGTAACAGTAACAGTAACAGTAACAGTAACAGTAACAGTAACAGTAACAGTAACAGTAACAGTAACAGTAACAGTAACAGTAACAGTAACAGTAACAGTAACAGTAACAGTAACAGTAACAGTAACAGTAACAGTAACAGTAACAGTAACAGTAACAGTAACAGTAACAGTAACAGTAACAGTAACAGTAACAGTAACAGTAACAGTAACAGTAACAGTAACAGTAACAGTAACAGTAACAGTAACAGTAACAGTAACAGTAACAGTAACAGTAACAGTAACAGTAACAGTAACAGTAACAGTAACAGTAACAGTAACAGTAACAGTAACAGTAACAGTAACAGTAACAGTAACAGTAACAGTAACAGTAACAGTAACAGTAACAGTAACAGTAACAGTAACAGTAACAGTAACAGTAACAGTAACAGTAACAGTAACAGTAACAGTAACAGTAACAGTAACAGTAACAGTAACAGTAACAGTAACAGTAACAGTAACAGTAACAGTAACAGTAACAGTAACAGTAACAGTAACAGTAACAGTAACAGTAACAGTAACAGTAACAGTAACAGTAACAGTAACAGTAACAGTAACAGTAACAGTAACAGTAACAGTAACAGTAACAGTAACAGTAACAGTAACAGTAACAGTAACAGTAACAGTAACAGTAACAGTAACAGTAACAGTAACAGTAACAGTAACAGTAACAGTAACAGTAACAGTAACAGTAACAGTAACAGTAACAGTAACAGTAACAGTAACAGTAACAGTAACAGTAACAGTAACAGTAACAGTAACAGTAACAGTAACAGTAACAGTAACAGTAACAGTAACAGTAACAGTAACTTATTTAGGAACTTATTTTGGAACTTAAATACAGTAACAATAAAACAGTAACTTATTTAGGAACTTATTTTGGAACTTATCTTGAATCAAAATTCAGAAAAGGCCACATACTTCACATAAATACTTAAAAAAACATAAGCTAACCCCGCAAACTTCGTTTTGCCAAAAAAAAAAAGTGAAACTTCTTAGCCGCGTATACAACTTACGGCGAACGAAACGGGTAGTAAAACCGATGAAACGAATGAAACTGCGGCGAATTAAGGTGAATTTAGTTGATATTAGGTGTTTGAAAAACCTTATAAATTCGAAGAAAAGAAATTATGAAACAATGGTTTGAGTCCGAACTAACAGATGAATTAATCAACAAAGTTTTAGACCGTACTTTTTGTGGGTGGAATTTTCAACTAGATACGTTATGCTTCAATTACCAACCGTGAAACGTTACGCTGGAATTTTCAACCAGTATGATTCAATGGCCAATCGGTTGCAATGGGATTATAAGAGGTCACAGGCGGGTCATTGGCACTTCTATGGATTCCATGAATCAATTAAACAAAAATGGATGAATCTATGTCCAATCAGATGCAATGAGATTATTAAAGGTCACAGGCGTGTCATTTCCATGGCACTTTTATAGATTCCATAAATCATTTGGAACAAAATGTATGATTCTATGGCCAATCGGATGCAATGGGATTGTCAGAGGTCACAGGAGGATCATTTGTATTGATATGAATTCCATGGAGCATTTTGACCAAAATGGAATCTGAGGTCATTCACAGCTGGTCATTGAAACTTTAATGGATTCCATTTTAAGTAAATTTTTTTACAAGACGTACTCAATTTATATTGATGATGATGAGAAATGGGTTCATTACGATAACCCTTAGCGCTAAAAACCATACGGGCTGGGTTGCCTGGCCATACGCAAAAATCGACGCCAAAGCCAAATATTCACAGTGACAAGGTCCTTCTATGTGTATGGTCTCTGTATTTGGTGGGACCGTAGTGTATTATAGGCTGCTACAACTAGGTGAAACTTTCACAGAACAAATCTACCGAACTCAATTGATGCATTTGAACCGAGCATTGAAGCAAAAACGTCCAGAGTGCGATCAAAGGCACAACAAGGTAATTTGGCAACATGACACCGCTCGGCCATAAGTAACGCAGCCGGTCAAAACATACCTTGAAACGCTGAAATGGGAAGGCTTACCCCTACTATTTGCTTTCTTTGATGACAAATAACCTTGAGGATCAGCACTTTAGCTCTTTTAACATGATCTTAATTTTCTCATGGCTTTATATGAAATGAGACTTTTTTGGTAAGACTAAATTAAAAACTCTCTACTTTTTTGGGTTAAAATTTCACTTATACGGTCACACACATATTTTTTTATTGAATTAATGTCAAGGATTTCACCCGAAATTTTTTTGCCTTGAAAATTAGTAACGAAACAGATGACGCATTAGTATTATTTCAATTATAGATTGAATTCAACACTTTTCGAATTGAACTGAATTTTTATTCTATTTTGATGCATGTGGTTGGCCCACCAGATTTTGTCTCATCAAATATTTGGCGAAAATAGAATAAAATCGAGTAGGTAATTTCTTTGACTTCTATTTGAATTCTATATCGATTTATTGAATTATAACAAAAACGAATGGAAAAATAATTTTATTCAATTTCAGGGGTCAAGATACACGCACAACACTCCACATAAAGCCGGATATGTGAAAAGCATGACATATAATATGACACACTTTCAGCAACTGTCCTTTTATATTATTTATGGTCAACGCAAATGCAAGTTTCACTGGTAACTGAATGTGTTTGAACTTGAACGGCATATCGGTTGAAGTCAAAGGAATTCGCGGAATTAGGCATTATTCTCTTTTGAAAGGCCCTTAAATACGCAAATGATGAGGTGGCATGATAGGCAAATCGAAAGTGCTGAAAAATTCTGCTGATACTTGACACCTTCGCCTTTGTTTTCTACACGATCGATCGATTTTTATGACCGCAACTCTCCTAGCAATTTGATTTTGGATCGTCCAAATTTAGTCATTGATATCAATATTTGTTGCTGTTTAAATTGCACGGGCTCTCAACCAATCGTAGTTGCAATAATTTTGACCAATGTTTGGACTACATTGTTGATGAGTTCATCTTTTGATGAAGTGAATTGGCAAATGGCAGGTGGAATCGATATAAAACCACTCATAGTATGTACCGAAATTTGTCCATGTCCAGTTCTCTGCAGTTCATTTGAGACAATTTCTGCGGTTGTATCCTGTTGCAGGAACACTCGCATATTCGTACTCAATGGAATGGTTTTCACGTATCGCCATAAATACGATGATTTAAGACATGCGTTTAGTTCATCCACCGCTATTGAATTTGGAATCACGGTAAGAGTTTGTTGGAAGTCGTCTGCCTACAGTATCATCACGTCACCAAAGCGATGCTTATTGTTGCGCAAATATCTCAATGTTCGATCGAGTGCTTGTAATGATCGTTTGTATGCCATCATGCTCATCCCACATGATCAATTTACAACTTTCAACACTTTTACCATAACTGATTGCTTTGAAATGTTGCAAACAGTATTTTCATTGATTTGCAGGTTTAACGGAAGTTTCAGTGCTGAATGTGCCGTTCACGTATTGCTGCTTATATCAATGATATCAGGAATGTTTTTCCAGTTCCGCCGGGAACATCAGGGAACAATACTCGAACCTTTCCAACCATTGTCGACAGTCTTCATCAGCTGATCATACGCACTCTTTTGCTGTTTATTCAACAGTGGAACGTTTGTTTGTACTTGTTGTTGTAAAGTTGTCGTGCCATAAGCACGCTCACGTTCCAATTCACGAATCAATATATCTCCAGTTTGACGATTTGCTGCTGACATATGCGTTTCAATCAATAGTTTGCCACCCATAAGCATACATAAATCTTCAATCAGCATTAACGCTTCATTGTAGATGTCATCGTTTATTTGCAATTAGAAATACCCTGTCGCGACTCGAAAGTGATACAAAATGTCTTCTATGATGTCATTTTTGGGCAAATCCTATAATTGACGTGGGTTTGAAAACCGACATGTTGAAATGATTATAGCGAAAAATGCACGAACTTCATTGTCAGGCAAAGAAGTAGTTGCATCATCTAGCGTTTTATTCCAGTAATTGCCATGTCAAAGTGCGCACATTAACCAAAAGCAACCGAAGGTAGTAGCAATCGTCGTCATCTCCTGGTCATTTCCGAGGCATCTCCGAGTAAAGCCATGTTCTTACAAATGGATCACGGGTGCAAGTTGAAAAAACACTCGTTAATGTTGTTGTTGTTGGTCTTTGCACTCGCTGTGCTGCATTCTCTGTGTTGAAATACACTCTTTGGCCGTTCTTCAAATTAACTGCCAGATGCATAATAGTTGGATGACGTTCATGAATGGCAAATGAAAATGTATCCAAAGAACTTCGTTCCAGTTCACGTGACGGCACATTCGAAACTTGCTGATTTCATCTCGTTCAACGTTAATTACCGCCATATCACTTCCTTTGGTGACGTTTTTGCATACATACTTAATCGATCGCACTGAACTGCTCCTTTCAATTGAGCGATGAATGTTCTACCAATCGCAAATAAAAGCAAATGGATAGCGTTCTGTGCACTTATTGTCAAACTTACAAACCGAAGAAGGATTGTGTTGACCGCATGGTGCATATTAGTCTTCACCATTTCGGCGGAAATTATGTCATCAATTTGGTTTGATGTAGTTTTGTCCACCGTCAAAAGATGAAAGTGTTCGTGTGCAAACCTCTTTTCACCCACTCAACTGAATACATCTAGCATCGAACAGTATTTTCAACAAACCCGCAAAACGAAGTATTCAATTTGGCCCAGCCGTTTTCAAGTTTTAAGCAGCCGAACAAACTACTATTCATCTATACTATTATATAAAATTTATTTATTTATTTATTTATTTATTTATTATTTATGTTAAGTAGACTCCGAAACTACTGGACCGATTTTTATGAAAAAAATTTTTAAAATATCTTATTTGTACTACAGAATTACATAGGCGCTCTTTGACGTTATGGGAAAACAAGTTAAAAAAGCATGCTGAACGTAGTCGCTGAATCCTTAATAAATGTGTGCTGTTGTTGCTGAATAATGATGAGCTGCAAACCAATGTGTGCATATTTGTTTCGCGGCATGCAACTTCTTTACGCATTTGACAGCTCTCTCAGCTTCACTCTAAAAATATTGCCATATAATAACAAAACTTGGAGAATCTGTCAACAAATGTAGCGAGTAAGCAGTGTTACTACTAAAGGGTGATTTTTTCAGAGCTTGATAACTTTTTTTTTAAAAAAAACGCATAAAATTTGCAAAATCTCATCGGTTCTTTATTTGAAACGTTAGATTGGTCCATGACATTTATTTTTTGAAGATAATTTCATTTAAATGTTGACCGCGGCTGCGTCTTAGGTGGTCCATTCGGAAAGTCCAATTTTGGGCAACTTTTTCGAGCATTTCGGCCGGAATAGCCCGAATTTCTTCGGAAATGTTGTCTTCCAAAGCTGGAATAGTTGCTGGCTTATTTCTGTAGACTTTAGACTTGACGTAGCCCCACAAAAAATAGTCTAAAGGCGTCAAATCGCATGATCTTGGTGGCCAACTTACCGGTCCATTTCTTGAGATTAATTGTTCTCCGAAGTTTTCCCTCAAAATGGCCATAGAATCGCGAGCTGTGTGGCATGTAGCGCCATCTTGTTGAAACCACATGTCAACCAAGTTCAGTTCTTCTATTTTTGGCAACAAAAAGTTTGTTAGCATCGAACGATAGCGATTGCCATTCACCGTAACGTTGCGTCCAACAGCATCTTTGAAAAAATACGGTCCAATGATTCCACCAGCGTACAAACCACACCAAACAGTGCATTTTTCGGGATGCATGGCCAGTTCTTGAACGGCTTCTGGTTGCTCTTCACTCCAAATGCGGCAATTTTGCTTATTTACGTAGCCATTCAACCAGAAATGAGCCTCATCGCTGAACAAAATTTGTCGATAAAAAAGCGGATTTTCTGCCAACTTTTCTAGGGCCCATTCACTGAAAATTCGACGTTGTGGCAGATCGTTCGGCTTCAGTTCTTGCACGAGCTGTATTTTATACGGTTTTACACCAAGAGCTTTGCGTAAAACCTTCCATGTGGTCGAATAACACAAACCCAATTGCTGCGAACGGCGACGAATCGACATTTCACGGTCTTCAGCAACACTCTCAGAAACAGACGCAATATTCTCTTCTGTACGCACTGTACGCATTCGTGTGGTTGGTTTAATGTCCAATAAAGTAAACTGAGTGCGAAACTTGGTCACAATCGCATTAATTGTTTGCTCACTTGGTCGATTATGTAGACCATAAATCGGACGTAAAGCGCGAAACACATTTCGAACCGAACACTGATTTTGGTAATAAAATTCAATGATTTGCAAGCGTTGCTCGTTAGTAAGTCTATTCATGATGAAATGTCAAAGCATACTGAGCATCTTTCTCTTTGACACCATGTCTGAAATCCCACGTGATCTGTCAAATACTAATGCATGAAAATCATAACCTCAAAAAAATCACCCTTTAGCTCTAATAACGAAAGGAGTAGTCTGAAGTTGAAACAACAGTAAATTTATATGAAAAGTATTGCAAAAAGTAGTGGACTAAATAGAAGTGGAGTAATTATCACTTCAATCGTAGTACGATGAGAACACTGAAGAAAGTCGTTTATATTAGGTGTGTTTCCGTACTCTACACTGTGTAAGTTCTGTGTAAAGTTCGGGCTGCAAGAGTAAAATTAAATTTAAGAATAGTGGCAAAAGTACGGAAACAGCTTCTAGTAAGTTTCGAGCACAAAACAGCTGATGCTGACAGCAGACGTGTCAAACGTAAATAGTGCCAATTGAAATTATCGTCAATTTGTTTGTTTAAAGCAAAAATATTTATTTTGAATTTGTAAATTTTGACAATTTTCAGTTGAAAATCAACTTATCGTCGCACAACTTTTGAATTTAATAATAGCAAAACATAAACAAACGTCAATTTGAAATATGCTTGTTCTTCTTGATGCTTCTTCTTAATTTACTCGCAGTCTTGAGTTCAAGCACAATCTGGTAAACTTCTGTGCTCGAGAGAGCGATTTATGCTTGTTCTACTTCTCACATTTTAAGCACAGAAAGTACGGAAACAGAAAATAGTAACACACAAGATACACAGTGTGAGTACGGAAACAGACCTATTATTTTTCTTAAATGTGACATTTTTAAATTTTTTTTTAAATGAAAAAACGAACTGACAAACAAATCGAATGACACATTGAGAAAAAGCAAAACGACAAAGCCATGATATAAAAACCAGGTATTTTAAAAAGCGACTGCGCTGCCAAGACGGAGGCATGATGTGTCAAATACAAGTAGTGTTATCATAAGAAGAAGTAAACAGGGACTTCTTTGTCTTTGGTCTTGCACTTTCTTATTACTTTTGCACTAAAAGAAAGGAATTTTTCTGTTGTTTAACTTGCACATTTTTTACATTTTATAAAAGGTAGACACTTATATTAAGGTAAACAGCAATATTTTCCAACTAGAGTAAGCAAGTAAAATTTGTTTCGTTATTTTAAAACAACTCCGCTTTTATTTTAGAATTATTAGGAGTATTAGGAAAAAATATTTCACAAAAGTTAATAATAATATAATATAATTATACAATTTACGCAAAAATATAATATATAATGCAAAATATTTCCAACTTCAAGGAAAACACATAAATAAAAATATCCCTGTTTTCATTTATTATTGTACAAGAAGCATCATTCTTTTGGCGTCAAATCGTCATTTTGACATTCTATGCCTCCAATGACAGTTGAGCCCTCGCGATTTATACTACCTGGTCATTATATCATGGACAAAGCTAACGCTTCAGAGCCCGAACAGAACCAAAGCGACTGACGGCTGGCGGTCCTCTCTCGGCGAATTGAGCTTAAACACGTCTACAACAAGAGCGGCTGGCGGTTGTCGGAACAGAGTTGCTTTTTGTCACGGCGGTGGTACAATTGAAAGATAGGGTGCAACAGGCGGACAACATGATTAACATATATGAAAAAATTTTGACTTATTCAATTAAGTGTTCATCAAAATCCATTATGAAGACAATTATTTCGTATATTATTGCGAATTCACATAAATATAACACAGACACAAAAAACAAAACATCAGAATATACTAAAAACTAAAAAAATTACATTAAACACAACCAACTCTTAGCAAAAGTATGGCAACATTTATGTTACTCAGAGAGAGGACCGCCAGCCGCCATAGCAAAAATAGAATAGATTCTATTCTGGCGTTTTTCCGTCACGGATTCGCCCAGCGAATTCGTATTTGCCGAGTGCATACATTTTAATGTATTCTGCTGAACGGCGAATCCGCCAGCCGTCATCCGCTTTGGTTCTGTTCGGGCTCTCAATTCGGGGCCAACTCTAAGCGGTTCTCTCTCACCAATACGACAACGACATGATTAAAAGTTTGAAAAATAAAGTGTTTGTATTTCCCTTAAATAACAAATAAATGCCTCGACGTAAAACAAGTTTGTCCAGGTCAACAAAAAATGCAAGAGCGATGTTCCGCACTAGGAGAGCAAGAGCAGTGATTCATAAAGAAAATCGGAGACAAATTATGCCTGAAAATCATTTGCTTACACGACGACCTGTGATTGGAGTGTGGTCTGCTTTTAACTATCGACCTCAAATTAATTATAAAGGTGGGTTATTATTATTAGAGATGCAACGGATATCCGAAAAAAATTTATTTTTCGGCCGGATACCGGTGAGTAACTTAGTATTTACACTCATTTATTGTATTGCAGGAAAAAATTATTTTAATATAGAATACACCCATAAATAACAATTAAACAGTTAGGTACTAATTATTGCGATTTTTATAAACATGTGTAAAAGGTTTAACAAGTTTACAAAGTATCTTCCTTAAATCATGAATTACATTCTGAGATACTCAAACCATAAACAAATTATTTTCGACTTGCCCGAAGTCCAAATACTCCGGTTGAAGTTTATTTGAATTAATTTAGGTTATATTAATTTGATGACGTCACTTTGTATGGGGGGGTAGGCGTATTTTTTTCCAATTTTTTATATTTCAAAATCAGAGTACGTTTTATTTATCAAAAAAACAAGACTGATGTATCAACTTTCAATTCAACACATTAATTTTTGTCTAAATTATGAAGGTTTTGATATTTTGGTGACGTCACTTTCTATGGAAGTATTCACAAAATTTTATTAAATTTCTACTTCTATGCATTATATTAAAGCATTATGACAAATCTTAAGTCATGGAAATTACTTCATTATACTACTTCAGAGACGCCTGGCGAGAACTGATGAAGTCGGCCGTAACCCGTCAACGGGTTGTCATGGCCACCTAAGTAAGTAATTAAGTAAACCTGTAAGGTCAGGGTACACTAACTTTGTGCAAACGTTTGTTATGCCTAGAAATAAGCGTGTCCGGTATAGAAAAGTAAAAGTAAAATGGGCGTGATCCGCCCATGAACAAGCCCGCCTCACATACAACCCACAATATTTAAAGGGTTCATATTTGACCTCGATAGATGGAACTTCGCAAAGAAGGATTTTATATCAAAACTAAGGTGTGTACAAAAAATGGGCCCATTTGTCCACTTACACGCCCACCTCCCAAATAACCCACTACGGTAAAAACTTTATAAAGAGATTTATATATGAGCTACAAAGATAAATCTTGGTATGTGAGATTATTGTATCAAAAGTAAGATGTGTTCACAAAATGAGCGTCATCCACTCATGAACATGCCCACCTACCACACAACCCACAATATTAAAAACACTATTAAAAGGTTCATATTTGAGAGATTAAACTTCGTGTGGGAGCATTAATATCAGAACTGAAGTGTGCACAAATAATGGGCGTAATCTGCGCACCAACACGCCCACCTACCATACAAACCACATTAGTTAAACCGGTATTAATTATAGAGGTACAGGGTAGCCCAGAAAGACCGAAGGGGTGTGAATTTCTTTAAATTTTTATATTATAATTTTATTTTTCTTTTCTTTTCAGTATTTTGTAAAGAAGACTTGGACAATTTATAATGGAGCAATTCATAACTGAACAACGTGCCCAAATCGTTGAAATTTACTTTTCAAATCAACGGTCTATTTGTGTTGATTCAGCGAGCATACCGTCATCAATTTCATGTGCGGGTTGCACCCTCTCAGTCAACAATAAACCGGCTGGTTGCAAATTTTCGACAACAAGGAGCAGTTAGGAACCTTCCTGGTTCCGGCAGACTACGAACTGTGCACACGTTGGACAATATTGAACTGGTACGAGAGAGTATTCGGGATGATGCAGAAACATCAACCAGCTAAAATTGTGCTTATTTTAAAATTGTCAACACTGTGGATATTAAAAAAAAATAAAATTTTAAATTTCCACGGGATACTGCTCATTGGGGTCAGGGTTAGTGTTGTTTTTATATTGTTGATTATATTATAAAAATAATTCTTTGCTTATTTGCTTGTTTGTTTTTGCTATTATTATACATCAATTTTATTGTTTTGATCATGCATTGTTTTGAACTTGTTTGGCTATTTTTTCAATGGCTTTTTTTCAATGGTTGATGCGTTAGAATTTGTGCTAGACTTGATGCAGCATTTGATTGTTTTGCTAGAAACATAATTTTGTTCGAAATGAAGAACATTTGACTTGAAATGATAGTAACTAATCTAGGAACTAATCTTGAATCAAAATTCAAAAAAATGCACTGTTGAGGAAACATATTTCAAATAAATACTTATAAAAGCATTAATTTGGAGGTAAATATTTACAATCGTTTGTTTGTAATCGTATTTAACAAAGACACAATTGAGAGTACGTTAAGGTATAATGCTTGCTAAAAGTAGCAGTGATAAGGGTGTTAGGTATGATCGAAACAAGGTTAACTTTCAATAAAGTTTCATAAAATTCATAACAACAATTTGAAGTTCGTATACACTCATAGTAAAGTCATAATTAATGAAACTATAGAATTTATTAACCTCAATTCAAAAACTATTTTTTCCTTATAAAACTACTAGCTATGTAAAATAGTAAAATTAATCACCATAGCTGGACAGTGTTATACTGAAAATAAGTTTTTTCAAAATATTTCGGTTCTTTGTTGTTTGTTGCCTTAAGTACTTAAAATGATATAAAAGTATAAGATATGCAATGCAATCAACTGTGGAAAATGTCTTAAGGCGCTTCACTTAAAGCTTTTCTAAGAGGATTCTGATACAACTCTTTAACATCCTGTTATAACATGTAATACGCATGTAATGTGAGCAACACATGCACGTTACATGCTATACGATATCCTCTATAGCTGCATGGCTGATGTAACACGTACGTCTGTCGGTGCGAAACGTGTGTTTATCTACATACATGTATTCAAGTGTATTTGTAACACATACACAGATGAATACACACATACACTGGCATACTTATTTTAGCTATGTAAGACAGCACACAAAGTACAAAATTTTATTATAATACAAACAAATATTGAAACACATATAAATAAACAAGTAAAACAGCAGCCATTAAGAGTGTTACTGTGTGTGTGTGTGTGTGTGTGTGTGCGTGTGTGTATGAAAGTGTCCTGTTAGTGGAACGGTGATAACTGTGTTTTTTGTGTTAATGCGAGTGAGCGTGTGTGTGTGTGTCTTTGCGAGGGCACACATACACATGTGCGTGCTATTGTCACGACTTCTTAATGTCATTTTATCAACAGGATAACTTGATTGTGTATATCTGGTTGTTAGTGTTGTTTTTGTTTTTGTTGTTGTTGTTGTTGTTGTTGTTGTTGTATTTGTTGTTATTGTTGTTATTATTGCTACTATTATACTTCTTGTTGCGGCAGTGGTGGCGACTGTTTGTAGAACTTAATGGCTGGCAAACACTTTTTGTTGGCCTTGCTGTATTTGTTGTTGTTGTTGTTGTTGTTGTTGTTGTTGCTGTTGTTGTTGTTGTTGTTGTTGTTGTTGTTGTTGTTGTTGTTGTTGCTATATACATCATTTGAATGTCAACAACCAGTCAGTCAGTATGAAGTCATAATAATGTTGAAAAGATAAGAAAACATTTTAAATAAAATTAATATTAATGTGTTTTTGTGCCTTGTTTTTGTTTTTTTTTTTTGTTATTTCTGCTTGTTGTTACCAAGTGCTGAAAACAATTTGCTGTTGCGATAGTGATCACGTTGATATGGAATCCTTTCATCAGAATATGCGGTGCACCACCTGGTAGCTGTAATATTTAAAATAAGTCACGCATGCTTTCATATTTTATGTCTTTACATATTTTATATACCAACAAACACTCACCTACACCCACACTCATACACACACACACACACCCACACACACACACACCCACATATAAATACACACATCTAGACACAATTACAGAGTCACCATCTGAGCAATATGACAATCTTGGGTATATTAAATCATTTGAAGCGGTGCCATTTGCCATGCCATTTCCTTTTCCGCCACTACCTTGCGCCGGAAGTCTTGCATACATTCCATTCTACTCTGAAGTTAACAGCGTTGAGGCAAAAATAATAAAGAAAAAAAAAAAATTATAAAAATACTGGCAGCACTACGAAAATCACTTTGATCGACATAAATTTATGTAAAAAGCTATAAGTGTGTGTTGCTTTGCGTATGTTGTAAGTATGTGAAAATATATACGTAATTCTAAGCGTTGGTATGCTTGACTAAAACACGCATGCAAACTGACACACATTTCGCATAAATGTCACGTTCGTTGGATCTCATTTTAAAAATAAGTTGCACTCTACTTGGCTGCTGCTGCTCGTCTGTCCCCTGCGCTTTGCAGCACATATTCATGTGACGGTTTATTAAAGCTATAGACAATGCTTTGATATAGATTTGTATGCGTGTGTCTGTTTGGCGTTGTAAGGCTCAAGCTGACACAAATTCATTATTATTACTTGCTCCCAGCTGCCAACACGCAAAATCTTACTCCTTGATCATCTGCTATTTTAAGTTGTACTTAAGTTAACAGCGGAACGGTTCTTAATGCAAGAAGTGCTAGAAAGAAATATAGAAACAACCTATACACCTATTAAAGAGTTAACTTGGTCTAGACTGTAACTTTTTCAGAGTCTTAAGGGTTATGTCTAAGTATTTACATGAGAAAACAATATTTATAAAAAAGCGCCAAAGTTGGAGTTTCAATAAAGGACTATGCGATAGCAATCATTAATTCATATTGAATGCGACAAAAATCAATAACAAACATTGTTTTTGGCCAGTGTTGTTTTAGCCAATATTTTGCAAAATGAGACTATAAGAAAGAATCTTATCGAATATTTTCACGTACGCGATCACACGCACAATCTTCTTTCAATAAGTTGACGCTGACGATTCATTCATTCGATTAGGCCGACGGCACTTAATCCTCCCATGAGCATACGGGTCTGGTCAGACCCAAACGGCTTTAAAACGTGCATAACTTTTTTTCTCTGTTTTTCTGATGCTGGTCCATGACTTCTTCAACTATCCTATTCCGATCATAAAGGAAATGACCTTTGATTGTTTGAAATATTTTAAGTGAACAATTCCATTTAAAGCTCCTTTCCAAAAGAATCCAAAAGAATTTTGATTTTGATTTTGATTTTGATTTTGATTTTGATTTTGATTTTGATTTTGATTTTGATTTTGATTTTGATTTTGATTTTGATTTTGATTTTGATTTTGATTTTGATTTTGATTTTGATTTTGATTTTGATTTTGATTTTGATTTTGATTTTGATTTTGATTTTGATTTTGATTTTGATTTTGATTTTGATTTTGATTTTGATTTTGATTTTGATTTTGATTTTGATTTTGATTTTGATTTTGATTTTGATTTTGATTTTGATTTTGATTTTGATTTTGATTTTGATTTTGATTTTGATTTTGATTTTGATTTTGATTTTGATTTTGATTTTGATTTTGATTTTGATTTTGATTTTGATTTTGATTTTGATTTTGATTTTGATTTTGATTTTGATTTTGATTTTGATTTTGATTTTGATTTTGATTTTGATTTTGATTTTGATTTTGATTTTGATTTTGATTTTGATTTTGATTTTGATTTTGATTTTGATTTTGATTTTGATTTTGATTTTGATTTTGATTTTGATTTTAATTTTGATTTTGATTTTGATTTTGATTTTGATTTTGATTTTGATTTTGATTTTGATTTTGATTTTGATTTTGATTTTGATTTTGATTTTGATTTTGATTTTGATTTGGATTTGGATTTGGATTTGGATTTGGATTTGGATTTGGATTTGGATTTGGATTTGGATTTGGATTTGGATTTGGATTTGGATTTGGATTTGGATTTGGATTTGGATTTGGATTTGGATTTGGATTTGGATTTGGATTTGTATTTGGATTTGGATTTGGATTTGGATTTGGATTTGGATTTTGATTTTGATTTCGATTTTGATTTTGTATAAGTAATGTTGAAATAATTCCATAAAACTCTGTGCATTTCCACAAAAATCTTTTTTTCTAAATTTTTAGAGAAGAAGATGAACAAGTTCAAGAAACTAGTCTGCTCAGCGTATGAAATAGTTCAATTGTAACTTAAGCACTCACCATAAATAAGCACACAACGCATTCAATTAATGCTCAGCAGATCTCGCTGATTTGTTGATACACTTTTTAATGGATTATCAAAAAAAACAAAAAAATATAATCGATCTGGTGTTACATACATACATATTTCATTATCGATCGTTGATCTTACTGTGAATCTTTTCCTACTAGCGAAATTCTTGCATGAAAAGCGAAAATGTTGGAAAATCAATACGTATGCAACTACCTTAATGCAATCTATAAATATAATCAAAATATTTTTATCTTTTTCCGCAAAATCTGTAGGGCTAAGAATACCTGCTGTTGCATAGTTTACATCAACAAGAATCAGAACAGCAAAAGCGATTTTATTTTATCACCGACTTGTATCAGAAGCAACAGCAGCAGCAGTAGTAAGACACAAAGCCATAATAACAACAACAGCAGCTAGTTAACCGTAGGTATATATTGGAAGTCCATATCAGCTAAAATTGATGCTGGAGTTCATTTTGTGTCCTGTAGGTGCTGCAAGAATTTCTGGAGTATCGCAGTTAAGAAAACACAATTGTTTTATGAACTTTATTTATTTTAAGTTGGTGAATGTCAAATCATATTGCATGGAAGGTTCAATAAGTTTTTAGTAAAATTTTTGTACATCTAATAAAAATACAAACTAAAACATAAAAATTGTAATAATTTATAATATTAAAACCATTATGTAGAAAACCTTAAATTTCATTAACATTTCCAAAACGGAATGTTTCAGAAAATATCAAACATTCAGCATGTTCTGCATAAGAATAAATTTAAAATTTGACAACTTTATTGAGCCATAAGTAAGAGAATGCGTTAAAAGCGACAGACGGAATGCAGCCAAACAGGTGATCCAGCAAAACAACAACAACAACAACTGCATGTGACACCAAACTAAATTGGGCGCCAGCAATTAACAGCTCCGGCGGTTATTGAAAACTGACATAAAATATGTCATGGTAAATAATTCGCCATCGTAACTCATACATGCAAGCATGCGCGCTACCTGTTAACACATACAGATACACCAACAATACGCTAAAGCTTAAAAACAAGAACAAAAAAACGCCACAGACAGCAGAACTGCATAAGAAGAATTATGAATTCCTATAAAATATAAAAAAAATGCCATTAAAGCGGAATGCGTAAATTATTTCAACGATGAACACGACATAAAAAATATCTACAGACAGCTAAAAAAGTATAAAAACAAAAAAATATGTGAAAATAAAACTTTTTACATGTAGACCGCACAGATGCACAAAACAAAAAAAAAAAAAAAACAAAAACAATCAAAAAGTATGCAACACACTGTAGCGATAAAAACAGCAGATAGAAAAAAAAGTTGCCACAGCAGATACTGCAGCAAAATCTTCGATGAAACAAAAAAAAAAAAACTCATAATATCGCTGTCTTTGGTAGCTGCGGCTAATTATTAAATCAGAGAACATTTTATTTTCGTATTTAATTGGCTCTAATTTATTATGAAAGATCAATCAGATCAAGAAACGCAGAGGTAGAAAAAAAAGGAAACGAAGAAGCAGAAATTCAATAACCGAATGACCAGCAAAGCAACCAGCATTGATTGAGCCCATATAAATTCAACAAGAAAACCTTAAAACATAACACAAAAAAAAAACTAAAACAAAAGAAACTATTATTAAAAAAACGCACTAACATCATTTCAGTTCTGTTCAGAAAACGTTTAGTGGATCTTCTATGGTCCTCCATATCAAATTAAGAGAAAAAAGTTCTCTCGCCATAAAGCAAAGGTAGACAATAATTTTATATATATATATGAAAAATTATTAATACGTATATCTAAGAAATATCATCAATCATGTTGGTTTATTTTTAGGTTTTTTATTTTTACAAAAAAAGTTGAAGCCAAATAGTTTTATATGGCTTGAAGTTAGTGCCAGCCAGTTTGTGTCTTCCGTTTAGCTGTCTGCTGTGGTTATCATTTATTTAATTGGTTGATCTTGCTTGCTGCTTGCCTGCTTTTAACTTCTTTTGGCATAAAGAAGCTTCATAGAAGAGTTTTGGAAGAACAAAAAAAAAAAAAAAACTTAAATACTTTTTCTATTAATTACTGTTTATATGCGCAGAAAAAGAATATTTGTTGTAAAAGCAAGTTTTTGACCTTCAGTTAAAAGGTTTATGTTTCGTTAAGTGCTTTTTAACCGGATACTAATGTATCTCTGTTATTTTTTTTTTGCATTTTTTCAGCACACATATTGAGTCGATTTTAGGTAATTGCCTAAAAGCTAATTATCTTAAATCTTAATGAAATATACAGCCATTCATAAGATATATGTTATTTTTTTTTTTTTGTCAGTATGAAGTTAACATTTTTTGAACGCGTTATTAAAGCTCTAAGCCTCACACGGTCTTTTTCCATATTATATGCTTTTTCCATATAATAAAAAAAGTTATACTGGTTAAAGCTAAGACAAAATGGACCATGGAAACTTTATCAGTTGTGTAAAATAGTTCTTATGTAATTATCAAAATCATTAAATTTTACAACTTTGGACTGATCAATACAAAAAGAAAATTCTTTAAAATTTAATTTTAGATACTTGGGGATAGAACTATATAGGTGATGTTTATCAGTTTAAACGATAAGAGTTGATAAAATGCTGTAAAGAAGAGTCATCATTTATCAGATTGGGTAACTTAATTATAATTTCTCAGAAATTAAGATAACTTCCTGAGAAGCACTAATTCATATAACCCTTGTTTTTGGCTATTAGTTTCATGAACTTGAAATTATAGCATAGCCTCAGATACTTCCTTGGTTCGCTACCAAAGCTCATTCACTCCTTTGGGAGAACTGGGTTACTTAGCATGCTGTGATTTGACGGGACTCAAAAAATTCTCGTTTGGAATCATGTCCGAATATTGTGAAACCCATTTCAACCTACCAAATTTTTTAATTTGTTTACATCATTTGACCACATGTGCTGTGTGGCTTGGAAATTTTCATGCAGGAAAATTTATTTTTAGCAGCAACACCGATATTATGCACAACACCTGTTCCCCACGCATCAAATCAAAATCAAAATCAAAATCAAAATCAAAATCAAAATCAAAATCAAAATCAAAATCAAAATCAAAATCAAAATCAAAATCAAAATCAAAATCAAAATCAAAATCAAAATCAAAATCAAAATCAAAATCAAAATCAAAATCAAAATCAAAATCAAAATCAAAATCAAAATCAAAATCAAAATCAAAATCAAAATCAAAATCAAAATCAAAATCAAAATCAAAATCAAAATCAAAATCAAAATCAAAATCAATATCAAAATCAAAATCAAAATCAAAATCAAAATCAAAATCAAAATCAAAATCAAAATCAAAATCAAAATCAAAATCAAAATCAAAATCAAAATCAAAATCAAAATCAAAATCAAAATCAAAATCAAAATCAAAATCAAAATCAAAATCAAAATCAAAATCAAAATCAAAATCAAAATCAAAATCAAAATCAAAATCAAAATCAAAATCAAAATCAAAATCAAAATCAAAATCAAAATCAAAATCAAAATCAAAATCAAAATCCAAATCAAAATCAAAATCAAGACCAAGACCAAGACCAAGACCAGGTTGAAGATTACAACCAGGTCTTAAGCAAGAATTAATGATTTGAGCAAGGATTGAGACAAAAACTAAGACAAGAATAATGACAAGTGCTAAGAACATCAGGACATTAAGAACAATCACCGTGAACAATATCACCGGTATCAAAAAATCGCTCATCTCTAGAATCAGCTTCTTCACGTTCAGGGCATATCGATTCAATCTGATATTCGCTGAAATGATCACATTTTTAATGTGTCGAAAGATGCGGTAAAGTGCCTAGGTTTCCTGAAACAGTATAAAAAACACTTTAAAAATATTTCAGCTGATCTTCGCACTATCTGTACCTAATATATTAGTCCGAAAATGAAGTACAATTCGCATATTTTGGCAGGGGCTTCAAGATATTAGCTGCAGCTTCTGGATCGAACTCAACGTCTTGCTATATATCTGATAGGGGATGCTCATGCTTCATCTTCTCTCAACTCTCATTGGCATCGATACAATGTTGGTTGCTTAAGCCTTTTGTACTTCGTGTACCATGGGAAGTGTTCCCGGGAGGTACACGATCTTACTCCACCAGCTCGAGTATTTCCAAGGTAAACTCAAGCGGCACACCAGGCTCATCTCTATAATATTGTCTTGATGTTCAATAGAACTTCACATTACAGAGAGAATTCGTTCCTCGGTCGCACAATAAAATTGTGGAATATCCCCTTGTGAATCCGTTCCCCGGCAGTTTTGATCTGTGTAGTCTAGCTCGCCATGTTTGCGGCATTTTTCTACAAAAAGGATATGAGCAAATCTCCAAATTCCCTCCATGCTCCCAGCGCCCTGGCCAAGACTCGATGCTCCGCCATCTCTCATCAGCATTTGATAGATTTGCGCCAGCCTAAAAAGGGTGCTGGAGTTCGTACGCCATTCAGTCTATTGGTGGCATTGCCGCTATCACTCCGATTGTCTCCTCTGAAAACGTGCGGAACGCTGAAAAATCCTCAGTAGCCCTGAGACGGAACGCTGAGACGATATGTAGCCCGCATACCCGATATGTATGAGTGTCATAAGCACACCACGATATCGTTTGTATGGAAGTGAGGTTGTAATGCTTTTTTTATTTTTTAGCTTTGAACCAAGGATTTCAGGTTTCCAACCTTTTCAGTCAAGTCTACCTTGGTTCGGAAAATGGGGAGATAGGTAAGTAGGAGAGAAAAGGAAATTAAGACAAACTAATTAAGAGTATAATGTTGTATGTGTGGCGGAGCGCTATATCAAGAATCTGAGTCAAGTGTTATGCCTTCACTTCAGTCAATTGTAGACAACCACCAACTACAACTTCCAAAGTTGTATATATTTATGAATTTTTGATTTCAGTTCATTAGAAATGAGGAAAGAATTAAATAAAGGAAAAGCGTAGGACCATGTCTAGACCGGGATTCGAACCCGGAACCTCTGGGTTGACAGTCAAGCACACTAACCGACTACCGACTACCGACTACCGAGGCACCTTGTACCGGCAGGCAGATCAATGCCAAAAACATCACCATACATGATTGTCCATCAAATTGGCCCTAACACAAGCCCTCTGGAGACCTTTCAGCATTTTATACCATCGTCGGTGTCGTAAAGCAGCCATCTGTGTTAAAGATTATGATTGGTGATGATTTTGTGTAATTAACCTGGCATGTCAAACCTGTCCAAAGCTTATAGTATTCGCAATCAGCTCACTGAGTTGAAATTGGTTTTGATGTTGAGCGTTATCACAGCGGAATATTTTTATAGCCACTCATCCATCTTATACCACTTCTCGCATCGCGAGCAATTGTGATCACAGCTTGATTAGCGTCAATTGAGGATTATAGAAAAAAATCAAAATTGCTTCATGGATAAATTGCCACCTGGTCTTTCCCAAGTCTCTTGGAGTCTTCTAACGATGATGCCCTCTAATACTTTTCCCAGTAAGTCGAGCAAACAAAGGAAGTGCTCTTATTACGAGGCCTGATCAGGCTTTTTCCCAGGTTTTAGAATTAATACCAATCTTTGGTACTTCCATGAAGGCGGAAAAACTACTTCGTGAAAACAGGCGTTGTACCTTTTGGCAAACAGGCTGGAATTTACAAGTATGGCAGTTTTCATTGCCACCTTTGAAATACCGTCAATTTAATGTCGGGCAACTTTCGCAACGTCGCCATGACTTCATCTACCGCTTTTGGAAGTATGTCAACCATATCTCTAGGTATGCTTTATGCATTCACTTGGTTCGCTTGTGAAGGGAAAAGTGTACAGACCTTAGTTGTAGAAATTAAACCTTTCACATAAGAGCAGGATCCGAAGGCTGTGGAGATTTATGTCTTCGCAATCTGCTCATGACTACCTTAAACGCCTTGTACCAGGGATTGATGTCTGCGCTGTCTCTTATCATTCTGAAGCAAGACTCCTTGCTGGTTCGGATAGATTTCTTTAGTTTTAGATGGCAGGCTTTTTGGTCATTGTGTATTAATTGCCACGTCAGGCGGTGTAACGCACGCTGTGCTCTTCTGTGATCTTGGATGCAGCGTCTTATAAATTCGGCGATTTCTTCTGTTAACTGTATAACGAACTTCCGTTTTCCGGATTCTACAGCTGGGGTATACTCGCCGGTGTCCAGGGTTCGTTGCAGAAAATTTATAATAATAAGAGACCCTTTTGCTTATGTACAGATATTTTTTCTTAGCTAATTAGCTATTAAATTATTATCAAAAATATTCCTGGCGATGTACTTAGTTATGTCCTTGAGTTGACATTGACCTGCTGGCGATGTACTTATTTCTGTCCTTGAGTTGACATTGTCTTGCTGGCGATGTATGTAGTTATGTCCTTGAGTTGACATTGGCTTGATGGCGATGATACAGACCTTGCTGAAGACGTTGACTTGTTTGCGCTGATAAGACCTTGCTGGAGATGTTGAGACGAAGTTTAACTTGTTGGTGATGCGTGTAGAATTATATACGACGGTGTTAGCAGGTTTTTCTCTTGAGTTGGACTCTGCAGTCGACTGGTATGTGCTACTTTGGTGGAATTAGAGCGTTCTCTGGGGAAGTATGACCTTGTCTTGATACGATCTACTAGACTGGCAACTGAGGAAGTTTGATTACGATATTGGGGATGAAGACTTACCACCAATACGTAATCGCGGAACCCTGCGAGTGGAAACAAAATATTATCGGGGAAGAAGACTTACCACCGATAATATGTCTACATAAATCGACTAGAGAACTTTGAATCTTATCGAATAAGTTTAATTTTAGTGGGAACAAAATATTATCGAGGAAGAAGACTTACCAACGATAATATGTTTCCAGAAGTCGACAAAAGAACTCTAAGTCCTATCGAATAAGTTTGACTACAATATTGGGGAAGAAAGCTTACCACCAATACGTAATCACGGCACCCTGCGAGTGGAAACAAAATATTATCGGGGAAGAAAACTTATCACCGATAATATGTCTACGTAAATCGCGGCAATCAACGAGTGGAAACAAAATATTATCGGTGTCTACAAAATTTCCAATAGAACTCTGATTCCACAATGTAACACTCACCACTAATAATCCAAGCACGTCCGACCACTTTGACTGCACGAACAACAAGAGACCGCTCAATGATGCGACTGGCCTTTTAAAAATTCACTCCTAGCTGCGAGACCATTATATTTAAACCAGTTTTATGCTTTTTGCCCCTGATATTTGCCACTATGATTGAAGCTCTGTCGTCACTGTTTCTCCTTCATCCCATAAAAGATCAAACAAGGCAGCCTTGGGCTACACCTGAGTAATTTTCAATGTATTTTGAGAGCTTGTTTCTAATCTGAATATATTCCTTACTAGCAACAAGGAAGTTCCCAACTATAGTCGTAACGAAGAATGAAATTGCTTAGCTGATTTATCATACAAGAGTGTTCGACTCTATCAAAAGCGCCTGTGAAAAATCTGCGAAAACATCATCTATCTTATGACCTTTATACATACCATTAGAGAGAAAGCTTGTAAAAAGATTTAGAAAAGTAGAGGTAAATCGACCTGATATAAATCCGTGCTTACTTTCAGATCAATTCATTTTGAATGCTGTTATAAATTTTATTTTATCCAAGTGCTTCGAAAACTTTAAAAATAGGCGTTTCTTTAGATATTAGTTGATAGTTCATAACATTTTGACCATATGCCGATTTGAAAATTGGAGTTATCTCTTACTTCTACAAGACATATTGAAAATATGCTTCAGTTGCAGTGCATGTCAAAAGCACAGTCTTTAAGAAATATGGGTGGAAATAAACATTTTTTTAATCAATCGATTTACTAGACCTTTGAATTTTTACGATAATTTAATAATAAAAAAAATTAATAAAAAATCTAAAAAATTATTTGCAAATTTTAACATCCACAGCGGACAAATTTATATGCTCACAGTTTTTATGAAACAATCTATCGCCAGAGATTTAGTGCCAATTTTAGATTTAAGTTTCGCTTAATTGAACTCTAATTACTTTTCTATAGCATAGATAAAAAAATGTATAAATTTAAATTATTATCCAATTTTATCAATACAAGCAGCAGCGTCGATAGACACACAAAATACACATCAAAACAGTGTCAACAGAGCGAAACGAATTGAAATGCCATGGAAAGGACCTCGAAGGCGATAATGTTAAAAATAAATACACACAGATTATAAAAATATAAATGTTTGCACACACGCATATAAAAGAATAATTTTTTCACGTTGTTGGCCTTGTTTAAACTTTTATAAACCATGAAAATTGTTATTGCAATCAACAGCGCGTGCAGCAGGAGTGGCAAAGTATGCAGAATATAAACATACATAGTATGGCAAAAAGATAAAAAAAAAAAAAAATTGCAATGATGTTAAATGCTGTGCAGCAGTGTAAGTAGTTTGTGTGTGTGTGTGTGTAGTAGTTTGTTCGTTACTAAAAGCCAGCCAAGCCTCGACAATCATTAACAATTCAAACTCGATGGAATGACAGGTAATTTTGACTTACTCAGGATATGGCAGAGAGACAGCGTTGCTTCCTTTCAAGCAACAACATAATTGTGCATGTATGTATGTGGTTGTGCTTGTGTGTATGGCTTAGTGTGTGCAAATTGCCACGCGAGTAAATTGGATTTATAAACGTTGCACACTTATTGAGTAAAATACCTTCTGAGAAAATGTCCTTTCGCGTGTGCCTTACTCTGCACTCTACTTTCTTGCAACTCCACCTACACAGCCTAGGAACTTTTCTTGCCATTTGACACATTGGCGGGTGAGTGAATGTCAAACAAATAAACGATTATCCACGCTGTGTGTCGCGTTGTTAGGTAGCAAGGATATAGCTAAATTTCAGCAATTGTGTTTGAAGAGTGAAAAAATAAAAATAAAAACACACTTTCTTTGCAGATAATAAAACTTAAGACTCTACTAAGACTGCAAAAAAAAAAAAAACAAACAACAGGAAAAAAAGTTGAATTAAAAACAACACGTGCTGTGCTGCTCACAAGCCATGACATCGCATCACTAAATCACAATTCGTCAAGGATTAAGGCAGGCTGCCACCTTCTAAGTATGTGCGGCAACAAGAACTAAATTATTCAAGCATGAAATTTAGCTGCATAGCTACCAAAGATAAAAGATTTTCTTCAGTTTTTTCGGTAGCGAATTTAATACTCTCCTCCTGTGTTGGCTTATTTTAAAAATCTGTTTAACTGTCAGCCTCTATAGCTCACTCCACACTAGTATTACTAGCTCAGCTTGCTGTTGGTCTTATCTGCCTATCTGTCTATCGTGTTGACGACCAAACTTCTATCATTTTTTACTTATGACATTATTATTAGTTCTATGTTAATTAGAATTGTCTCTGAAAAAACTTGGACTTACATTTTATTTCAAGGTTCTTCTAAGACTTTGATTACGGATTTGTGCAAAAGGTCAGCCAGGTTTTGCAGCAAAATTTTTGTTGTTTCTGTAAGAGTCTAAAAAAATTACATATGTACTTCATTTCCAGACATAAGAAATGCATAAGTTGTACCAACAACATCAGTTCAAAGAAATTTGTGACGTCGCTAACTTATCTCGTTATACATAAGTAGTCATATTTGCAAAAGTTATAATTATTAAAAAGTAAATAAATTTCAAGCAGAAATTCACATCAAGGAGGTGAAATTGTTTGCTTTTTATAAAGCATTGTTAGATATTGGTGAGTAAAAATGGGAAAATTATGGGAAATACGGTCAAAGTTCAAAATTGTTAACCAAAAATTTTAAACTACAAATTTAGACTTTAATATCTCAGAGAAGAAACCCGACACACAAATGTTTAATACAGAAAAGAAAAACTGCATCAACGTCTAAAATATACAAATCACCCTGTATCTCAAGAATTCGATCTATTAGGGAAAAACTGAGTATAAGCGTAGAAGAAGCGTAAAAAGTTATTATAGAAAAACAAGTAAAGAAAGTCTAAAGTCGGTCTAGGCCGACTATGAAATACCCTAAACCCACTTTTCAAAAATAAAAAATTTTTATTGTAAATGGGCGTTTTATTGTATTGTAGTGGGCGGATGAAGCCTATATTTTAATTGCATTTAAATGGTGATGAAAAATTTACACATACCAAGTTTTATTCCTGTAGCTCACAGTTAATGCCTTTATTGTGCTTTCGCTATGGGAGGTGGGCGTGTTCATGGACGGATTACTCGCAATTTTTGAACGCACCTTAGTTTTGGTATAAAATACACACATACCAAATTTAATTTCTCTATGACAAACATAACCTTATTTATTGAGTTTCAAACTTTTTGGGTTGTATGGGAGGTAGACGTGTCCGTATGCGGATGACGTCCATTTTTCAAAACCATCTTTGTCTTGTCATAAAAAACATATGTGTCAAATTTTAGCTCTGTAGGTTAAACAGAGGCTTATTTATTGCGTTTTCAATTTTTGGGTTGTATGGGAGGTGGGCGTGTCCGTGAACGGATGACGTCCATTTTTCGAAGACATCTTTGTGTTTGTATAAAACAGATACATATCAAATTTTATTGTTGTAGGCTAAATATGAGCTGAGTTATGCAGTTTTCAATTTTCGCGTTGTATGGGAGGTAGGCGTGTGCGTGGGCGGATGATGTCCATTTTTCAAAACCATCTTTGTCTTATCATAAAAAACATATGTGTCAAATTTTAGCTCTGTAGGTTAAACAGAGGCTTATTTATTGCGTTTTCAATTTTTGGGTTGTATGGGAGGTGGGCGTGCCCGTGAACGGATGACGTCCATTTTTCGAAGACATCTTTGTGTTTTTATAAAACACATACATGTCAAATTTTATTGTTGTAGGCTAAAAATGAGCTGAGTTATGCAGTTTTCAATTTTTGCGTTGTATGGGAGGTAGGCGTGTCTGTGGGCGGATTCCAAAAATATTCAATAGTGCAGATCCTTGGGTCCGTGTGACTATGTGTACCAAGTTTCATTTAATTATCTCAACTCCTTCTTCTTATCCTGTGTATACGGACAACACACAGACGGACAGACGGACGGACGGACATGGATAGCTCGACTCACGTGGTGACGCTGATCAAGAATATATATACTTTTCTATACCGGACTCGCTTCGTTCTATGCGTTACAAACGTTTGCACAAAGTTAATATACCCTGACCTTTCAGGTTTAGGGTATAAACATCCAGGTTTTCTGGATAAAAAACCTTGTAGACTAGTGTTACTATGCATTTTTACATGATCGACATGAGTGGCATTCATGTTATTTTGGTCCGGTAAACAATTACATGAGCCTAAGGAACTATTCACGATATCAATGTTTAAGCTACTCAAAAGAAAATAAACTCTAGAACATGAATAATACTTTAAAGTTCATAAATAAACCATTAAAAATTTTCGTCCATTCCATGAAAAAATACAATGATAACACGAATTATTCATAATGTTGGTGAATAAAATTCATGTACTTGAAAATACAAGAAGAACAAAAACAGTAGGTGAGATAAGTGAGACAAGGAAACGTGATGTGTATTATGAGTTTTGAGACCGAAATTCATATAATCCATGTACAAATTCAAGAGCAGCAAGAAAAGCTCATAAGATAAGAGTCAAAAATGCATACAACTCATGTACGTATTTATGCAATGGAAGCGTAAACTACTTTATACATTTAGTAACCAGAATTCATACATCCTATGAAGATTAAAATGGGTGGGTCTTCACAAAAAAACAAAAAAAAATCAGAATAAGCTGGGTTCAAATATTCCTTGGCTCATTTTAAAAACCTTTACGAAGCAATTTCGGGATGCATCATTGTTTAGACATGAACTTCTTAGAGTTTCTAGAGTTCTTTGAAAAAATTTCCTTCATAGTTCTTTTCCAATATTTGTGAATAATTACATATAAATAGTGGACCTATGCATGACTTTACGTATGACCTGAGATCATGTTTAGTTGCATGAAGACGGCAGAGTTTTATACACAGGCTCATACACTAAGCTCATGAACAGAAACACAAAACCAGTTTGAGACAATCTTTACAACAACTTCGATTTTTAATGATTATTTTAATTCGACTAATTTTGCTTGCAGCTGCACGCATATTCTTTTTTACATGGCCTAGAGAGATGCAATTGGAGCGATGAACAAAATATAGGGTGAAAAAGAGTACTGTTTAGTTACAACACTCTATATCAAAAATGCCTTTAAAACTGCTAATTGGAATAGCAGATTAAAGGCCCTCGCCCACTTTGATGTCCCTTTTTACCTTGGTTAAGTTTTCCAGAACTATCTCGAGGATAGAATTCTAGATAAGATAGATAAGAAGCGTTTTCAGAAAGGTATAATATAATTGGTGGAGTGCCAGAAGAATCGGTGTTGAGTTCAGTTCCATGGTATATATTATATGAGAGAGTCCTGCGTTTGCAGCTGCCAGATAGGACCCACATTATTGGGTTCGCAGATGATGATTTTGCTCAGGTTGTCGTAGCAAAACATTTACATGAAGTGGAGAATAAGTGTAACCAAGCGGTAATGGTAGTTAAGCAGTGACTGAACACAGGGTGCTCTGTCTGGCAGAGCACAAAACGGAGGCATTACTAATAAGCAGCAGGAAAGTCGTTGAGTCTGCTTTAATATCGGTTGGTCACCATAAAATTGTATCGAAACCATTCGTTAAGTACCTTGGAGTAATGATAGTTCATAGGCTTAACTTTAAACAACATCTTGCATAAGCTCGCGAAAAAGCGGGAAGTGTAGTCAACGTCAGCGTTATCGAGAATTTTTTCGAATACCAGAGGACCTAGACAAATCCGTACAAAGCTTATTATCACTGTCGTTAGATCAAAACTTCTGTACCCAGTCCTCATATGAACCGAGGTTATCAAATCAAGCTCCTACCTACGAAGCATAGCTTTGGTTTATCGTCGCATCTATGTGCTTAGAGTGTGCTTTCGAACTATATCTTTGGACGCAGCGCTGGTTGTGGCCGGGACTCCAAGCGATTGCCTAAGTCCTCAGGATAGCACGTGAACTGCTACAGTGCAGCGGTGTAGCAGATGTGCTGGGAGACATTACAAGAAGAAAGATGGACGCAACGAATTCTTCCAAATTGGCGACATGGCAAGGTAAATTCTACCTCAAGCAAGCTTTAACTGGGAATTGGTGCCTTAAATCGTACCTACTTAGATTCAAGAACGAAGAAAATCCTTTCTGCAGTTCTGTACAAGAAATTGTATTGACGATGATTCTTTTGACTTTCCAAATTTGAACATAGAAAAACAAGATAAAGAACGAAGGTCACTGACAGTGAAAACTTTGGTGGACATTATGCTTAACATAATTCAGAAGAAAACCTGACTGATTTCTCAGAAGAAACCCGGATCTCAGTATGCAATATGTCATGCGCGATAACAAAAGAATTGCGTCGCGTGGAAAGACTGCGCAACGCCATAAGAAGTAAAGAGGCTTAAACAGTATTCAACATAATCAAGGGGTTCTGAACATAGGCGTTCATCTTGCAAAGGACTGCAAGTCGATGTTCCGCCTGCATTGTTTCCTTACAGCCTAACCACAGTCGTCAGTTCATGGAACTGCGTCTAGGGACCATTTTCCAAACCGGTCTGCCCCCGAAGAACCAACAAGCAGATCATCGAAATAGCATGGCTTCTTAACTATTCCGTGGTGAGGAGGTTTTGAACAAAGGCATTCATCTTACAAGGCGAAGTAATACCTAGCGGTAGTTCCATTGGGAAAGTGACTGAAGATGCAGGAGGTAGTTTAGTACTTAGGCACATGCTCGAAAATTATTTTTGTGGAACTGGCCACTGGTATCGTGAGGATTCCACATGACACAAAAAAAAAACAACACGGTTTGTGTATCAATGCGATCAAGACATGTGAAATTACTTAAAAATTATGTACAAGACCACATGATCTGTGAACAAAATTCATTAAGGTTTCTTATCTATTTATTGATTAAGCTTAATACAAGCAGTATTAATACTTAAAAAATAAAACTTGTAATGAATGGGAAGTATCTCAGTTTATAATGGTAGCATATATTAATTGTAAGAAGACATTGGAAAGTGGAAAGAAGTGGCGTTGGAGTTAAAAAGGATACTTCGGAGTAGAAATCTGCTCAGATGAAAATCAAATTCACCCATGAAGTTATTGGTTCCCCAAAGCATCCAGGTTAAAGGTTCACTGCATACATAGTGTGTGCGGTGGAAGTTAATGTGAAAGAGAGGAATAAACCTAAAGTTGCTATGGGCTGGTATTAGAAGATATTATTTGGAGAAGTGCTGGGCAGTTATGGTCTACTTACTAGTTGATGAAGGAAGAGAACATAGGCAGCTTTCCTTCGTTTTGCAAAAGTTTGCATGTTCATCAACTTCAGACGGTCGACATAAGGAGGTAGGTTTAAACTGCCAGAACCGGAAGACCACGAAGAGTGAAAAAAAAAACAAAAAAAACAAAAAAACAAATTGGCCATTTCAGCCCTTGAAAGGACTTTGACCGAGCTTCTTATGATCAATTGTGTTGTGTGTGTTATTAAATGTTTGTACACAAATCACCGAGAACTGGACCTACATGTTTTATGCCGACTCCGAACGGCTCATGTTCTCAAGAAGCTTTACATGGCATTATTTACTCTCTGAGGTTTGCCATTGTCTGCAGAGAGGTGGTGACCGATCAGAAAAATTTTTATTGAAAAAACTTTTCGCCGCGGCTGGGGATCGAACCCGGGCTCCGAGCATGCTAAGCCACACACTTAACCTGCATGCCACGGTCACCACCACGAAGAGTGAAACGAATAAAGCGTCGTTGAACGGGTTTAATTCGCATTGAATGGGTGCTGTAGATGGGAGACCAAACCTGACTGGCATATTCGAAGGGTCTAACAAAAATAAGATAGAGAGATTTCGTAACGTAAGGATTGGAGATCTCTCTGGAACAGTGTTGAATGTCCGACCTCTGCAGCGCAAAAAGTGCTAGTTTTGGAACACCTTGAGCACAGTGTACGAACGAAGAGCGAATCGGGAACTCTTCGGTTTATTGTATGCGAATATAGTCGCTCGTTATTTAACACTTTATTGACTAATACCGACTAACTACGATACTATTTACGGTAACTTTCCAGGTGCTTGTTGGATAACTTTCGGGTACATTATAGTTAAAACTTTTTCAGAGATTTTTGAGTAAAAATATTGAGCAAACTTCAGTTTAAAATCAAGTACTTTTCGAAAACCAATCAGTAAAATAATGCTGTACTGTGCCCTGGAGTTGGTTTGCATTCGGCTTCATATCAATGTGCGATTTGTTTTTTTCATTAGCTTTGCAAATGTTCGTTGCTACTCGTAGTTGTAAAAAATTAAATTATGTCTGATACTTCGGACTTTTGTGCCTGAGTACATATTGTTTCTCGGGAGAGGGAACTGGCTTCCTTAGATTGTAATAAGTCCTCGGGAGAAGTGAGATTCACTTACGAGAATATGTTATGGCTTGATATTTAATGACGTTGAGTTCTAGAAGATTTTTTTTGACACCAAGAGGAGAAGCTGACCAGATTGTCTTGAAAATTGCGAGTATCGGTGTTAGTTTGTATGCGCCGATAAATTTTCATATCATCAGCATACACAGAAATATTGAATTCTTTGATGAAACTATCAACATCAGAAATTGTTAAGACGAATATCAAATGGAGAAGGTCCTTTGCCTTGTGGCACACCAAAGGCAGCTGTAAAAGATTCTGAATTGGAAAATCTAAAGTTGACATTATAATGGCGTTCTTCAAGATAAGATTTTGTCCATGATATACCTAAACACAGATGGAAAACCAAAGGCTTGAATTTTAAGAAGGATGATAGTATGCCAGATTTTGTCAAACGCTTAACTGAAGTCGGTGGAAACTGACTCAATTTCGTAACCACTTTCCAGCCAGCATAAAGTGTTTGAGATAAATTCTCTGAGGTCAGTGGTAGGTGATCTACCTTTAAAGAAGCCATGTTGACTAGGAGTAAAGATAGATTTGCTATGGAAGAAGAATGTCGTAGACAATACTTTAAAAAATTTTAAGCCTAACAATTTTATGACACTTTCACAATAGGTCTGCAATAAGAAAAATCAATTCTAGATCCTTATTTATGCAAAGGTATCTATTATGTTCGAATTTTCCAAAACTTTGGAAAAACTGACTTAGATAAAGAAAGTTTAAAGTGAGCCAAAAGGGGATGGACCTACAAGTTCGCGCACTTTTTGTGATAATAGCAGGTAAACCATCGGGTTCAGGAGAATAATAATCTGTATGATTTTAAAACTTTCTTAAGGGGGTCTTCTCATTGAGCAACTTTTTTTTCGACTTTTTGCATTTATTTATAGCTTGGGTAGTTGTGAATATGCCCCTAAAAGGATTTTTAGAAATTCGAAATACTTTAGAAGATACAGCCTTTTTTGTGAAGCAAGGTCTTCGTCAAAATGAGCTATTTTTTTTCGCCTCATTTTCGAACGAAGCGGCATAAAGTAACCACCGAATTCTGTTGAAAATGTTTATTGTTAGGTAAAAACGTGTTTGCACACATATTCATACAAACATACGAATACACATCTCTGCTTATTTTAGGGGTTGAGGCATTTTTTGAGTCCAGGTGTTCAACTGAAAGCATCATTACTTCAAACTTTAAACGCGTTTATCTCGAAACCACGTTTTTCGAACTGGCGGCCATGATATCTCCAGTTCAACTGAACCGATTTTCATAAAACAAAGTGGAATCGACGCAGAATTGTCACCATTCTCGGGTGAACCTCGACCATAGTTTTAAAAAATTTTTTACTATTTTTTTTTTACACTAAACTACAAAAAAAAAGCCCGAAATAGAATTTTTTTTTGAATGGCCGCCATTTTGTCAAAAAAATCACAAAATTAAGCTTGACAAAATTAAGCTTGAGGTTCACCCGAGAATTACATCTATACTGATTATAACCCCGTTTTTTTTTTCATTTCAGACGCTACGGAGACCCGGAATCGTGGCCGCCGTGACGACACCTTTTTTTTCACCACCAACTTTGAAGTCTCATTACTTTTTGAACGTATCGAGGCAAAAAAAATTTTTTTATTTACTTTGAAACTTTTGTAATACAATAAATAAAAAAAGTTTTCAATTATTCTTTGCGTTTTCAAATAAGAATTTTTTTAAAAAGGGTCCAAAAAACGGGTTTTGAATGAGAAGACCGCCTTAAGACATCAGGTAATGTTATATCAATAGAACTCTGTGACGTTTTTGCACAGTTCCTTTATGAATAAAAGTATTTATAGTCTAGTTCATCGTTATGAATTGTGCATAACTAACTGAAGAAATTTTCAATTATTTCCGGGTTGTCTGAGGAGATATCTGAAAAAGTAATGGTAGATGGGTAGTTGTCAGATTTTCTTTTGATATTGATGAACTTGTAGAAGCTTTTAAGATCCGACAACAATTTTTTTTCAATATGAGCAAGAGAAGATTTTTACAGAGTGCAGAAAAAAGTTTATAGGCGTGAGATAATTTGTGAGGTCCAGAGATGAACGAGCAATTAAATAAGTGCGCCAAAGTTGTTCTTCTTATTAAGCACTAAGCGTAGTTCCCTCTTGTTGCTGAGAGTAGATGACGAAAAGAGGTCAGATAGTGTGTAGCAGTCGAATATTTTGTCATACAAGAGAGCAACAGTATTATCAACACCGCCATGAGCATTATCAAAAAGATGTTGGAAATTGATTGTACTAAATAAAATTTAATTTTTTACAAAATCAGTTTTCCGAAAGTAGAAGCTGTACGCATGCTCAAAGTGTGCATATGATGTTATTGTTGTAAAATAGGGTAATAGATAGAGGTGGATGGTACTGATCGAGTGTTGAAAGTAGATGGTTATTCGTTGTCGAAAGTCCTTTAATTAAATGCGTGTTATTGACTTTATTACGTTATTCCGTCAGTGTATAGAAAAGTAGAATCCACGGGAAACAGGTTCTTTTAAACATAAAGAGAAGCTACTGAACACATGACTGTTAGACAGCTGAATATCACCAAAAGTATTTACAACAAGGAAAAGCTATGGATTTTAAAACCTATGAAGAAAACGCCGTACTACACGATACACAACTCTACTAACCTAAAATAAGAACTCATATCTTCCTATGTTTTTTCAATATTTTTATGCAAAATAAAACTTTATCCGATAATTCTCGTATAACCGTAATTATATTGAATTTTGAGGTTTGTGTAAAACTTTTTTTCAGTTATTATTATTATTATCTATGTTTATCTATATAAAGATATATTTAGCAGCTAAGTAAGCTTTTGAAGTTAACCGCTATTTTGACTTTTGTTCGCAAATAATTTTCATACCGCTTAACATATAATATAATTACAAACACCGTTTAAATTGAAGTTGCAAGTGTGCGTTTGTATGTGTTTGCCATAAATAACTACATTAGGTTAAACTTTCCAGTGTAAGGGTTGCTGTATCGCAGCTTTTGCTGTGGTTTTTTGGAACGGGGCGGCCAGTAACATTCTTACAGTCGAATGTATGTATGTATAACAAGCTCAACATAAATTATTTCAATATTTTAAAGGTTAACTGAGCGAACTTTTTTTTGATAAGTTTTTTTGTTGTTTTAAGGAGTGTATAAAGTTCGTCCTTTTTGGCAAGCAAATTGAAACAAAAACAATAAAAAACCCGAAAACATCTAAACAATAAAACAAAACGCCATGCCAACAAACAAAAACCAACAATGCCAACAAAACCTGAAAACAATAAAGTTAGAAGACAGCATAATTACCATGCAGCATGATAATTACAGCAATTAATTGTGGCCAATTAAAGTATGCTTAGCCACAAGAAAATAAATTGCATAAAGGTAGGGTTGGATAAGTCTGAGCTTTATTTTATAGGTTTTCTTTAAGGGTTTTTGATAACCATTTAAACGATGCGAACGAAAGTTTTTTTAAAGACCTGATTAACTGCTGGCGGAACCTGCTTAGTTTTGTTTATTAACGTGTGACAACAAAATTTAGTACTTATTTTTATAACGGTTTTAGTAGAGATTAACTGAATACTAATTTAAGTACTCTCGATGTTCTGTATTTAGCTCTAAAAAACAAAGTGGTAACATCTCCTTTAGATTTTGACATCCAATGTGAGATTCAGTTTTTGAGATGTGTCTATAGTTTGCAATGTCCAATTATAATTCTGGTCATCGCCCTTAAGTCATTTTTACTTGTGTTGACTTCGCTTTCTCAGGTGATAATTCTGGGAAAATTAGTTCAGTGCACATCTTTCCTAAAGAATTCTTCGAAAAATCTTGAGATTCGCGAAATGAGGTTGTTTTGACGTGTTGCTTGAATAGGTTCTTATCAACACCACAGAACGTCTCCGGTCCTGTATTTCTGTTCTCTTTTTGGCTAGAGTCTGCTTTCTCATTGCCGTCAAAGCCACAGTAGACAGGAATCCAAGGTAGAGTTATTTTGCAGTTTTGGTCGTTGAGGACGTTGACAGTCTCTAACACTAACTTGGATTTGATAATGTGCGATTTCAGAGCTTTATTGGCAGCTTGACTGTCAGAGAAGATGAAAATCATTTTGCCCCTAACATAATTCAGACTGTGCAATCTGATACAATTGTTAATTGCAAGGATTATTTTTGGTTGAAAGATTGGGGTAAACTGACCCGGTGCTGTAGAAGTGGTTCTTATTGGAGTGTCCTCCAAAGATTCCAGATCCAGTTATTTCCTTCATTTTGGAACTGTGGCTATTGATCCGCTGATATTGCGATCTATGTGAAGGTTCCAGGACAGTTTGCTGTCCAGCAGCACGCTGGATACTTTGGTGAATTGGAAAAATCTACTTTTTTCCCAAAGAGTTCCGGCCAAGTAAGATTAAGCTTACGCTGTTTTATAAAAGGTTTTGGTAGGCGGTCGTCTGTGGTACTTGTCGTACCTTTGCTGTCACTCTGACTTGTGGTCAGATTTGACCCGTTGGAGTGAAAGCTCGATGATCAACACCCTTTCACCCCAAATCCCCTTTCACCCCAAATCCTCATTGCCTTCCTCACGAGTTACCAGTCTGAGTTTGTGAGCGAACTTTTTTGGACGATCTCTGGGTGATCATCTCCTTTCAGCATGCGCAGCTTAACGTCCTTCCAAGGGGCAATGGTTGCAATTCTCTTAGTTAACCAGCCGCATGATGCACAATCCGTACACTTAACGATCATCCAGAAATCTAATCTTTGGACCACCGGTAGGTTGTTTGTGCAGCTCCTTGACTTCGCCAGTTTCCACTGCTTTTTGTTCATCCTGGATTAGATGACTGTCGGGAAAGTCCAGCGAACCCACAGCCACCTAGATTACAGCTGTCATCTCAGCGAAAGAAGGCATTTCTGGCCTGGACTTATTTTTCACTATGAAAACTGGTGAGTCGTCACTAGGCCTTCTTTTCTTTTCAGTAGGGATAGATGCACCAGGTGACGGTACAACTGGTTTCGAGAATTGTGCACAAGTGCTTTCCGGGATTCAAGGTGAGTGATAGAGACGATCACGCTTACTTTTAAATCCCATTAAAAAGTTCTCAAAAATGTCTGTGCAATGCGTGTTGCTAAGGGTCGTTGCCTTGCTGGAGGGCGAACTATTTCCTTTAATGCATTTTTTCGGCGGAGTGTTCAAGGATTGTTTTGTTGCATTCTTCTTCTTATCCTGAATTCGCAAAACCGGGACAAAGGGATTACGGTTTCTGGCTGTTACTTTCAATTCTCTCCAAGTTTTGCCGAGTTGACTTGCTTCGCGTTTCACCGTTCTCCTCCATGTTGCTCGTGACCTGCCGGGTAGTCTCCCCGTCGTAACGAGAGGATTCCACTCCATTGCCTTTTTTGCAATGCTGTTGTCACTTTTCCGGATAGTGTGGCCTATCCATCTCCACTTCTGTCTTTTAACCATGATGTCTAAGGGCTACATATTTGCTCTGTGGAGTAATTCTTCGTTTGAAATTGTGTTAGGCCAGAAAACGCGAAGAATAATACGAAGACATCGGTTTACAAAGACCTGCAATCGCGAGTTGATGCCTTGGGTTATTCTCCAAGTACAGCAGCCGTACATCAGTACCGATAGAACGTTCGTTTTAAAAAGTCGAACTTTAAGGCTGTCGCTCAGGATCTTATTTCGCGATATCGGGTTTAACATACCGAAAGCCGCCCTTGCTTTCCTGATTTGGCACGCAATATCCTCCTTGATTCCACCACCGGCGGCAACTTCACTTCCAAGGTATGTGAAACTGTCAACCGATTCGATAGGTTGACCAGACACGTAAACTGGAACACTTCTTCTTTCTGCCAGGCTCAAACCTTCTGTTTTTCTGAAGTTTATTTTGAGTCCAGAAGACATCACCTTTGCATTCAAAGACTCTGGAATGTGTGACAAATCGGTTAGCTAATTTGCAAGAAGGCAGATCGTCAGCATAGACGATGTGTTGCAAACAGTTTGCTATCGTTCACCTCAAACCGCTGTTTGGCATTTGGTGTAAAGCAGCATTTAAAACATCCCAAATTACCGGTAGAAACAAGGCTTGGGACAGAATGCAGCACTGACGGTCACCACTATGGACTTCGAAGGGATCAGATAACTTGCCCTTGCGCAAGACTCGACACTTAGCTGTATCATATGTTGCTTTAATTATTGCGATGATCTTGTCCCGTACGCCTCTACGTCGAAGGGTTACCTATAAGCAGTCCCTGTGAACGCCTTCTCGAAATCGATGAACATCATGTGGAAATCAGATCTTGCTCTTTGGTGAAGTGCACTGTATTAATATGATCCGTACAAGAAGAACCAGCACGGAAGCCAGCCTGTGCCACGTCGATCGTCGAGTAAAGATGGTCTTTCAACCGTTCCAAAACTACTTTCGCTACAATTTAAGAAACTGCAGGGAGCACGCAGATACCACGCCAATTATCACACTCCCTGAAATCGCCTTTCTTCGGAATTTTGATAATTATGCCGTCAGTCCACTCCTCTGGAAAGCTTTCACTTTCCCAGGCGAGTCGAATAAGTGGATACAGGAGACCTCAGTGGCATGTCTGGGATGAGCTTTGTAGAACTCTGCTTGTTTACCATCGTTCCCTGCTGCATTCTTGTTGGGAAGCAACTTGATTGCGTTGCAAAGCTCGCCTACGCTTGGTGGATCTGGATTAATTTGAACATTGTGTTCATATTCGGCAATCCAGCCGCAAAGAATGCAGCGTCGCCAGCCATGATGTGGTTTAACACCGACGAAAAATGCTCTTGTCAGCGTGTGAGCTGCTCGTCGTCCGAATGCAAAAGATGGCAGTCTCTGTCCTCCACTGGGTGATCTGCTGTGAAGTTTTTGTCGATCAGATGTTTTGTGATCTTGTATACGGCGCCACTGTCGCTACGATATGCGGTCTCTTATGCTCACCTAGCAATGTAAGTCATTAATGCTGTTTCGTTTATCGCGTTTTTAATTTCTTTTGAGTTCTTTTTGCATGTTGCGATACTGGGTCTGAAGCTCCATACTACGCTCATCGGAAATGGTGGCATTTATGCGGTTCTTAAGTGTCGCACGCTCTTAAATCAGTGGCCATGAGTCTTTGGACATCCAGGGGCGAAAGTCCCGTGGTGGTCTTCCCACAGCTTCATCTCCAGCTGAGGGGTACGCTGCCTTCCCCGTATTGTGTTGGCGTCTGTTCTGGGGACAAGGCAAATTCTGGTGTACGCTGCTCAATCGGGTTCCGAAAGTTGGTCATTGTTTTCGGTTTCTTCAGTCTGTCGGCAAAATACCCAGGTGCCCGTTGATTTGAACTCGCATTTTGCTGTATATGGTCGTGAATATTTCCGATGTCGGCACTCCTTTTGTTCCTAACGGCCTCAAGGCAACTACTAAGCCGGCGCGTGATGGCGAAGTGGTCGATTTGGTTCTTGGCTCTTCCATCGGGGAAGACCCAGCTGGCCTTATGTTAGATTTTGTGCTCAAACATGGTTCCACCTATGACAAGGTGATCGGTGTTTCAGAACTCTACAAAACTCTCACCATTGTCATTTCGGTTACCGACGCCGTGTTTACGCATCACATTTCTAAGCTGAACACTGTTCTGCTCTACTTTGGCATTAAGGTCACCCATCACTATAATGATGTCTCCTCTGAGTACGTCGTTGTAGTTAGCGTGAAGACTGCTATAGAATTCATCCTTTTCGGTATCAGGCGCTAGCTCGGTTGGCGCGTTACACTTAATATGGTAATGTTCTTGACTCTACTCCGGAATCTCGCACTGATCAGTCTGTCTGAGATTGGTGACCATGATATCAGACTTCTATTTACTTCTGGTGTTAACAGGATTCCAATCCTAGCAGTTCGATGTGATCCTGCGTCTTTGCCAGAATAGAGGCAAACAGTAGAGCCAGTTGAAGAGTTGTAAGTTTCATTACCGAGCCATCGTACTTCACTAACTCCCAGTACATCGATGTTAAATTGTAAAAGTTGTTGTTCGAGTTGGAGGTATCTGGCTTTATGGTTGGATTGAGCGCGATCGTCAAGAAGTGTCATAACATTTCAGAAACCAATCTTTGTCCGGGTACAATAGCTGAAGGTCATACAATTTTGATCATTACTTTTTTTATCCATTTTGTTGCATTTCTGTTGATGTAAATAACTGCCGTCATTCAGCTATCGATTTTCACCAAGTTGCCGACATCATTCGCTGAAAAAAAAACCCATACCATCGGACACCAAATCCTCTACCAGATTTGCGGTTGTTTATTTTATATATTGTGTACCAGCCCAAATATGGTGTACCAAAATGATTTCGGCTTGTCAACATATATCTTTGCACATGCAAGGAAGTTTTTTCTGTTGATCCTTGATATAGCTTTTTTTCCTCATAACTTCAATTTCAAGTATTTAAGCTCCAAAATTACTTAAACGCTAATTGATGTGCAAATTTTTCCTTTCAATTAACAGCTATCAAACCTAGCAAACACCTGGGTATAAGGATAATTTAGTTTTTAACTATTTAACCTGACTTTATTGTGCTTCAATTATGAAAACCAATTTTAAAAACCTCTTCTCTGACCTTCTTTGCTGAATGAGTCAAGATTATGGGAATAGAAATACATCATAAAATGAAAAGTTTATGCAGAGGTTCTAAAAGCATGAACTTCATAAAAAATAAAAATTTGCCAACATTTTGCGCACTTCCCATTGATATCGTAAGATAATATGCCTACAGGATATCAGAGTTTTGAACAAACACATGCACAAGAAGTGGCTTAATGCAAGAAAAAAATACACAAACACCACACAACATGTCAAAAAATAATGCTATAACAATGTATAATAAAGCCAAAAACGGGGCAAAATATCGGGCAAGAATAATTTATGCAAAACAGCAACAACAACAACAACAACAACGAGCAAAGAAAGGACAATGTAGAAGCAGTGGCGTACCGAGAGGCTAAGCCGCCCGGTGCGGATTCCAAATTTGCCGCCCCTCTCATATGCAATAAAAAAAAAATCTTTGATATTTATATAGGGTTTTGTATGCATAGTTTTCACTTTAGAATTTGGTCTTTCATTGTTCTCAATTATATAAAAAAAATTCTAATATACATATCATCAACCTATTTCTAATACGACGCAAGTTTGGAAAAAATGGAGCAAAACGCGCGCATGAGTCTATTTTTGCTCTCATTTCTTCCGTGGTTTTGTTGTTCTATCTATGTTTAAAAATCTAGAGCAAAAAGTCTACGAGAAACTTCAATCCATTTTCGCCTATCTCATTTCTAAACACTAATATTAAAAAAAAAAATACAACAAGTAACTTGAAATGCCTTGATTAGATTAAAATGGGTTACAACAAAACCAAGTTACTTCAGTACTTTTCAGCACATTACTTAAACGAAGTTAAATTTTATGCGAAAAAATTCACTTCAAAATACCGCAATCGAAAAATTATTTCAAAAATTTATTGAACATTTTTTCTTAGTCACATCTTCTTCTTCAAACGTATCGAATATAATCAAAAACAGCGTACAATTTCGTCACTTGAAAAAAATTTCGATTTAATTAAAAATTTGAAAGTCATAATCTATCAAAAATTATATGATAAGTTCCTTGAATTTTTTTTTGGAAATTATTACAAAAATATAAGTATACTCTCCAGTGATTTTTGCGTTAATAACGGAGAAAGTAAAATTGATTTTAGTCCTGCATCGTCGTACTATGATCCTGATTTTGATCCACAAATGAAAAAAGGTGACGAAGAAGAGCTCATGGACAATCATTTCATGGATACTCGATCTGAAGGTTCTCAAACAATCTTTTCCAATCGTACTACAAAGGATTCTCAAACATTCGTTTTCAATCGTGCTACAAAGAAAAGATTATTGCATCCAGCATACAGCAATTGCCGAAAAAAATTAAATGCAAAATTTTCGAAAAGGATTATTGTAATTTTTTATAAAACTTCCATCGAAACCGATGCAAAATTTTTTTGAATGCACATTAGTTCATCAAAAAGATCTTCTGAAATTTTCAAATATGTACAATTAAAGGAAATCGTGAAAAACCCATCTAAAAAGAAGGATATTATAGATAAATTAATTCCTTTAATACATGATAACACAAAAATTAATTTTTGGGAAGATTTTAAGGAATGTGCAGATTCTAAGGATCTTTCTATTGGTTTTACAAGCCATGAGTAAATACCAACATTCATGAATTTATTTATATGTTCCATTAATTTTGTTAAAAATAGTATCAAAAGATTTTTTATTGAGTTTAATGAATAGATTTATATATAATTTACTTAATAAGATACTTGTGTAGATACTTAATTATAATAATAAAAAAAAAAAAAAAAAAAAAAAAACAAATTGGCCATTTCAGCCCTTGAAAGGACTTTGACCGAGCTTCTTAGGATCGATTGTGTTGTGTGTGTTATTAAATTTATGCACACAATTGACCGAGAACTGGACCTACATGTTTTATGCCGACTCCGAACGGCTCATGTTCTCAAGAAGCTTTACATGGCATTATTTACTCTCTGAGGTTTGCCATTGTCTGCAGAGAGGTGGTGACCGATCAGAAAAATTTTTTATTGAAAAAACTTTTTCGCCGCGGCTGGGGATCGAACCCGGGCTCCGAGAATGCTAAGCCACACACTTAACCTGCATGCCACGGTCACCAACCAATAATAATAAGATACTTAATTAAAATTGTAACAAATGTTCAACTTATTTTCTAAACAATTGTGTTTTAATTGATATTATACAACAAAACCAAGCAACTTTAAAGTTACTTGATTTTGAAAAAACAGCAACGAATAAAGTGTTCTAAGAAACATATAAATGTTTTATTTGCTTTTAAGTAACTTCATAGTTGCCTGGTTTTGTGAAAAAACAAAAATCTTGTTTATATGAAATGAAAAAATATATGACAAAAATTTTCTCAGTATCTTAAGTTCGACTGAATTGTTAAAAAACTGCAACGCAAAATAATTTAAATTTAAAAATTTCGAAACTTAACTCTTAACTCTTCAATAATTTAACTTTTCAATAATTTGAAAAAACTTAAAAATCTTATATACGGAAAGATTATATCCTATAACACAATACCTCAATTTCTCACAATTTTCAAAAAACAAGTTACTTGGTTTTGTTATATCACGGGAGAATTCTATATTTACTAAAATATAAATATGATATATTGACACCTGAACAAGTATTTTTTAAGGAGTAACCTGGCATAATAAAATTTTGTCATTGCATACACACTATACTTATACCCTACATTTGAAAATAAAATTTATTTATGATATATAAAGTGGTGAACAAAACATATGAAATTAAAAGCGCCATGAATTTTTTAAAAAAATTCCATCAGCAGTATATGTGATAAAAACAATAAAAAATTTTTTTGCGTAATATTTTTCCGAAAAATATATTTGTAATTTTTCAAAATTATATCTATTTTTATTGAACTTATACACATTTTTAAACATTAAAATAAACAAAATTTTGAAGGCGTCAGGTCCCCTTAAACGTTAATAATCGCTATTATTCCAAATGTTGACTTACGCCATATTAGAATTAGGCCAACGATAATAAAGTTTATTCCTTAATGACACCGAAAAGGAAATTTATACAAATACAATTTTTTTTATAATATTTTATTAAATTATTATTTTTCTTGTTTTTTTATTAGCAAAATCGGTAATTACATTTAGGGTGCTCACAGTTCTGTATTATCTGCTCTGTTTACTTTGCCGTTTATTAACTTTAGAACATTTTAGCACGTGTTAACTTTGATTGTTTTTGTTTTACGTACAAACTTGAGATCCCAGTTGTTGCTAAAGTTATCTCATAATTCTTCCTTTCCGTTCATTCGAGGCATGTTTATGAACAAATTTCAAATTTTTGAAAACTATTTTTGCAATTTAGCTCCAAAACACAAAAAAAGGTGCTCACAGTTCGATCTAAATATCTTTCTAAAGTTGTCAGGTGTTAACTTTAGAAGCAAACTGTGAATTCCCTAATTGTCAAAGTCTATTTCATTACTTTACTTGTATTCTATAGATAATATGGCAAGATTTTGTAGGCGAGAAGTACTCATTGTAGTTCTAATGTAGGTTTTTATGAATAAAAGCTTAGAATAAAGCTTAAAAGTATAACAATGTTTGGAACTGCGTTTTCTAGACTTAATTTAAAAATAAATTTTAAAAGTTCAAGTGGACCTTTCATACAAGAATCAGTTTCTTTGTGAGCTATAGAAACAATATGCTGAAGTATTTTTCTCTCAACGAGAAACTCTTCATTGTCAATTTCTTCGTGACAGAATTCATTCAGTTTACATTCCAACTTATCATTCAGGAGAATCAAAGGAGTAAGAATTGCGAATTTTTCAGCAAGAGCATGAAGCTGCTGAAACCTTGTGGTCATTTCTCAAAATCAGTTCTTGAAAATTAATAATTAAATTATTAAATTAGAAAATGACCTAAATCAGTTAAGACCACGCCTAACTCCTCTCCAAAGTGATTTTATTAAAACAGTGAAATCCCTTAAAAAATCAAAAAACATTATAAAAGATACGACTTAAAATTATACGCATAAGTCTTATTTCTTAATATGCACTCTGAACTTACAATTCGCCATAATCAAACGAAAATTCCGCCTTTCTCCCACACTCAACACATCAAAGCACAAAACAGCTATTTTTACCAAATATACCTAAGTTGAAAAACGTTATTCTGTTAAACCACTTTTCTACTGGGCATTTCCACTGACAAGTTAAAGCACTTAAAAACTCAAAAAACTTTGAGTTACTCGAAAACACCAGTTATTCAATGCTTGTTTCAAGTCGCAGCCGAGTTATTCGAAAATTCAACTACTCGCACATGCCTAAATATTATGTCTTTTTTTATTTCTTTGGCAACTAATTTTGAGACTCGAAAAACGATTTTACATTTTGGTTGTGCTCAATACGAAGCTCATAAATATAGTTACATTTACTGTGGTGGCCAAATTTATTCATTAAGTTTAGTTCTTTATTTTGTTTGTACACCTTAAAATGATAATGTACACATATTTATTTTGTAAAAGGCTTTATTTAGCTTCAGTGCCGCCCCTAAACTAGTGCCGCCCGGGGCGGACCGCCCCCCCCGCCCCCCCCACGGTACGCGGCTGTGTAGAAGGCAACCTTTTGTAAGGAAACTTATGGCAAATAATGGCTTATGCGATAAAAGCGCGCAACCTTCGCTAAACTCGCCCAAAACAGCACCGCGTCGACCAACAAGAAAAAAAAAACACATAATTTCCAACAATACAACAAACCACTTTCGGATACGAGTATGCAAATAAAAAGGAATAACCACAAAATATCTGCTTATAAAGGGATTTTCCGAGGTAATTACCGAAAGAGTTCATTTCTATTGAAGGGCATTTTATTGTGCTTGCGTTGTGCTGTGTTGCATTGTATTGTGTGAATGTGACTCTGCTATTGTGTGCGCTTATCGCGACACCTCTTCTATCTGCTCTGCCTCCCTCCCCCCCTGCCCCCTTCCAACAAGCTCAGCCATTTTCATTTTCACAATTTTACCAATATTACCAACATAAACATGTATGATACGACGATACGCTACTTTCTCAAACAAAGGCGCTCAAGGACGCTGCTATACAGCATTGCGTTAAGTGTGTTAGTGTGTGCATTAAGGTGGCCACACTTATTTTTCTAGCACAAGCAGCACAGGCCCAAGCACAAACCTACAAATATACATATGTCGTAAATTTACGCCATTAGTTAATGTTTCTATTACTTAAGCTTTATTTGTTTGTTTCTCTTCTCTTCCCGTAACAATACTCTTTTTTTTCTATTTCTCTTTTTCGATTGCTTTGCTATTTTAAGACTTTGACTTGTATATCAGACAGGCACCTTTACTTTCCTTTCCTTTTACAAAGGCACAACAACTACGCAAAGTAGCTAGGTATTATTTACCTTCGTAAATTAGTATTCAAAGGCAAAGCTTGACGTAATAAAAAGATTTAGAGCTAATAAATGTTTTATGCACCACCCCCCATAGCCAGGGCAACCCTATCTTTATGCCATCAACGCGCGCTTAAGATACTGCCAGCAGCCAACAGAAAGTCTGATTTGCCTTTGCCCTGCTATGTGTACCTTCTTCTTCGATTCTTACCTGATCTCGCTTCAACCTGCCTTTAGGATTTAGCGGGTTAATGTAGCGCATTTTTGTGGTTATAATCGGATTTTATTGCAAATTAACGAGGGTTGAATTATCTGCGTCTGCTTGGGCACAGACTACAACCACCCAAAAAAACTTGCCCGTACCCGCCCCGTTGTGCCCCCAACCATCGTAATTCCTCTTTTATCTACAACGTCGTTTTCTGTATTTATTTGATTTTTATTACAAGTTGTAATTTATTTAATGCAGCAACAGCAGGTATTCTGCTGCTCAAACCCTAACAACCAAAACACAACCCAAACATAACCCAAACACAACCCATCCGTCCATAATTCGACTTATTTAGTCACTTACGTCTGCCTCTTCGCCGATATTTATTTATCTTTATAAACTGCCAGTGGCGTTGAAAAAAAAAATGTACTCTTATTTGGTTTCATTTCATTGGTTTCCCATTAAATTCAGTCTCATAAACCAACTACGGCATATCCTTTGTATCCTTTGTATATTCTAACTGGCATTGCTAAGTATGTACTTAGCTCTTTGTGTGTATGGGTTTGTGTGTGCAGCTCATTCGATTAGCTCAAGTTTTGCTGTTTTATTAGTTATTCGTTGGAATATTTTGTTTGTCTTCAACATGCTTAGCAACTTTATAGTTATGATAACGGAAGAATGAAGTACAAATTCTTTTATTGCTATGTTTGTCAATACAGACTTTTAATTAGTTTTCTATCTCTTTGATATGGCATCTATAAGAGGTATTTATATTATACGTCCCGCTTGGATTTAGTAATAAAATTTCATGTATTCGTCATAATCCATTGTTAATTAAAAGGAAGTCCTAGAAGAGTTTGAATTAATTATTACATTGTTGGCTATGAATATATTTTATCATTAAGTGAATAAGTGAAAAATGGAGCATAACAAAAGAAAGGAAAGTTTTTGAATTTTTTTTTTTTTAACTTTGATAATTTTTCAGTTAAAGTGTTATTGTTTCTTTTGAAAAAGATTCGTCGTTGTGGTTATGATAAAACACTTAAAGGTAAAAAAGGCTACTACTTTCAGGGACGTATTCTGGATATTTCCCCATGGGGGATAGGGGCAGAGGTTGGGTGTTTTGATACAAAAATATAAAAAAGGTTTTCAAAACAAGTTATAAAATAGTTGCATGCCAGAATTCAATGTGAACTCCTATGTTAAAGTCACAAGTCCTTTCATGAAATATCTGGGTTTCTGAAAGTGATCGTGGAGAAGCCAATGCATCCACCACGAGTCACTATATGGTACGGTTTATGGGTCGGAGGCATCATAGGGCTGTTTTTTTCGAAGATGAATACAAAAATGTCACTCTGAGCGGTACTATACAATAATATAGGATGATTTTTTACCGGAGGTTAAAGCTCAGAGTCTGGACGATATAAGGTTTCAACACGACGGTAATTCAGTTGGTTAAAGTGCTTCCTCCATAACATTGGTGTACTCTGAGTATCTGCCACTAGATTTCCATTCTCATCCTTGCAGAAAGAGGCTCCGGTCTTAAAACCATCAGGCAGGCGTCTTATTTTTTCGAAAAATTGTTAAGTCTCATTCCTTTCGCCATGCATCTCAATTTTCTCACACTCACGCATTTACGCCTCTCGTTTTATTCGCCTGAAAATGCGTCTCTTCCCTCCTTTTTTCTCGGTATCGCTCCATAACAACACGCGTTACAACCGACTGCAAGATGGCTTTGTAGGCGGCATCCTTCTCTGCAGTGGCGTCGCGACACTCCCATTCGTGCCACTGGTTTCGGCAAGGGCGGTGGTAGCCTATCACATCTTCAGCAGCCACACGCATAGAGTGGGATATGTGCGTCCACTGTGCGCATATGTTGTCGATCAGAAGAGTGCATTCTTGAAGCAAGAGTGAGAATCGAGTAGCTAAGGCTTCGGCCGTCCGTTTTGACTGCAGCTTGTCGACGTCTAGCTTTTTTTTTGTGTAGGATTGTGGGCATTCTTAGCTGCGCACAGACGTGTGTGGATCTTGGTTGCAACAAGATAATGATCCGAGTCTATGTTAGCATCACGTATCATGCGTACGTCCAGTACACTGGTAGAGTGCCTTCCATCAAACAAACCGTAATCAATTTGTTTGCATGTTTTTTGATCAGAGGACAGCCAGGTGGTCTTATGAATATTAAGATGGTTGAATCTAGTACTAGTTACGATCATGTTTCGTGCTGCGGTGAAGTCAATCAACCACATTCTGTTATCGGATGTGTCTGACCAAATATGTTTTCCTTATCCACCTTGGCGTTGAAGTCACCAAGCACGATTTTATAACAGGATGGGGGCAGCGCTCGTATGCGTCTCTTCAAGGCACTCGTAAAAACTTTCTTTGGTCTAGTCATCTTATTCTTCTGTCGGAGCGTACGCGCATATTAGGCTTATTTTAAAAAATTAAGCCTTGAAGCGGATTAGGAAAGTCGTTCGTTCACAGGAGTGAATCGCAGGACAAAATGCCGTATTATCATGCCAACTAGAGATCCGCATCCAAACTCGTGTTTCTTCGCATGGCCACTGTAGTAGATATCACAGGATGCTTGCCATTACCAACTCTGTCCCTTCCATCGTATTCCTTAGATTGCAGTGATATCAGAATTATGTCTTTCCAAGATATCAATCACTTGGATAGAGGCACCATCCCTTTTTAGGGTGCGGACATGCCAGATGCATATTCGTAAATAATTATCAGTTTTTCGTTTGCGCACTGAGGAAACGAATTGGTTGGGGCAACAAAAAAAATGCCCAACCGCATTTTCGAAGTTGCTGCAACCTGAAATCTGAAGTTATTGCAGCATACATTTTGTCAGCGATGAATGCTTTTGATGTTGTATGAACTAACTATTGAAAATCAGAACCAAATCATGCCCTACTCATAACTTAAAATCGAATCTTACAACTTACCATTCTCTTGATATGATAGATAGTTGATTGGTACAACATAAATCTGAATTTGCCACATACTGAACATAAATTTAAATTCGTCTGTCAAATTGTTCCGTTAGTTTTCCATCCGACTTTGTCGTCCAATATGTTAGACCATGCGAAAGCCCCTATTCAATTCTTCGTTTATATAGCGCAGTTCAATATGGTAGAAAAATAAAAGCAAGGTTTGCAGATATTTTGCATTGACATTTAATGAAGTTGAACTTGAATCAAATTTTTAATACTGATGGTATTTTTTATTAACAATTAGTTGTGCAAAAAATTATTCGGTTGTTAAATTCAATATTCAATTGAGGGAATCAATGATTTGGTCATTTATTTCCAGTATTTTCAAGGACGACTTGAAAAATCAGTCGATTCTGTTACATCAAACATATTCTTATATGGATGAACGAATATTTCTGGTTTCTACAAAATTTTGATTCTGAATAACGAATTCAGTTTATAAAAACCGAAAAATGTTTATAGCAACTTTTTTTCGAAACACCCAACCAAAAATTTTGGACCTACAGCTAATCTGTTTTGAGAGTGCGGTAGTCGTCATCAGATTTGGGGATCATTCTTTTATTTATTCTTCAACTTTTCATTGAAATAATTTTATTACGTGGTGTGCTTCAAACCCAAAGAACAACTTTTGCTTGATGGCCAAAGTAATCCCGCCGCTCAAATTAGCCGCCAAAGTAAATCGGGTGATAGTTTTTTGACGTTTCCAGGAGACACCACGTGGAGGTTTGGGTAGACTTGAGACGATTTCGATATGGATAATGCTAGCCTCGCCAAGTTGAGGTTGTCAGACACATTGCCATGTGAAGGTCGCCTCCTTGACCCCCTTCTTAATGAAACATCCTTTATATAAACATTTAACAGTGCCGTTTTTTATTACCGTAGATTACTTTCGATTATTCGATTATTCGAAAATTACGAAGAGTAACTTAATTACTTAGGTGGGCATGACAATCCGTGGTCGAGGTACGGACGATTTCATCAGCTCTCGCCAGGCGCCTCTGCTTCACGCGCGGTTTCTCCAATTTACCAAGTGGGGTTAGAGCTTCCTAGGCCTGGTCAATCCATGGTAGATATTGTCTTCCTCTTCGATATCTCTTAGACCCACGGCTTTCGCCTCAAACACCTTTTTCGCTAGAGCTCATGCGAATGTGATAGTCGTCGCCACACCTGACCACACAGAAATTTCCGTAACCGGTGTATTAGATCATGTAGAATATGATCTTAAAGAAGCCAATAATTAGCTCTGTAAATGCTAAACTCGACACCATCCTTTACCGCTTGAATTGTGCGTCTTATCGCGTGCGGATCGCGTGCAGCACGTTCTTCTTCCTCTTCACTCATTTACCAATTATAGCTAGGATCACGTTTAACATTACTGCCACCCTCATTCGTTGCCATAAGACCCGAGGCAGGAGTCATTTCAAAGATAGCATCTTCGCAGAAGTTTACGAAAGCCTGCAGTTTTTCCTTATCACCACCCTCAGTAGCAATGGAGTAGAAGAAGTAACGCTTTGGTTCCCGAATTTGTGGCTTCTCCCATTGCGCGGTATTTGAATCCTTTATTTCAAAGTAGACACGTTTGATGCGTTTGGAGCTGCCCAAAATTTCAATGCGTCTCAAGAATGGTTCGAAGTAGTTTAGCACTGAGCCAGCTGTCTCCAGGAAACGTGCTAGACGCAGTGTTCGCTGAGAGTTTCCAGCAGTACAGCTAATTTGAAACCAATTTCCTTTGATGGTTCATGTAAACTGTCAACAAATGCGCCATAATCGATTTTACCTTCGTGATTTCGTTCGCAGCATGCCAAAAGGAATCCATTTCTTCCCTGAAATGAAAGAGAACTTAGAAAAAGTTTGCTGTAACATACGGTGTATAACTTTTCGATTGCTCCATTTTGTCGCGGAAATGTTTGAGCACTACCCCGCTTTCGTTCTTGATATCGATTTCCTGGAAACTAGGTGACTCAATAAGATCCTGAAGTTACAAGAACATGTCGAAGTATTTCAAAATCAACCTAACATTGCCTCAGATAATCGGAAAATGAGGAAAAAGAGCGATTACCATTATCGACGTTGCCTTCAAGCATGAAGAGCATCATGGTAATCATGCCTTTTGCGAATTCAACAGGTCTTTAAATAAATCCACCTGGTATCCACCACTCTAGGTGCTTTGATAATTTCTCCTGCATGTGCGAAAATAGGGAAAGGAAATCGCCCACAGCATCCCATAATCTGGAGTGGGACTACATTGACCCTGTATGACTTCTGTTAGTGTGTTGAAAACCTGACTTGCCACTCCAATACCCTTATTAAAGTTGGTTTTGCCCGCCGGATCGATGATCTCCTTGCTTGAATAATGCCAGTAAAAGTCCATTATCGACTCTTGAAGGCGCAATAAGTAATCGCCTGTGCAAATGACGACATTGACAGGTGTGGTATTTCCTGCCTGAGCACGCAAGTAGTTCTGCCAGTCTAAAATAGAGTAGATTTTTAGTCACACCAGACTCCAATAGAATACGCAGACTTACCCAAATTGTGGCCCTCACACACGTTAGCTGTATAAAACGGAAGAGTGCACACGTAAAATCAGTATCGTGCATGTTTTTTCAGATGCGCCTTCGACCCAACACCTAGACCTGCACCCGCACTTGGAATGTACTCTTTGTTGTAAAGTTTACAATACGTGGTGTGGTGGGGAAAAGGTGGTTGTGGTGGAGATGATGGTTCAATTTCATTCTCATCTACGTGGGTCACTTCATGTAGACCTTTGAGGGAGGTGCCATCTATTTTCGGGCTTACAATAGTCTATGCAAGTGTTTTGCCTAAGTATATCCGAATGTCTCGATTTACGACAAACATCTCTTTATTTAAAAGTACCTTCATATTCCTAAAATAAAAAATTAAGCTTTGATTTAAGCTATATTGTTATTAATTTCAACTTCTATTATGTTATGTCAATTGATGTCATCCGAAACATATTGAGACGCAAATCGAGAAACTACTGTACATGATTTCATATAAAAGCCTAAAAATAGACTTAATTTAAAAGAAACGTTATTAACTCAAGTAACTGTTTGTAGTTCTCAATCGAGAGAACATATAATTTTATTAGAAATTGATATTCTGACTAAAAAACATGAAAAACATGACCTTTAAAGCACACAATTTGGGGATTTTCAAATTAAAAAAACATGTGAACAAATAATAAAATGTTTTGCATGAAACGTGTAAAATGAAACGTTAGGCGTATTATTATTTATATGAAGAGTAAAAATATTTTTGCTTTCAATTTAATTTTTGCTCAGTTGTTTTAAGTAGATCTTAACACGTTGGGAAAAACGCTAAATATTGTTTATCTTCATTGCGCAACAGTCAAATTAACATTGAATACATTATATAACATTGCATACGTAAAATTCTTACCTCATTTTTTGTAAAAATGTTTTTTTTTTCATGTGGACGAATAAGCATCTAGCAGACAATTTTTTCGAAAGTAGGTTCGAAATTTCTTATTTAGTTGTCATAAGAAAAAAATAATCTACTATTTGGCTGAACAGTAAATTTTTAAGCATTAAAAAAAGATAAATGAAAACACTGCATTTGCATCTAGTTTTTCATTCAAACTATAACATAAATCCTTAACAATTCCAATACGAATTTTTAGTAAGTATACACAATATAAAGCTTTGATGTTAAGAAGTTTTATCAAACTATCGTAGTTGAGGTTGTTTTTTTTTTAAAAGAGTCGCAAAAATTTAACTTTTGTTAACCTTAGACTTAAAACTCGACAAAACTGTTTGCAATACAGATTTCAAGAAAGAAGAAACGATCAAACATTTTAGATTTGCCTCACGACTATTTCAACATTGACCTTAAAAAAATTTGTCACAATATCGTAATTCAGATTTTTTTTAAATTCATCGAAAGAGATCAACTTTTGTCAAATTTAGCCTAGTTCTACAGATACTAAGAAATGCAACAGGAAATGATCAAATCTTTTAAATATGCTGCATGACCATCTAAGCTTTGACCTTACAAAGTTTTATCAATAGGCGTATTCTCTCTGTCTTGCAAAACCCTTGCACAGTGCAAGAATTGCAAAAAATGTAGAATCTTGCACCCCATGCAACAACACAGAAACAAAATACATGCGATAAAAGTTTCGCAACTCGTACAATTTGTGCAACAGTGATGCCCATGTTTTCATTGGACGTGCAACCGTGCACTCTGACTGAAACAAATTTGTTCTTTTTAATTCGTTTGCGTTGGCGTAAGTATTTCACTCCAATTTGATTTTATTTACTTAAATATAAAACTTTTTACATTTCTTCAGCTAAAACTGGACACGCTATCAAAAAAACGAAATACCACGCCATGCAAAGTGGAAAGAAAGTGGAATTAACGCAATTGTGGACTATTTGCACGAGGAGCGTGATTTTGAGCTACGTTCCTATATAAAGAAATTTTCATGTTTTTAATATTTTTATTTTTCAACTGCTCATACATCATCCAACAGCTCAATTCTATTGGAAGGTGCGACATCTGAAGACGCAGTTTAAAAAACCCAAGGACTGGCTTGGATCAACGGGGGTAGGTGTGCTGGAGGAAGACGGGAATGGAAATATCGAAAGCAATTAATGTTTGTGTAGTGGAAAAAACCAATAATAACATAAACAATTGCAGCTAAAATTCTGAAGTTGTGTCCCATTACAACAGGCTTAAAGAAATTTTTGGGAAGCAAACTGTGGGGTTCAGTGAAATAACGCCCAATGAAATAACGCCCAAAATTAAAAATGAAATAACGCCCAAAATATTTTGGGCTTTAAAAAATGAAATAAGGCCCAAAATAATAAATGAAATAAAGCCCAAAATAAATGAAATAACGCCCAAATCAAAAATGAAATAACGCCCAAAATATTTTCAAAGAAAATCATATAAAATATTTGGGTCTTATTTCATAATGAAATAACGCCCGAAATTCGTATGAAAAATATTTGTATGGAAATTTTTTGGGCGTTATTTCATTTTTTATTTGGGCGATATTTCACTGAACCAAACTGTGGCGCTGCCGCCAGTTTTATGTTCCAATACGCCTGCGTCATCACCACCACCATCTCCAGCTACTCCTTCATCGCCAATACAGTTTGCTTAAGAATTTTCATCAAATTTGCCTTCAGACGCACCAACTTCCATCGCACCGGCGCCGACAGCTGCACCAATAGCTACTACACCAAAAACAAAGGCCCCTACTTCAGCCGTATCGCAGCTGGCGAAAATCCATGAGGCTAGAATTTCATTTGAAAATAATAAATTGGATAGTGAAATGGAAATTCAAAGGATTAAAATAGCTTTAGAAGAAAACAGAATTGAATTAGAAATGAGAAAGCTCATAAGTGAAGGAAAAAGGCATGAACAAGAAGTTGACTTAAAAAAAAATGGAAATGGATTTGAAAGAAAAGGTGGTTAAGTACAAAAAAGATAAAAAATATTCAAAATAAAACAAATTTTTTAAAAATATATACTTATAATAAAGACCGTATCGGTCTTATTCATAAAAATATCTTAAAATAGCTTTATAATGTTCTAATGTTAAAAAGCTTTTTAGAGATAAAAAGCTTTTTAAATTTTTGTTATTCATAAAAATGTTGTTTCAGCTTGTTTGTTTGTTTTGTTTTTTTGTCAAAATAAGAACAGCTTCAATTTGAAGAGATAACAGTGTCAAAAATGGTTTGTGAATTTTATAAATTCAATAATTTTTTGTTTATTTGTCACAATTTTATCAAAATTTTTACCCTCAAACAGTCGACAAATTTTGTTATTTTTGCTGTGAAAAAATTATCGTTAATTATTTTTATTTGCAATATTTTGAAATGCATTGCCATATTTTCATAAAACTTTTATAAAAACTTTTTAACAAAAAAAAAAACCTACTTCAAAATCACTACAAAGTAAAAAATAATTTTAAATTACTTTTCCTATTAATCGTGGTAAGATCTGATAATTTATTTATATACATTATTATATTGGAAATCTTATTATTTTAACTTTTTCTAATTTGTTTTATTATTATCATAAATATATTATTTTTTTTATGATAATAAAAGCTTTGTAGTCGGCGCTAATGTTTGTCATTAAATCAGGATATTTTTACCATCCCTGCCCTAATTTCAACTTTTTTTATTAATTTAAGTTTAAAAGTCATTTTAAAAGCTTTGCATACATAAACATTATCAATCTACTGTTTGAGTGTGTGTTGCAGCTTCTCAAAGAAACTGATTTTATTAGCGCCGACTTCGAAGCTTTTATTATCATAAAAAAAAATAATATATTTATGATAATAATAAAACAAATAAGAAAAAGTTAAAATAATAAGATTTCCAATATAATAATGTATATAAATAAATTATCAGATCTTACCACGATTAATAGGAAAAGTAATTTAAAATTATTTTTTACTTTGTAGTGATTTTGAAGTAGGTTTTTTTTTTTGTTAAAAAGTTTTTATTTCTTTCTTTTTAGAGAATATGATAAATTTAAGGAAAAGTTTGTAAACACAATTATTTAAGCTCATAATTTAAAAAATGTGTTTTTCTGTCATTTCTTATCCTTTTCTCTTTTGAATTTTTTAATACATATGCAAGAATTATTAAGGAAAATTTAAAATATTTCACTATTTCATGGTTTGTTGGTTATTTTCAATTTCTGCCTCTTTACAATTTTTATTAAAGTGTCACGCCCTATTTTGAATCCCGCCTATGTAATTTATTGATCATACTTTAAAATAATTCAACCTTGACCTGCACCAAATTTCAGTTCCCTAGCATCAGTATTAACCGATATACAGTATTTCCTTAAAGTGCTTCACGCTATTTATAATCTCTCCCCCTTTTTAATTATTCTACCTACCCACCTACCAAATATTAGTACCTAAGTTCCAATATTTACTGAAATGCAGTGTTTTTCTATTGTGACACGCCCCTTTGTTGAATCTAATCTACTTTCTTGATTATGTTTAATTAAAACTCTACCTTTTCTCGTATTGATTTCAATACCCTAGTGTCAATATTAACTGAGATCATATTGTAATAATTGTGCTTACCTCAGTACTAAATATCAGTATTCAAGTGTCAGTATTATTCGAGATACAATATGTTTCAAATATTTCCACACCCCTTTATCATATAACGCCCACTTAATTGAAATTAATTTTTTATACTTGTGCCTACCTCTGTAGTAAACTTTAGTACTCTAGTGTCAATATTATTCGAGATACAGAGTTTTTATAATATTGCCACACCTCTTTGTCGAATAACGCTCACTTAATTGACCGTAATTTTTCATAATTGTACCTACCCTTGCATGTTTGCTGTAAATGTCAGTACCCTAGTGTCAATATTTACTGAGATACAGTGATTTTCTTATAGTGACACGCCCCTTTATCGAATACCGCCCACATTATTGGCAGTAAGTTGTTATACTTGTGAATACCTCTGTACTAAATTTTACTATTCTAGTGCCAATAGTATTCGAGATACAGTGTTTTTTCAATATTGCCACACCCCTCATTTAATAACGCCCATTTTTTTTTTACAAAAATTTGTACTTATTGTGCCTACCGCTGTAGTAAATTTCTGTACCCTAGGGTCAATATTATTCGAGATACAGTAATTGTCTTATATTGCCACACCCCTTTGTCGAATAACGCCCACTTTCTTGATAGTTATTTTCAACAATTGTGCCTACCTCTGTGCTAAATTTCAGTACTGTAGTGTTAATTTTATACGAGATACAGAGTTTTTCCAATATTGCCACACCCTTTTTTAGAACAACGCCCACTTAAGTGTTTGTAGTTTTTCATATATGTGCCTGCCCTTTTAACTTTACAGTGAATTTTATTTCTGTAGTGGCAATATTGACTGAGATAAAGTGTTTTTCTTATTGAGACACGCCCCTTTGTCGAATACCGCCCCCTTTTACAGTCGGGCACCTCCGCGTTGATGGTATCTATATGTTGACAAAAAATTACGGTAATCGGGCAAGTACTTTAGAAGTAATCGATGTACATACATTCACAAAAAAAAAAAAAAAAAAAAAAAAAAAAAAAAAACAGAGAAACCAACCAACTTGAGAACCTCCTCCTTTTTGAAGTCGGTTAAAAATAGTCTTATCCAAGGTTTATTGAAGGTTTCTCATATGTATATGAATCCTTTATAAGAGGTTTTAATCGTTAGTGGATATTATGATATTTTTCGTGAAAGGCTTTATAAGAGGCTCAACAATTTTTATGAATACAGCCGATAAAATATAAACATATTTTATAAATATAAACGTTTATAGCCCGTTTCAAAACAGAAGAACATTTTTTTAAGTTTCATTTTTCGATGCGCAGTGAGAAATTATTTCTAAAGCTAGAAATTGTTTTTGAGCGTCATTTATTGCTCTTTTTGTACTGTTTGCTGAACTTAATGTTTTTTTGTGTGTATTTTTTACTGTTTATACCCTAAACCTGAAAGGTCAGGGTATATTAACTTTGTACAAACGTTTGTAACGCATAGAACGAAGCGGGTCCGGTATAGAAAAGTTTATATATTCTTGATCAGCGTCACCACGTGAGTCGAGCTATATATGTCCGTCCGTCCGTCCGTCCGTCCGTCCGTCCGTCTGTGTGTTGTCCGTATACACAGGATAAGAAGAAGGAGTTGAGATAATTGGATGAAACTTGGTACACATAGTCACATGAACCCGAGGATCTGCACTATTGAATATTTTTTAAATCCGCCCACGGACACGCCTACCTTCCATACAACACAAAAATTGAAAACTGCATAAATCAGCTCATAACTAACCTACAACAATAATATTTGGTGCGTATTTATTTTGTATCAATACAAAGATGTTTGTGAAAAATGGGTGACGTCCGCTTACGGACACGCCCACCTCCCATACGACTCAAAAAATGAAAACGCAATAAATAAGCCTCTGCTTAACCTACAGTGATAAAATTTGGCACGTATGTTTTTTATGACAAAATAAAGATGGTTTTGAAAAATGGACATCGTCCGCCCACGGACACGCCTACCTCCCATACAACCCAAAAAGTTTAAAACTCAATAAATAAGGTTATGTTTGTCATAGAGAAATTAAATTTGGTATGTATGGATTTTATACCAAAACTAAGATGTGTTCAAAAATTGGGAGTAATCCGTCCATGAACACGTCCACCTTCCATAGCGAAAGCAAAATAAAAGCATTAACTGTGAGCTACAGGAATAAAACTTGGTATGTGTAAATTTTTCATCAACATTTAAATGTATATATAAAAACTTTTTAACAAAAAAAAAAACCTACTTCAAAATCACTAGAAAGTAAAAAATAATTTTAAATTACTTTTACTATTTATTTCTTGGTCAAATTTGTATTTTTATAATAAATATATTTATTTTTTTATGATAATAAAAGCTTCTAGTCAGCGCTAATCATTGACGTAAAATCATGATTTTTCGCCATCCCAACTCTATTTAAGACTTTTTTATTTGTAAATATCCTGCTTGGGTGACGCTGTATTAATTTGTAATCTTAATTTTTCTTAAATCTTAATTAAAATGCTGTATGTGTGTTGCAGCTGCACAAAAAAACTGATTATATTAGCGCCGACTTCGAAGCTCTTATTATCATAAAAAAATATATATATTTATTATAAAAATACAAATTTGACCAAGAAATAAATAGTAAAAGTAATTTAAAATTATTTTTTACTTTCTAGTGATTTTGAAGTAGGTTTTTTTTTTTGTTAAAAAGTTTTTATTTCTTTCTTTTTAGAGAAAATGGTATATATTAAAAAAGTGTATAAATTAATTAAACACCAATTATTTATGCTCAAATATGGAAAAATGCTTTTCTGTCGTTTCTTATTGTGGTCTTTGTCAGTGTGTTTATCAGTACCTACTCTTGTATTTTTATCACTACCCCATTGTCAATATTGACTGAAATATAGTGTGTTTATAATATTGACACGCCTCTTTGTCGAGAATATCACACTCTTTGTCATAGTGTTTTCAATAGTTCTACCCATTCTAACAATGAATTTTACCACCCTTAAGTCAATATGATACAGTTTTTTACACACTGCCACACCCCTTAGTCGAATAACACCCAATCCTTCGGTAGTAATTTGTAATAATTGTGCCTGCGTCTGTACTTTTTCAGTTAGTAGTGTCAGTATTCGATTTAGTGTTTTCTAATATTGCCACACCACTTTGTCGAATGACGCCCACTTTATTCACAATAACTTGTTATAAGTGTGCCTGCCTCTATACTAAATATCAGTATTCTAGTGTCAATATTATTCGCGATACAGTGTATTTTATATATTGCCACATCTTTTCTGTTGACATGGACAAAATTGAATCAGTGTGCAATGCCAACAAATCAGGCATTGCAACAGTGTCAAAAAAATTGCACTGCATAAACGATGCAATAAATGAAAGCAACAGGAATTTAACATTTGAATCCGCGCTAAACGAACTCAAAAAAGAGCTTACGAGGAACTTAGAATCTCTCAAAATAAATAACCCTAATCAAGAGATTCTAAGCAACATTTTGTCTATGCGTAATGATATGGATATTGCGCTTCAATCAGTCAGCGAACCCAAACAACAGTCACAACAACCAGATCCAATGCTTGAAATCTTATTTCAAAAAATGAATGATATAAGCGACGATTTAGCGGTGTTTCGCGTTACGCTCGCCGATATAGCTGATGAAGTCAGATCTACGCACGACAGAGATGATTATACACCACGACATAATCAAGATTCTCCCCGCCGTCACTCTTCTTCTATCCTGGAGGAAATATCGGAAGCAACACTTACAACTTCACCAGCTCAGTCTCCTCCTTCAACTACCTCTCCCGGAAAAACACACAAGAAACCTCAGGATAAAACTCCAGTTGCTGCACCTCGTAAGATGGTTCATCAATTTGGAACAACATGGACCCAAGCTGATTCGGAAAATAGAATTAATAAGCTTGCGAGTGGGAACGTTATGCAGAAGACCGCATTATTTGTTAAAGGTCTTCCTTTAAGAACAAGTGTTTATTGGGTCTGCAAGCTTTTCAAAAGAAAGTACAGAATTGTGATTCCATCTGAGGATTGCCGGAAAACGTCCACAAACCGCAGGAAAAGAAGCACAAATTTCAAAATTTACATCCCTTCTCAATTCGCCTGGCTATTTACCCAATCATCTAGTTTAAATGATAGTAAAGCTGAAGTTTCAACATGGGTTGACAAATCAAGGAGGCCGCCTAAAAGTAAAACTTATAGCTCTAAATCTAACATTAAGTCTAGTTATAATAAAAACAATAGTTCTAATATTAGCAATAATAATTCCAACATTTCTAATGCTAAGAAAACTATATATAAAAATATTCCAACTTTACCTAATCCAAAAAACACACCTTCCGAAAAAAAACTACCTTACACCAGTCCTAGCTCTGATCCTAACTGGAAACTTAAAACTAATATCTTTCCAACTTTCACTCGGCAGATTAATCACACTACAAAACATCCTAACTCGAATCACACACTTCCATCTTCTAACCCAAAACGAGTCTCATTTAATCTCAATCCTAACTCTGATGCACCATCAGATAAAAATGAGAGCAACATTCTCCACACACTCTATCCTAACTTTGTTCATTCCCATACTATAAACCCATCTCCTTCCGCTTTAGTCACGAATGAAGCCCATAACCAACCTGGTAGCCCTACTTCTTTCATCGACCCTCTTCAACCACCAAAAGTTAAACTTACTTTAAATTCTTGTGCTGACAATGAGAGCAGATATGCCCTCTCTCGTCTTAGAGAGAACAGTGTTTACAACAATGTGCGTCTATATCTTGCTTATATGCATAAGGCACCGGTATCCACCTGTATAGATGGTAAAACCAAGACAAACCTCAAAGTCTTGATACAGCAAGAAGGTTTACCTACCGATGTCGATGAATTACGTAAGTTATTTACCAGTTTCCACGAGCAACTCGGTTTGACGATCCAATAAGTCAAAGAAGATCTTGACACGTACGGTGCTCATGTAAGGTCAAAACATGTCTCTTACCTTCAAAAGTCCCGTAAAGAGCAGCAACAATATTATTCCTAACCAACTTTCGCATAATCAAAACTCTATTCCAAGCCCACTATTTGTATCTCTGTACTACCAAAACGTTAGAGGATTACGCACCAAAATCTCTACAGTGTTTCTAAGCTCTCTTAAACTTCCCTACGATATTTTTGCCCTAACTGAGACCAATCTTACCCAGGATTTCAAGGATACTGAGGTATTTGCGTCTGATTTCGTGGTGTTCAGAGACGATGGACTCGATAAAGATGATCTCTCCTCAGGTCGTGGTGTCCTTCTTGCAATTCACAATCGTTTCGACCCATCCTTTGTAAAAAAATCCCGTACAGCTAATTTTGAATTTATATGTGCCAAAGTCTGTATCGCTAAGCGGTTCATATTCATTATCTGCTGCTATATTCGCCCTTCTCAACCAGTGAATGGTTATCAGCTCGCAGTAGACGCAATTGATTCACTTTTTGATCTTATAGACCCATCTGACACAGTTATATTTCTGGGGGACTTTAATCTTCCCAGCCTTCAATGGGTTCTGTCAGATGACGAGTGCCATTATTTCGCTTCAAATGCTACATCTGAAAAAGAAATTCTCTTTACTAGCTGCCTTTTAGACTCTGGCCTTTACCAGTTGAGCGGAGTAACAAACAATATAGGTAGACAATTAGACCTTGTCTTTTCTTCAGATTCAGATAATTGTGTAGTCTCTGCTAGTAACCACCTTCTTTCAACACTCGATCACTACCATCCTCCTCTATCTCTTACCCTTTCTTACAACAATAATATCATAAACACACACTTTGAACACGCGTATAGCTTCAACTTTCGGAAAACTGATTTTGTAAAACTTGAGATCTTAATCAGTAGAATCGATTTCCAACATCTTTTTGATAATGCTCATGAAAATGTTGATAATGCTGTTGCTCTCTTCTATGACAAAATGTTCGACTGCTTCACACAATCTGTCCCATTTAATAGGCAGAAGAACTTTTTGTCATCTCCCCCCTGGTACAATAAGGAATTACGCTCACTTCGTAATAAAAGGAACAAACTTTGGCGCACTTATTTAACTACTCGTTCTTCTATTGACCTCACAAACTATCTTCACGCCTATAACCATTTTTCTGCACTCTGTGAACATCTATATGACTCTTATCTTGCTCATATTCAAACAAAATTGGTGTCGGATCCTAAAAGCTTCTACAAGTTCATCAATATTAAAAGAAAATCTGACAACTATCCATCTACCCTTACTTTTTCAGATATCTCCTCAGATAACCCGGAAATAATTGCAAACCTATTTGCAAATTTCTTCAGTCAGTCATTCATAAGTCATAAGGATGAATTAGACTATGAATACTTTTCTTCACTAAGGAATTGTGCTCAAACCTCGCTGACTTCTGTTGATATTACACTAACTGATGTCTTAGCAAAGCTACATAATCTAAAAGATGATTTTTCTCCTGGACCCGATGGGTTGCCTGCTATTGTCATCAAAAAATTCGCGAACTTTTTGGCTCATCCCCTTTTGACACTCTTTCAACTTTCTATTTCTAACTCAGTTTTTCCAAAGTTATGGAAGAATTCGTACATAATCCCTTTACATAAAAAAGGACCTAAAAATGATATTGCTAATTACAGACCTATTGCAAAACTGTCATGTACTCCCAAAATTTTTGAAAGTATTATCTACGATATTCTCTTCTTCCATTGCAAATCTATCTTTCCTCCTAGTCAACATGGTTTTCTAAAGGGTAGATCGACTACCACCAACCTCACACAATTTGTTTCAAACACTTTATGCTCGTTGGAAAATGGTTACGAAGTTGATGCAGTTTCCACCGACTTTAGTAAAGCGTTTGACAAAATCTCACACACTATCATCCTTCTTAAGCTTAAAGCCTTTGGTTTTCCATCTCTGTTTATGTCATGGATTAAATCTTATCTCGAAGATCGCAGTTATAATGTCATCTTTAGATTTTCCAATTCAAAATCTTTTACAGCTTCCTCTGGTGTCCCACAAGGCAGTCACCTTGGTCCTTTGCTATTCGTCTTAACAATTGCTGATGTTGATGGTATCATCAATGAATCCAATCTTTCTGTGTATGCTGATGATATGAAAATCTATCGGCGCATACAAACTAATGCCGATTCTCGCAAACTTCAAGACGATCTGGTCAGCTTTTCCATTTGGTGTCAAAATAATCTTCTGGAACTCAACGTCAGCAAATGTCAAGCTATAACATATTCTCGTAAGCGACACCAACTTCCTCCGAGAACGTATTACATTCTCGGCAAGCCAGTTCCCTCTGTATGCTTTTTACGGGATTTAGGCGTTATTTGCGACAAAGAACTTAACTTTCGGTCTCATGTTGATAATATCATTAATAGAGCCAACTCTGCACTTGGTTTCGTGAAACACTGGTCCAGAGAGTTCTCCAATCCTTACGTCACTAAATCTCTCTATCTTTCCTTTGTAAGACCCATCCTCGAATATGCCAGCCAGGTTTGGTCTCCCATCTACAACACCCATTCAATGCGAATCGAAGCCGTTCAACGCAGATTCATTCGTTTCGCTCTTCGTGGTCTTCCCGGCTCTGACAGTTTCAACTTACCTCCTTATGCCAACCGTCTGAAGTTGATTAACATGCAAACACTTGCAAAGCGAAGGGAAGTTGCCGATGTTCTCTTCATTCATCAACTAGTATGCGGTACCATTAACTGCCCAGAACTACTCCAATCAATATCCTTTAATACCAACCCACGCAACCTTAGGTCTATACCTCTCTTCCACCTTAACTTTCACCGCACCGACTATGGATGCAGTGAACCTATAACCAGAATGCTTCGGGTAACCAATAGATTGATCAGTGAATTCGATTTTCACCTGAGCAGACCACTACTCCGAAACATCCTTCTTAACTCCAACGACACTTCCTCCCCCTCTCTAATGTATTCTTCTTATTAAGATATGGTACCATTGTAAATTAAGATACTCCCTGTTAATTATAAAATTTAGTTCTTAAGTATTCAAACTGCTTGTATTAAGCTTATATATAAATAAATAAATAAATCCTTTATCAAACAAGGTCCACTGTATTGAAATTAATTGTTTTATAACTGTGCCTACCCCTGTAGTTAACTTTAGTACTCTAGTGTCAATATTATTCGAGATACAGAGTTTTTCTAATATTGCCACACCTCTTTGTCGACTAACGCCCACTTAATTGACTGTTATTTTTTACCTACCCTTGCATTTTTTCTGTGAATTTTATTAACTCTAGTACTCTAGTGTCAATATTTACTGAAATACAGTGTTTTTCTTACAGTGACACGCCCCTTTATCGAATACCGCCCACATTACTGACAGTTATTTGTTATATTTGTACCTACCTTTGTACTTAATTTTAGTATCGTAGTGTCAATAGTAATCGAGATACAGTGTTTTTTTTTAATATTGCCACTCCCCTTCTCGATTAACGCCCATTTTTTTTTTACAAAAATTTGTAGTGATTTTTCCTACCTTTGTAATAAATTTCTGTACCCTAGTATCAATATTATTCGAGACACAGTAATTCTCTGATATTGCCACACCCCTTTGTCGAATTACGCCCACTTTTGTTATAGTAATTTCCAATAATTATACCTACCTCTGTACTTAATTTCAGTACTCTAGTGTCAATTTTCGCCGAGATACAGAGTTTTTACAATATTGCCACACCCTTTTTTAGAATTACGCCCACTTAAGTGATCGTCATTTTTAATACTTGTGCTTGCCCTTGTAATTTTATCGTAAATTTTATTACCGTAGTGTCAATATTTACTGAGATACAGTGTTTTTCTTATACAGACACGCCCCTTTTCCGAATACCGCCCCCTTTCATAAACGGGCACCTCCGCGTTGATAATCTCTATATGTTGACAAAAAATTACGGCAATCGGGCAAGTACTTTAGGAGTAATCGATGTACATACATTCACAAAAAAAAAAAAAAAAAAAAAAAAAAAAAAAAAACAGAGAAACCAACCAACTTGAGAACCTCCTCCTTTTTGAAGTCGGTTAAAAATATAGGTTTTATGCGCCCACGGACACGCCCATTTACAATAAAATTTTTTTTTTGTTTTTGAAAAGTGGGTTTAGGGTATTTCATAGTCGGCCTAGACCGACTTTAGACTTTCTTTACTTGTTTTTGAAACAGTACTTTAAAAACCACTGATAAATTGTATTGTGTTATTACGAAATCTGTTTGGGTCGCAGGATATCATAACCGAAGCCTTAAATCCATTTTCGAACTATATTTTTAAAAATAAATTATTTTCCTAAGAAAACAAATTGTGAAGTTAAATACCGTCTGAAAAAATTTTTTTTTCTGACACAAATTTTGTATTCAATTTTTATTGGTTGATTTTGAAAAATAATATTCAGTACCATGGTGAAATAATTGAAAGGTGTTCTCATCCCATGACATTTTTCAATATTTTTTTTGACATGCTGCCTTATTTTGACAATTATAAGGGTTTCAGATACATGTTTTTTAAGGGTGTGGTTTTGAGTCCGTTAAGTACTCAATATAAGTACTTTTTTATTTTTGGTAAGTAAAACGCACAAGTCGTGTGCTTATATTAAAAACTTAATCCTAGCAAAAGTTATCACAAAAAAACCGAGAAACCTAACATAAAATTTTTATAAAGATGAAACTTTACGTAAGATTTCTCGAAACATGATTATGACTTAGATTATTATATTAGATTATTATTATTTTATTAGATTATAATTGCTTTTGACTACAGATATAATGAATATTCATGTATACTAGTATCGCCTGGGCCCATGGTATAATAATTAATAAGGTAGCATTGACAAGTGTTGATTTTCTCATCTGCAAGTAAACGAGTTCGTGTCAAAAACAGCTGTTCGTTGTTATATGCGTTGGCAACATTTGGCTGTGTCAACTGTTGTGATAGCGACACATCGGGGAGTGAAGCTATCGCTACGGAAGTGTCAGAAAAGTTGTCAAGTTGATGAAATGTCGATCATTGTATCAATTACCAATGGAAACTTTACCGACAAATAAAAAATTTTCTATTTTAAATGTATTTTTATGCACAACTTCTTGAGAAGACGTCAAATATTGGGATAGCCTTTTAATTTATTGAATCATGATTGTTTCCTACAGAAACGTCAATACCACCTTGTAAATAATTATACCATTTTTATTATAAAAAATAGTCGGTGCTCTCCTTCTCCGCGCTCGGAAAAAAACAATAATCAAAATCGGTTGAGAAACACGGGAGAAAATGGTTTTTAAATGTTTTCCCTACGCCTATTTATATAAAGATTAGACAGTTAATTTTGAGTTTTACATGAAGATACTCTAGAAAGCGTTGCATGTTATGTAATAAGTAAACTCAATTAAGAAGATTGTCAAGAAAGCTCTGATCGTGGTCTTATGTTGTCAAGTGTCAAGCGGTTCTCTTCTAAAACCGAATGCACTCTTCATAGAAAAGATCAAACTTGTGGAAAGTATCTAAAAGTTGATAGTATATAAGAGCTAAAATTTACTTATTTCAAAAATTAATAAGTAAATGAGTAAATAAATTATTAATTAAAAACTAAAATTTTAATGTTACATGTATAATAGTATAATATTCAAGTATCATCTCAAAAAAGTACTAGTATCAGGAAAGTACAAAAATATGCAACCCTACTACGATTTCAAAAGAAATTGTCAAAATAAGGCAGCCTATTTTTTTCTGATATTGGGGATGAGAACACCTTATATTCATTTCACCATGTTCAGTACTTCCGCAGCGCAGTTGCGATGAGCAACAAAATTCAAGAATTTACAATAATTTTTAGGGAATATTAAATTTTATTTTTCATGTCGACCAATCAGAATGAAGAACACTCTCAAAATTATTTTCTTATTCTCAAACATATGCGAAAATGGTCTTCTCTTTTGAAACAGGCTATAATAAATATAAACAGAAACAAAATTTGTTTTTTTTTTACATGTTTTAATATTTTATTTCAATAATTATTTCTTTTAATTATCAACATAGTTCGGTATAACTTTTGCCTTTTTACAACTGCTGCAATTTTCAACACTCTGAACAGATGTTGTGACTTTTTTCATCTTTTTTTCGAGTCCTTAATTCTTTAAGACTACCAAACCGCTCTTTTAGAATGCCAAAGCAATGTTTCACTCTTACTGGAAATCTGCTATGTCGTAAATTGAAAGCTTGATGAGCGCTTTGATGAGTTCAATTCCTGCGAATTCGACCTGAATGCAGTAATGAGGGTGGTTTGCAAAGGATAAGCAGAATCGCCTGCAATCCATTGTTCTGAGGAAAAGTATCTATTTTTCTGGCAAAAAAGGTCACTAGTCCGAAAAATGCGCGCATCATGAACACTTCTAAAATGGCCTACTGCAACATGAGAAATTATTAGATGATAATCGCATACGACTTGTGCTTTAATGGAATAAATGCGACTTTTTGAAAAATAAGCTGTGTGATTGACAACAGGTGCTTCGGCAAGCTTCAGTTCAGTGCCATCAATATGTCCTACACAATGTGGCAACTCATGCTTTGTCTTGTTCACAATATCTTGCCTTTCGGTCGGATCAGGCCATGAAATATATTTGGGTTGGAGACGCAGGAAAGACTCGAAAACTCTAAGCGTTATTTTATAAATGGTTTCCCTATCTCCAACCCCAAATATTTTGGTTATTTTTCGAATGGCCGCATTATCCCCAGATGCTCCGAGTCGGTACAAAACAATACCCAACTGAAGATCGATAGGATACTGCTGCTGCGTGTGTAAGTTGATATATTCTGGGCTATCGCGTACACAGTAAAAAGTTTGAGGATAAATTTTATCTTTTTTATAACATTTCTGTTGTATAAACTCGTTTTATTCCAAATTTATTTTAAGTTTTATCCCACTCAATATTATAAAACTTGCATTTCCATTCAAACCGCTGTTTTACTCCAAAATAGTATAAATTGTATACCATAAATTTATAAAAATCATATATATATTCCAGTTGTACACACGAAAACCTCACGGAGCCACTCGTCTTTCACGTACAAGTCGAGTTTGTGAAGCTATCGAACTTCAGCGATGCTATCAGACAATCAGTTTGTGTTTGTTCTTCAGTCAGTAATCATGTTATGCGCAAATAGTTCCGTTGAATATTTTTGTTCACACACATTCCCAATAAACCAAACGAATTTGCCTCGAATTCGAGGTCAATCCGAGATCTCGGATATTTATTTCGAAAACGAAATTTGAAAATGTTTTGCTCATGAACCCAATGGCGGGAGAAATGCACATTTCATTCTCGAAACGAGATTTTTTATCATAATCGAATCACTACCGAAGCGAGAATTTCAACATTTCCAGAATTTATAAGATTATTATTGTTAAAAAATAAAAAAAAAAAAAAAAAAATACATGTTCAGTATTCGTACCCGCGTCTCCCGGATGCCAGTCTCCTACATTATCCACTATCCTATCGCATTTGTTGTTTAGAAGCGGCGTAATTTACTTGATTATGAAAACAAACGTTTGAGGAAGTGGGTTCGACTCCCAGCTCAGGCAAAAAAATGTATTATTGTTTTTTTTATTGCTTTTGGTGTTTTTTCTCTATTTTTTAAAAAATTTAAAAACAAAAAAATCAATGTTGCGATGATTAATTGCAGATATATAAAAATTAATTTATTTTACGAGATTGCGGACTCGTTTCGAACTCGAATCGAATACGAGATATCTAATCCGAGTCCTCGGTTTCATCACTTATTCGAAACTAAACCGAGTCCGCTATGTGGTTTATTGGGTTACGACAAAAACAGTGCGCTAGAATTGGAAGCTATGCCAACCTGATTAAACATGCCAACTTCTGAGTACAATTTTCAACTCTTTATTTTTCCTGTCAAATTGTTTTTGAAAATGTAAAAAAAACAATATATCATGAAATCTATCAATTGAAATCTAAATATGATTCCTGATTTATGACTTTAAATTTAACACATATTAACATATTTAATGTTTGTTTACATATGTGCCACATATTTTTATACAATATTTTATACAATTATAAAAAGTAACCAAATGTGTTATAAAAAGATTTTATACTTTTGCTTATAAAAATGTATACCAACCTAGTGTAAACACATTTTATACTTTTTTCGAATAAAATCTATACCAACTTTTATAAATTTGGCTTATACGATGTTATGGTATACATTTTATAACATATTTGGAATTGATTTATACTTATACCAAATAGTATAAAATTTATCCTCATATTTTTTACTGTGTATTAATGATATTAAAAATTCAAATTGAACTCTTGTCACACGTAGCATCTATCGAAAACGATTTTCATCGAACGCAACAAGCAACGTCGATCTCCATTCCAATGATTTAGGAACATTGTGAAAAATTCCACGGTTTGACAGAGTGACAAGAATGTCTTCAACCAAATCATTCAATATCCTCCAAAACGAGCGTTCATCTGGTAAATTAAATAAATTAGATACTAACGTGAACAAAAATTACTATAAATATTACCATCTTTCAGAATAATATTGTAAGCAGCATTTTCAATAAGACAATCTAAAATATTTTTTGTTTTCACTAGTTCGCTGCATTTCTTACAATGTTTACTTTGTGTTTAATATTTTTGTTTTAGTGCGCTCTCGCAGTGTTGCATTTATCAGTATTGCAAGTTTGCATTTTCACAAATTTTACATCGCTGCTTTACTGCGAGAATACCCCTAATATATCATAGTTCAGTTATATTTACAATGCGATGCAAGAATTCAACTTTTGCCAACTTTAGCCTTTAAAATAGACGAAATTGTTAGTTCTATAGATTTCAAGAAACCATATAAAAAACGATCATACCTTATAAATATGCTTAAAGATTTTCTAAGCTTTGACCTTAAGAAGTTTTATCAAAATATTGTAGTTCAGTTATTTTTGCAATGCTACGCAAGAATTCAACTTTTGTCAACTTTAACCTTTAAAATAGACAAAATTGTTCGTACTACCGATTCCAAGATATGAAATAAAACTTTTTTATAAAAATGGCTTAAAACAGTCTGAGACTATTCTTATAATTTTATGCAGTCGAAGTATGAAAAAAAATATTAAATTTTGGCCGCTTAAAGAAATAATGGGCCCTCATCAAACAATTTGAATAAGCACTAGACTAAACAGGAGCAACTTTCACATATTTAGAACCAAATTTAGAAACTAAACAAAACAATGCAAAAATTAAAGAAGGCTAATTTTTCTTTCCTCCTATTATAAAAATAAATTTATAATGTAATTTTTCTGTTAGGCATTTTCATTGAACGTGAATTGGTAAAAAAAATGCTAACAGCTGTTGAAAAAAGAGCGTGGTGCAGTGGTGCAGGAAATCATCGAAGCAATAACTATGCACAAATTGTGAAGGAATTACATATCGCATTACAGTCTATGGTATGCAGTATGCCAAAAAAACTCCACTATTTGCATTCACATTTGGATTTTTGCAATTTTTTCCACAAAACTTAGAGCATTTCAGTGACGAGCAAGGAAAAATATTACCATCAAATTTTAAAAATAGTGAGAATAAGCAAATTGTACATGCTATAGGACAATTGGTCGCTTCAACGCGAAAGTTCAAGCGGATATAGATATAAGAGAGAAAAGAACGTCGAAGCATTTTAGCATTTTCAAAAAAGAAACTTATGATTCAATTGAAAATGAAATCATATTTATGTAGGTACTTATATATTGAATTAAAAGGAAAATATCTGATTAACATTTAATTTATTGTAAGATAAAATATTTTATATAGACACTTAATTTGAATTTATAAATTAACCAGATTTTTAATTTAATTATTAGACTGTCGTCTTTGTCCTTCAAGTTATTCAAGAAGTCGTTACTATATTTACTTTCCAGGAACTGGATATTCATGTTCTGATCCAGATGCACCTGATGGATATTCATGTCCTGATGCAGTTCCACCTGATGGATATTCATGTCCTGATCCAGTTCCACCTGATGGATATTCATGTCCTGATCCAGTTCCACCTGATGTATATTCATGTCCTGATCCAGTTCCACCTGATGGATATTCCTGTCCTGATCCAGTTCCACCTGATGGATATTCCTGTCCTGATCCAGTTCCACCTGATGGATATTCATGTCCTGATCCAGTTGCACCTGATGTATATTCATATTCACTTCCTGATTCAGCTAGACCTTCATGTGCTGTTGGAGTTTCGTGTTCAGCTCCTGCTCCAGATGCTGTTGGACTTGAACCAGACACTACACTTCCTAAAGTCATACCCAAAATAGTTAAAACAAAGAACAGCGAAAAGAACTTCATATTGCTTGGTAAGTTTGTATATTCGTAAAATAGAACTAATTTTGAAGCTCAAAACCTGCCTTTTATAGCAAAAAATTGAAAAAAAATGTTTTAACATACAATAAAAATTGTTTTGTGTTTTTCTCTGACGTCTGTTGAAACAAGTGTTCATTTCAAATAGAAATTATAAATTCTATTAAATTTCATAACCATAAACAAACACGTGTCGATATATCGTTGGATGTGAAATCTTTATTTTTTATTTATTTTTATGGGAAAATAATTGTTTTATATAATAATTTTTGCCACATATATTTGTTGCTCGTATACTATGCGTCACGAGAAAGACACTTGGAGAAATTGGGTAAAAAGTTAGGTAATTTGTTTTTTTTTTTTTTTTTTTGTCTGTTGAGTACTGAATAGGTTGAGAAAGTGAATAACTTATATACAGATATGAGATGATAAGATGTGTCTAAATATCAGTAGATTATAGTTATTAATATATCACTCGATTTCTTCCTTGTTGTCATAATGAAAAAATGTTAAAACTTATCTCTGATATGTTTAGGAAATCCTTGCAATGAAAAAAATATTGAAAAAAATGCTCGGTCGCAAACAGTTTTTAGAAATTCCCATTAGATTTTAAAGTCATGATGATCCGTTTTGATAGTGAAATAGATAGTGAAATCTTGTGTATAGCAGCGGGTGCGTACCGAGACCATGTTGGTTGGGGGATTATGATGGTATTTTGGCCGACTGAATGTCCTTAAGTGGCGTCCTTTTTAGTACAACATGGTTAAATAAACCAAAATTACTTATTCTTTCGATCAATTTTATATAGTAGTACTAGCTGATAATACCCGGCGCAGGTTGAGTCTGGTGCTAATTTTTTTGTGTTGGTTATGAGACATGATACGGCAAAACGCCCAACTCTAGCCATATTTATACCCCCACGCTTACTGCGTAAGGGGTATATTAATTTTGTCACGACGTATGTAACGCCTGTAAGGAGGCGTGGTAGGTATAGAAAAGTGTATATATTCTTGCTCAGCATCACCACCTGAGTTGATTTAGCCATGTCCGTCTGTCTGTCCGTCTGTCTGTCTGTCTGTCTGTCTGCCTGTCTGTCTGTGGACACGATTACAGCCGTCTATCGTGCTGAAATTCGATATTTAAGCTTTTTTCAAAAACTAAGGTCAAGTTTGAGAATGGGCTAAATCGAATGAAAACCACGCCTACCTCCCATACGACCCCAATGCTGAAAACTCCATAAAGAAGCGAATATATGCGCTATAAAACTTAAATTCGGTATTTTTATAGTCTATGACAAAACTCAAGTGTGTTAGAATGGGCGTCATCCGCCTTCTAACACGCCCACCTCCCATACAACCCCAATATTGAAACCTATATAAAAAGGCTTGTGTCGAAGCTATAACAATAAAATTAAATACTTATTATTTTAATATAAAAATTAAGACGTAAGAGAAAAATGGGCGTAATCCACTCACGAACACGCCCACCTCTCATACAACCCTAAAATTTAAAACTATATAAATAGGCTTCTATCGAAGCTACAAAAGTAAAATTAGATATTTATTCTTTTTATAATAAAATTAAGATGTGTTAGAAAACTGGGCGTCATCCATTGATGAACACGCCCACCTTCCATACAACCAATAATATTGAAAAATCTATAAATAGGCTAATATTTAAGCTACAGACCTGAAATTGGGTACTTGTGTATATTATATCAAAATTGAGGCGTGTTAGAAAAATTGGCATAAACCACTCAGAACATACAGCCCCTAATTAAAAACTTTATAAAAAGGCTTGTCTTTACTTTGCTGGAAAACAATTTGATATGAATTAGACGTCATCAAAATAGTAAATTTTTTTAAATCTCATATCAAAAGAGCTGCAATTTAAGATTTTGTACCATTGCGAATCGCCCGTGGGGGTATTTTAACTTCGGCTAAGTCGAAAATATATCTTACTAGTATTTGTATATATTTAATACATTAGAGCTTCCGGTTTCACGTGTTCCTAAAAAAAATCAAGTGAAAACACAAATCTCAACTAAACGTGTATTTTATTCACGAACTTCACGTGAGGTTCGTATTCACGTGATTCACGTGAATATTTATTAGTCACGTACTTTAGGCATGAGCTGAACTTTTAATAGTTTTTGAACTCTAGGTAAAAAGTGGTTATTTGTGGCCTATCCCGTTTGTAAATTTTTTTTTTTAAATATTTTTGGTGCAATATTTTGATACAGTGTGACCCTTCTGTCTGAGAGTCTCAATAATACCATCCCCCTTAGAAACTCGTAAAGAGTGATTATTTGTTGTCATCTCGCTCCGTTTTCGAGATATCCCGCTTTTTTTGGTTTTCTTTAAAAGTTTCTGGTTAAATTTGCTTTTTTGATTACTAATTTAAAAATTTTGAATATTTTTATACCCTAAACCTGAAAAGTGAGGATATATTAACTTTGTGCAAACGTTTGTAACGCATAGAACGAAGCGAGTGCGGTATAGAAAAGTATATATATTCTTGATCAGCGTCACCTCGTGAGCCGAGCTATTTATGTCCGTCCTTCCGTCCGTCCGTCCGTCCGTCTGTGTGTTGTCCGTAAACACAGGATAAGAAGAAGGAGTCGAGATAATTGGATTAAACTTGGTACACATGGTCACATGCATCCAGGAATCTGCACTATTTTATAATTTTGGAATCCGCACACGGACACGCCTACCTCCCAAACAACGCAAAAATTTAAAACTGCATAACTCAGCTCATAATAAGCCTACAAAAATAAAATTTGGCTTTTATGTGTTTTATATCAACACAAAGATGGTTTTGAAAAATTAACGTCATCCGCCCACGGACATGCCTACCTCCCATACAAACCAAAAAATTGAAAATTGCAAAAATAAGCTTATGTTTGTCTTACAGACATCAAATTTGGTATATAAGTATTATATACTAGAATTAAGGTGTGTTAATAAATTGGGCGTAGTCCGTCTATGAAGACGCCCATCTCCCATACAACCCAAAGATTAAGAACTCAATATATAAACCCAATGTTCAACCTACAGAGATAAAACTTGGTACGTATGTTTTTTTTTAACAAAACAAAGATGTTTTTGAAAAATTGACGTCATCCGCTCACGCACACGCCTACCTCCCATACAAACCAAAAACAAATTGAGAACTGCAAAAATAAGCTTATGTTTGTCTTACAGAGATCAAATTAAGTATTTTATACTAAAACTAAGGTGTGTTCAAAAATTGGGCGCAGTCAGTCCATGAACACGCCCACCTCCCATACAACCCACAATATTAAAAACACTATTTAAAAGTTCATATTTGACCTAGAGAGATAATATATAGTATGGGAGCAAATCATAAAACAACTGAGGTGTGCGCTAAAAATGGGCGTCATCTGCCCACCAACACGCCCACCTACCATATTAACCCGGTAAGCAATAACTGTATTAATTTTATAGGTAATAAGATTACATGAATTTTTATAGGAAGTTATGTCTATTTGTTTTAGTATTTTAATATATATTTAAAAATTAAAGGAGGTTAAGGGTGTTCCATAGTCGGGCTAGACCGACTTTAGGCTTTCTTTACTTGTTTTATCCTAATTCTGAACAGGACATTTTTGTGCTAAGTGTGTGGCTTGATAGTCAAAAAATTTCGAGATTAATCTAAACCTCGGGCAAATGTATTTTTAATTGTAACAAATTTTTTTGTTTTGCCGTCAGCTTTCTATGTATATAGAAGGGTTAGCCACAGGCTTCATGAAAACATGAACTTCGGAGTCGTTCAGAGCCGTTCGGAGTCGGCATAAAACATGCTGGTCAAGTTTTCGATCAATTGTGTACAAACATGTTACAACACTTACGACATAATCTATATCTTTATCTATTAGAGTGTATCGACTTGTATGGGAAATATCTTACCCCCAATTTCGGTACCAAAATTTAATCGTATATGAAAAATCCATTCCATTAGTGGAATTTTTTTTTTATTTGAACCAATTTTGGCGTCCCCCGAAATGCATTTTTGTACATTTTTTTCAACTTTTGTACTGGAGACCCAGTAATGGTTGATTTAAAAAGAAAAGCAAGCTTATCAATCAATTCCTTTCATATAAAAACACAGAACTGCAAATTTTCATCCTTCTTGACAAATGCTCTGACGAGATAAAACAGTTTTTTTAAAACTGCACAATTAAAATTTTCCTTAATTTGAGAAATATAAGCTTCCACACCAAATTTCAAATTTCTACAATAACGCTTTCTATTTTTGGCCACACTCCAGCAAAATTTTTGATGAAAACTTCACATTTGTTTTTTTAAAATTTGTGCTTTTTTCAGCCTTATCAAAAATTGCTTTCAAGCGGCATTCTCCTAAACTTCTAAAAGCCCATTTGAATAGCTTATTATTCAATGAAAGTTATTTAGACTGCGAACTTAAAGTTTTCCTGGGAAAATGCCTACTTAAATCCTTTCATTGAAGGCCTGAAAGAAGGTCTTCGATTGTAAAATTCTGGGAGCACTTCTAGAGAAGACTAAGGAAAGCATTCCACCCAATGAAATGAATATTTAGGAAGAATGCCTTCTGGATGTGAAAGTACAAGTTTTTTGCTGGGACGATCGAGTACGACGATGCTACAACGAAAATATTCTTCGATTCGTTATCAAGTGGTGGTTACCGCAGACGAGAAAAACTGAATTATTAAATTATTTTGAATGAAATAAAATTGATCAAATTTCAAATTCAAATTTCTGATCCATTTATTTAAGACCAAATCAAGCAATTAAGTCTATTTCCAGCTTTCCACCAATTATTTCTAAGCAAAATACTAATTGAACTGTCCCGCTCTAATAAAAAAATCAATTAATTTAGAGAAACAATTGGAATCAAAATAAAGTTTAAATATTAACGTCTAACCTCCTATACAAAGTGACATTTTCAAATCTTTAAAATTTCATAAATTTCCAAAAAAATTAATTTGTTATCTTTCATGTCATTTTGATCTCAAATATGCACTCTGAGTGCATAAATTCATCAATATTTAGAACTTAAAAGTTGTATCTGATGAAAAGTGACTCAAGAAAGATAACAGAGCTAGAACATGACCTTTTTGGAATTCAAACCAGGAACCTCTAAACTGGCGGTCAAGTATGCTAACCATGCGACTACTTAAGCCATCTTAGGTTGCGGTTATAGTGAACGCCGAGTCAGACAGGCAGGCAGGCAGGTAATGTGAACAAGCGAGATAGATAGCTATCTCGTTTTTCACACAGATTTCAGCCTGCCTGTCTGCCTGCTTGTCTGAATCACGTTCACTATAAACGCAGCCTTAGGTTAAGGCAATACACTTGTATCAGATTCAATATCACTTGTTTCAACAGCTTACCACTACACTTGAACACGCTTTAATAAATTGCCCCATCTAGCCCACAAATATAAAATCTTATTTTCGAAGCAAGGCCGTTTTTGTTTCATAGATGTTACACATGAAAAACTTATTTCAAACCTTAAGAAAATTAATTCTTCACCAAAATAACGTGTATGTCTGATAATGAATTTCTGAACAAAAATAATTAATCAATTGTTACTTAAATTATAGAAATGTATTTATCAAAATTATAAGCAAATATGGTTTACATATTATTTTTTTTTAAATTTCAAAATTTGTATCTAAACACTTAATTCGAATTTTCAATTCAACCAGAATTTTATTATTTTATTTTAAAGATCCATCGTCTTGATCCTTCAAGTTGAACTGGTTATTATTTCTACTAACCAGCTACTGGATATTCAAAATTATTTTCTGATCCAGATACAACTTTATAATCCGGAGTTTCATTTTCCGATCCAGATACAACTTCATAATCTGGAGTTTCATTTGAAGATCCAGATATAATATTATAATCGTGATCACCTGATCCTGTTGGACTTGAACCAGACACTTCACTTCCTAAAGTCATACCCAAAATTGTTAAAACAAAGAATAGCGAATAGAACTTCATATTGCTTGGTTAAATTTGTATATTCTTTAAATTGAACTAATGTTGAAGCTCAAAAATCTGCCTTTTATAGCAAATAATTTAAAAAAAATGTTCTAAGATACAATAGTTCTAACATAAAACAGTTTTATTGTTTATCTCCCACGTCTGTTGAATCAAGTGTTTATTTCAAATAGAAAATAATAAATTCTATTAAACTTCATGATCATAAACATACGTGTCGAAATAACGTTGGATGTGAAATTTTTATTTATATTTTTTAATTTGAATTTTATTGTTTTATTTAATATGTTTTGCCACTTATGAATATAGTTGTGCGTTGTGAATATATGAAAAGATATAGAAAAGATAAGGGTTTCTTATAAGCCCTGTTTTAAACTCCAAAATAATGTAAGAGGGTATTAAAATTGAATGAATGTACCTACGTGTCAATTTTAGATATAAATATATCAAATATATAATATACCTTTCGGTTAATAACTGATTATGACTGTCATAAATACAAACATTTCTGATATTACTCTATGAGAATAAATGATGATCATAATTTAAAACTATAGGAAAATGTAACCTATAGAATCTATAGTATACTCTATAGTTAGACTCTATAGTAAAGAGCACGGAATCCTGTGTTCGGGAATACAACAGAATGTACTATGCTTAAATGGTTTTTCGAGTTTTCTAACAAGATTCAGATAACGAAGTTAAGTCAAGAAACAAGTGCTCTTACTTACTTACGGCCGACTTAATCAGTTCTCGGCAGGCGTCTCTGCTTCGCGACGTCTCCAATCTCTTTTACCAAGCGCAGTTAGGGCTTCCTCGGCTTGGTCAATCCATCGAAGGCATGGTCTTACTCTTCGTCGTCGAGCTTCGGCTTTCGCGTCAAACACCTTCATGGCTGGAGCTTCTTCATCCATACGAATGATATGAGACGTGGTTCATTCGAATGTTATAGTCGTCGCCAACTCGTATAGGAGCAAAGATTTTGCGAATAGCTTTCCTATCGAACACCCCAAGAGCGGCTGCATCTGTTTGCGATACCACCCATGCCTCAGCGCCATAGATAAGCACAGGTATGATGAGCGACGGCGGTGACAAGGTATGTAAATTCTCTGACAACTTCAAAGTTATATTTGCCTGCTGTAAGATGGTAGCCTAGACGCCGCGCTTCCCCATTTGCAGACTGCAAATTCACCGTCAAACCCACTTTGACTGATTCCTTTTCGATAGCGGCGAAAGCAGCAGTTACATCTCCATTGGTTCGGCCGATAATATTGATGTCATTAGCAGACGCAAACAGCTAGGCACCTTTTTAGAATAAGGTTGCTTTGCGATGTACACCTGCCTCTCGAAGTATGAAATTGAAGAGATCGCATGATAGCAGGTCGCCTTCACGTAGAAAATTTTGAGCTGAAAACAATCCCAAGCCAATTAATTTTGAGATTGGTTCTGAGCTAAGCCATAATGTTCTTGATATCAAGCCCTAATGTGATGGTTAATTAAAAAATTAACACAACCATTCGTGCATAATTTACGTGATGGTTGGATCATTTAGCAAAAAATTAATATGCTCACTTATGCCCAATTTTAGTCATATAAAAACAAAAAACATGCTACTTTGTGTTCAAAGAAAGCCACTTATGGATTGATAAAAAAAATATGCCTAATCTAAGGAATTTTGTCATTTTTTATGAAAGTATGGCAAATTTTAAAATAAATAAAAAACACAAAATGAAAAATAAAAAATGACATTAAACAAAATAAAATTATATTTTCATATCTATTACTAGCTGGTACCCGGTGCGTTGCTTCCGTCCTTGCCCAATGCCTGTTCCAATTTGCCAATAGAATGCCATCAATAAATAGTAACTCCACTTTGAGTTTCAATATTCTTTGAATATTATTTCCAAAGCTATTAAATATAAAATATTGTCTTTTATAGGCCACACCCTTTGCCCAATACCCGTTTTAGCTTGCGAGTATTTCCGAGTAGTGTATATCACCAAATAGTTACTAAAATCCGAGTTACTTTGATCTGTGACTATTATTTCCAAAGCGATTAAATTTAAAAAATGTGTCTTTTATGGGCGGAGCCAAACCGCTTGTACAATGCTCCATCTAGTTTTCCAGTAGTAGGACACCATAAAATAGTAACTCCATTCTGAGTTAAAATGTTCTGTGACTCTTACTTGCATAGCTATTCTGTATCGAAAATTTGAATTGTGTGGGCGGAGCCACGCCCCGTTATCCAATGCCCATGCCTGTATTTTAATTTAACAACCTGGCCAATCAGTTATTTTATACTGAGTTTCATTGTTATACGACATTTAGTTTCAAATCTATTTGATATGAAAAAATTGAATTGTATGGGCGGTGCCATGCCCCCTTTCCAAGGGTCACTTAAGTTTGACAATCAAAGGGCACGTCTCAATAATAAGTTCGTACAAAATTTAGTTGATGTGTGATTCATAGACGAAAGCATAACCGAAAATTTTTATTTTTGAAAAGTGCCACGCCCCTCGCAGTTAGGAAGGTGAAAAGTACTTTATAATCTATTCTCATACCTACCAAATGTATAAAAAAAATTTCATCAAAATCGGTCCAGACGTTTCGGAGGAGTTTAAACACTAACACCGTGACACGAGATTTTTATATATCTATATTAGATTATATTTTCATAGATACGTTTCATCCAAGTCAGACAGGAAAATATAATTTATTAATTTATTCTCTGCACTTTTATACACTTTTATACTAACAGGAACCACAACCAATTGAGAATTACATCGTACGGTTTCTCATATTTTTGATGTGCATAAACAACAACAAAATTAGTTTTCTTACAAACAAGTTCAAGATTACACGTATTTAGCACAAATTGACTTGTTTCTCAAAAAAATCCCAATTTCTGGCATAAGCTGCGATCAAGTTTGTTTTGAGCTTGATTTTAGCCCATTTTTTTTTCTCCGTGTTGTCTGAAACTTTGTTCGGTATTAAATGTTTCGGAGAGGACATTGCCTTCCTTGACGGCCTTCAAGTATTGCTTTTAACCTCGGCACGGCTTGATGGTGGAATTTCCACGACATCATCGTCGATTGGTATGGATGAATATCGCATAAAAGGTTCTGTCGAGCGTTTTATGTGAAAGACTGAAGCCCATCGTCAACAAACTGATAAGACCTTATCAGTGTGGCTTCAGACCTGGAAAATCCATCATCGACCAGATCTTTATGCTACGAAAATCTTGGAAAAGACCATCGAGAAACAAATCGATACACACCATTTTTTTGTTGATTACAAAGCCGCCTTCGATAGTTCGCTACGAAGTCACCTATATTCTACCATGTCTGAATTTGGTATTCCTGCGTAGCTAAAACGTCTTTGCAGGATGACACTAAGCAACATCAGTAGCGCAGTGAAAATCGGGAGAGAGCTCTCGCCTCCGTTTGAAAGGTTTTAGACAAGGTGATTTCTTATCGTGCGATGTTCTAATTGAGTAATGGAGAAGATCATCCGAGGAGCTGATCTGAGAAACTGTGGCTGATGATATTGATATCATTGGCCAAAATACGCGCGAAGTCAGTGAAGCATTCTCCAGGCTAGAAAAAGAGTCGGATCGAATGGATTTTGCAGTGAACGCAAATAAAACGAAGCATCTTGTGTCAACAAACAAACAGTTTCAGCGTCTTTGAAACCACGTCACTGTTGATAACACCTCTTTTGAGGTTGTGTTGAACTTCGTCTACTTGGGAACCAGCATAAATTCCTCAAATGATATCAGAATTGAGATTTAACGAAGGATAACTCTTGCCAACAGGTGTTAGTTAGGGCTCAGTAGGCAATTGAGAAAAAAAGCTCTCTCTCGACGAAGAAAACTGACAAACCTGTACGTTGAACAGCTCTGATGAAAGGACTTTTGGAACGTTCAAGAGAAAAATCCTATGGTCCAATCTGCGTCAATGGCGAGCACCGAATACTTTGGAATCACGAGCTGTATGAGCTATATGCCGACATCAATATAGTCAAGCGTGTTGAAATTGAGCGGATTCGCTGGCTAGTCATGTCGAGAGAATGAACGACGATGCTCTAGTAAAAAAATTCTTCGTTTCATTACGCAGACGAGGAAGACCACATTTCCGTTGGAAAGACCAGGCCTTCGATAACCTGCAAGCGCACCACAAAACGCACCACAAAAGACGCTGGCGAGGCCAAAACCATTTCACCGGCGATTCTTCAAGGTCGGAGTTGTCACCCGCAAGCAGATTGGAAAAATGTTGCCTCCATAATCTCAACGCGCACTGCGTATCTGCAACCAGATCACCATTTTCATCTCTAAAAGTGGATGCTCCGGGTTCAAAACCTTGGTTTAGACGCTAGACCTGTTGATAGAATTTTCGCGCATATTTCATATGCACATATGCGCCCAAGGTCCGCCTGCTCTTCGAGGCAAGAGTAAGGTTAGTTGAGCTTAACCGAGAGTTGAGCAGAGTAGGTTTCGACAGTTCGTTGTGATTTCAGCTTAACGATATCTAAATTTCGTTTAAGACCTGTGCGTAATCTTCACATTGCACAGTCACATGGGTATCTTAGCTGCAACAATATAATGGTCGGAGTCAAAATTGACTCCCCGAAATGTGCGCACATTCAGTACGATTCGAGCGTGCTTTCCGTCGATCACAACATGATCAATTGGATTTCACGTTTATTGCTCCGGGAACAGCCAGATTATCTTGTGGATATCAAGTTGTTTGAATCAAGGTGCTATTAACTACCATGTTTCGCACCGTGGCGAAGTCGATTAGTCTTAGAACCGACTGAACCGACTGACACTGGAGCAAAATATGCTTTCTTTTTCGACCTTCGCGTTGAATTTGGCGAGGACTGTTTTCTCCTTATGGGCCTGGAAGCGATCATATACATATGTCCTCTAGACTCGCGTAGAAGGCGACCTTGACAGCATCGTCCTCTTCCTCCGTCGGAGCGTGTGCGCAAGTATGGCTTATGTGGAATAATTTCGTCTTGAAGCAGATGGTGGCCAACCTTTCGTTCAAAGAAATGAACCGGGAAACAAGGTGGCGTAGTTTTCGACTTACGACAAATTTACATCCAAATTTACGCATCTCCACATGGCAGCTGTAGTATTTAGATATCGCATTCTGCTTTCTTAGAGCAGTTTTGTCCTTTCCATCACAACTCCTTGAAGGTAGAGATGTCAGCCTTTATTTTTTGAGGGATTCCGCCAGTTGGACAGAGGCATTTTCCCTATAAAGGGTCCGGACATTTCTGGTGCATCTCCATAAATCATTATCCGTTTTTCGCTAGCGGTGGTTGTCAACGTAGATGCACCCCTACTACTTTGACGGCAACCGCCAACGAAAAATGGATCCAAGGCTGGCTTAGTTTTCTTTGGCAGTTGAATGTGGTGGTACCAAATTCTATGCACATTCCATTTTTAAGGTCTTGGAGAGACTCCTCAAGTTTATAGTCTAGCAGTTACATGGAGTTTTGGTCATGGAGCTATTGAGGCTTCATCTCGTCTTGACTCGTGCCAGTTGAGAGCTATTGAGTTTTTTCGTTCAAGATTCAGGAAGTCTGCCGATAATGGACTAGAATATACGCCGGTTGGGTTCTGTAACAACAAGCATTCAATTTTGTTTCTACGAAGAAAATTTTCTTCAGCGATGAGGACCATTTACGGCAATCTGGAGGTGTCATTGGTCAGTATTTCTTGAAACGATCAAGGAGCCACCTTTACAGTAAACCTACTATTCTTGCTCTGAAATTGAAAACATGAATCTGAATGATATTGTGGTTACAAGGTTAGGCCACAAACTAAAAAGACACAAGCACCAATTAGGTCTTTGTTCCAACAGTAATTTCCAGGATGACTTATTTCGAGACTTGACAATATCAGTTGGCCTCCAAGATTGTGAAAGTTGATGTCTATGGATTTTGTTTTTTTGTGATTTCAACGGACGGAAAAGATCGTGTTCAGCAATTTAAAACCAATATTCGTCAAGTCATAGCTGAAGAAGTGCAGGGGTGTGGACAAACAATCATTGAAAATTACCTCAAGCGTCGAGGTAATTCCGTTTGCAGGAAGTCCTGCAAAAACTTCAATTTGCAATTTGAATGATATTGTATTGCATGTAATGGAAAATGTATAGAAAAATTCTATCTAAATCTGAATTTTTTGTGAATTCCGAATTCCGAATTCCTATCCGAAAAAGAAAATATATAATCCTGTTTAAGTAGTGCCTCCATTAACAAAATGCAAAACTTTGCCAAAACCAGTGTTGAAATTCTTTAACTGTTTAACACGGGAACATAAGAAAGAAGATGTACAAAATTTCCTCAACCAAAATCGCAGCTCTCTGACAGAGGAATAAACAAGACGCATCAGCATTAACTAAGAAATAAAAACGTTTCTTTATTTTTTTTTTGTTTGTAGCTTAAGCTCTGCATTTGAGCGAAATATTGTCTGTTTGGCTGTTTGACTTTAAATACATAGCAAATTAAGTTTTTTTCTGTTTCCTCCCTTAATTAAGAAACAATTTATATGCCGTTGAATTGCGCTAAAGTAATTCCGGCAACTCATAGCCTTAACATGACTTAAGAATTTAAGACCGAACCAAACATTAAGCAGCCTTGGCATCTACTGTATGTCGATTATATCACTTTAATTGTATCTTATTTATGTCCATTTTCATTTTATGCACTATTCATTAGATTATATAATCTTTGGTAGCTAGATCTAAGGATTTGCCAAACAGACAAATATTGCTAGAAAGACTTTTGGGGAAAAAGCAATACGACGTTGAAATGCAAAATTAATCCTTTGCTTATGCTTTGTTTATATACAAAAGTTTATTTGTGTGTGCGTTTTTGCTCACACACACAGACAAGGGCACACACAAAGATGGCAGCAGAACATGGCGCACAGTTGAACATATGTTAATCTTTAGCCGAAAATTGGCAAATTTAATGGTGGGATTGAAAAAGGATTTGCCAGCAATTATTCTAGGGTTTAAACAATGAAATTCAGCGGCGGTTGGCAGGCAAATATATCTTAATATTATTTTATATACATGGAGCAGAAATTACAAAACAGCATTAATGCCGTACAAGATAAGCATTTTTACTAATAAAGCTCATCTAAGGACGAAAGTAAATTGCTCGCAATCAGCCTTAGGAAAGCCATTAGTTGTAAAAAGACTACGATTGGTTTTGAGAAATTTTACAGCAGCATATAATTAGTATAGCAAGATAAGAAAGAAACATAAGATGTAGGCAAAAAAAAAAAGAAAAAAGAAAAACACAACTTCAGCCAAAATACGAAAATAAGATAAATATTTATTTATATACACTATGCTATACTGTACTCTAAGGCATGTAAGCAGGAAGCTGACTGTCGCCTTAAGGAACACTACAGCTGATAAGTCAAACTTTGGAGATAAAGTCATGAGGATTAAACATGGCTGAAGTGTTGGTGTTTGGGTTGGCTGTTGGTATGGCAGAATCCATGATATGTGTGCAAAGCTATAATAATAATAAAACAAAACACAACAACAACAACAACAACAACAACAACAACAACAACAAAGATTATAATAACAGTAATAAAATAAAAGTCAATTAGATTGTTTAGCGAGTTGCTTGTTGGAGTTCGGCTGCTGCCAAAACGCCAATTAAAAATCTTGATAAGCAGTTTGTTTTTGTTCATCTGACTACTGTTGTTGTTTTGGCTATATCCTTATCCTTATAAGGCATTCGTACGCGCAGCAGTAGCAATGATTTATTTTGTTATGCGCAAAAAAATAAAAAAACACAAAAATTGTTTTTCATTCTGGGTACACTAAAATTTTAAGAACATGTCAAAAACATCGATAGCCGACTTTGGCAACAAATTTAACAACAACAACAGCAATTTGTTTTCCTCATAAAACTGCACAGCAAGAGATTAAAATAGCACATAAAAGGAAAAACAAGCGCCTGAAGATTGTTGTCATCCGACCATCATTTGAAGCGATTATTTTATTATTTATTTTATTTTTGGAAAAAAATGTTCTTATTTTTGCCTCATAACTTTATGAGGGTCAGTGTTGGCTGTTAACTTTTCTCTCTATATTTAGCTCTACCTGTTTAGTGCTTGTTTTTTGAGGGTTTGTTTGCATAGTCCTTGTTTGCTGTTTGCCTCTACTCGATACTGCTGAAACATCAAGTTAACCTGTCACAGCCCAGCGGGCAGTTTTTTTTTTATTTCCTTGCTCCTTCGATTATTTCTTCGAATTCTACAAGAAGGTAGCACTTACTTTGATGGCGCTAATGTGACAGTTTTTGGGTCATGGAAATGTCTTCGGCGACAGCTCATTAAAAAGTTTTCAAACTTATTTTTATTGGGCTGTGTCTATCAAAGATTTTTGAAGGGCATTTTATTTGACATTTTTGCGACAATTAATGCTAGTGGAGTTGACGTTAGTCTTTGGAAACTAAGAAGATATATGCAAATCATGCCGTGTACATGTAGCGAGTAAAGTATATAAAATGCTTAAAAACAGGCATAACTAATACATAGATTTAAGGTCGTTTTCAGAGTTAAGAGTATGGATTTAAGAGCTAAGATTTAAGAGTTAAAAGCTATGTTTTAAGTCAAATTTTTAGACTCGAAAATTAAGTGGCAAAAGTGTAGCGTGAAAACTTAAGAGAAGATTGAAGAGTTGAGAATGAAGACTTCATTGTAAGAGTAAATAGTTTATATATACTATTTACTCAGATTTGGTATCAGGGACCCCAAAACCTATATGTTGCGATATTGGACATCGTTTTACTTCATATTAACCTTGGAATGATCTTGAAAGGTTCGGAATCAGCGACCCAAAACATCTATATTAAGCCGGATCGATTTTGTATGGAAAAAAAAAGTCATCCGGACACCGACTCAAAAGTTAGAGGGACTCTTAAAAACTATTTCTGCATCATTTTTTTTTGAATCGGAGAAATCCCCATGGAGCGGTTTTGGTTCTCCTAAGCCCTTTTTTTGGCCAAAAAATCAAGTTTTTTGCCTATAACTTTTTTTTTTCTTCAGAATGCATACCCAAAATAAGCAAAAAAGTTAAGATTGTGATAGTACACAAATATTGGTTAAAAAAAATTTTCAAATTTGTTGTCCTTACAAACTCTTTTGAGACCCCAAAAAGTCGATTTTTCATCATTTTCGAAAAGGTGTTTTTTTTAAACACCTATAAAATATACATATTATACTTCAATTCGTCTTTGGAGTGACCTTAGTATAGACATATTGATCTTAGATTTGGAATCAGGGACCCAAAAAACCTATATGTTAAGATGTTGCCATCGTATCTCTGTCTTCGTTTATTTCGATCTTGAAATGACACAATTCAGTGGCAATAAGGAAGAACAACATAAGTCGACTTATGTGGATATTGAATTACTTACATTATCTGATGCGCAATAAGCGATTCTATTAATCTTATTTTTTTGGTATTTTTATCTTTCATAGTTAATGAGTTTTACACAAAAGAAAAAAGACATAAGTTAAAATTTACATGCAAAATCAAATTAGATCAAACACTCAAATTGCTCCTTATTTCCACAGAAAATCTCAAAAAAAATACTATTTATAAAAAGGAGCACCTTGTAATAATCTTAATACTGCCAAGCTGACCTCGGATTCGGAAGCAGCGACCAAAAAACCTATACAACAGGAAGTTTAACGTCGTATCTCTGTTTTTGTTCTTCGTTTTGACCTTAGAATAACCTTAAATGATCTTGAAATAGACAAATTGATCTCATATATGGAATCAGCTACCCAAAAAACAAATGTGTTTGGATGTTGGACATTGTATCTCTGACTTACTTTATTTCTGGAATGATCTAAATACAGACAGATTGACCTCAGATTCGGAATCAGCGATCCAAAAATATGTTAGGATTTTGGTTTTCTTTATTTCGACCTTGAAATTACCAAAATACTGAAAAATTAACCATAAATTCAGAAACAGCGACCCAAAAAACCTATATATTAGGATGTTGGATGTCGTATCTGACTGTAAATATCGTAAATGGCCTTAAAATTACCTTAATATAGGAAAATTGTTCTTAGATTCGAAATAAGAGATCCAAAAAATATTTATAACAGGAAGTTGAATAATGCATCCCTGTTTTTTTTTCGTTTTAGCTTTAGAACAACCTTGAATGATTTTTATACAGACAAATATATCTCTGTCTTCCTTCATGTGGACATTGGAATGACCTCAATATAGGCAAACTGACCTCAGATTCGAAATCAGCGACCCTAAAGGTCTTATTACGATTTTGGACATCGCAGCACTGGCTTTTTTTCATTTTGACCTTGAAATAACCATTAATGACCTTTATATAAACAAATTCACCACAGAATCATAATAAACCACCCAAGAAACCTGTAAGTCAGCAAGTTGGACATCGTATCTAATTTTTTTTTTTATTTCAACCTTGTAATGACCTTGAACTTTATATGATATTTATATATATGATCTTTATACAGACAAATATATCTCTGTCTTCCTTCATGTGGACATTGGAATGACCTCAATATAGGCAAACTGACCTCAGATTCGGAATCAGCGATCCAAAAGGTCTTATTACGATTGTGGACATCGCAGCACTGGCTTTTTTTCATTTTGACCTTGAAATAACCATTATATAAACAAATTCACCACAGAATCATAATAAGCAACCCAAGAAACCTATAAATCAGCAAGCTGGACATCGTATCTCATTTTTTTTTTTATTTCAACCTTGTAATGACCTTGAACTGACTCGCTATCAACTACCCAAAAACCTTCATACTTGAATATAAAACATCGTATATTAAGTTTTTTTTTATTTTGATCTTGGATTGACCTTGAAATGACCTTTAAATAGACAAATTTAACTCGAATTCGCAATTAGCGACCCAAAAAACTATAATTCAGTAAGTTGAACCCAAAAATCAAAATTATAAATTTCAAATATATAGATAGTAAAACATCGTACTTAAATCTTTTTTTTTTCATTTAATTTTTAATTCGGAATAGTCCCCTTAAAAACATATATTGTCAGGATATTGGACATCATATTTCTGTAATTTTTTATTTTGACCCTATAAAGACCCTAGAATGACTTCATACAGACAAATTTAACTCTGATATTCGGAATCATCGACCCAAAAACCTTGGAATGACTTTTATGCAGACAAGCTTATATAGTTTTCGGAATCATCGATCAAAAACCTCTATCATCTTATATAATCTAATATATAAAAATATCGTGTCACGGTGTTAGTGTAAACTCACACCAGCGAGGGGCGTGGCACTTTTCGAAGAACAAAAATTTCGGTTTAACTTTCGACCTATAAATCACATGTCAATGTAATTCGGCTCAAACTTACTACTCAGTCGTGCCCCTCGACTGGCTTAATTGAGCGATCGTTGGAAATGGGGGAATGGCACCGCCCATGCAATGTCATTTTTCATTTTTGGAAAGATTTGGAACTAAATGTAGTCTAACAATGAAGCTCAGTATGAAGTAACTTATTTGCCAGGTATTTCAATTATAAAACTGGCACCGGCATTGGAAAACGGGCCGTGGCTACGCCCATACAAGCCAAATTTTTGATACATAATAGCTAGGGAAGTAGTAGTCACAGAACATTTAAACTCAGAAAAGAGTTATTTTTGGTGGTGTCATCCTACTGGAAAACCAGAATAGGCATTTCACAAAGAATGTGGCTCCACCCATATAAGACAAATTTATTAAATTTAATTGCTCTAGAAATAATATTATCAGAACAAAAACCTCAATTTGGAGTTACTACTTGATGATATCTTACTACTTGGAAACTATAAAGGGTGCTAGACAAGGAGTTTGGCTCCTCCCTTAAAAGAAAATTTTTTTATATTTAATAGCTTTAGAAATAATGGTCAAAGAATATTGAAAAGAGTGGAATAACTATTTGTTGATGGCCTCCTATTGGCAACTTGGAGCAGGCTTTGGACAAGGACGGCAGCAACGCGTCGGGTACCAGCTAGTATATAAATACATTTTTTAAGTTATTCTTAAAGCGCGTATCTGTCCCTTTTTTCTATATTGTAGAGTCTTTTCTTAGAGTAAAAAAACTGTCCTTTGAAAATTTTCTAAATTCCGTATTTTTCCCTTAAATTCCTTATTTGTTCCTTAAAAACCATATTTGCTGTTTTGGTGATAAAATCAAAAAGTGACAAAACGATTAACATTCTGAAAACCGAAAATTATGGAAAAAATGTAAAGCGCGTGTTTGGTTGAATACATTTTATGCTTGAAAACAACTTCAGCGGTTAAATGTAATCTCTGCAGTGTTCTTGCATCGATAAACGAGCACGAGCACAAAATTGATTCGATCAATCGCTGCAAAAAAGAAATATCTGAAGAAAAGTGGCAAAACCATCGGATACGATTCGGAAGCTGACAGCGATGATGAAAATGCATTGATTTATATTAATATTCTCTTTTCAATCATGAATAAATGTATGAATATCTGTACATTTAGAAAAAAACGTATTTTGTTTGCATAACATTCGCGGCAGAGAAAACAGACCTTTTTTTTAAAAAATGCATAACTCAGTCAAAAACAAAAATTTTTCCAAATTACAAGAAAAAAAATTCAAAAAAATATATTTTTCACTCCAACATGGTTTTATAGCAGAGACCGAAAATAACTGTTATTTTACAATTTTTAAATGAAAAAGACACAAAGAAAAAAATGTCACATGACTATTTCAAATATACCATTATGATACAATTTTCAACTGATTCTATAAAAGTTAAAAATTAACTGTTATTTTTTGCCTTTTATTTATTCGGAAAAAAATAACGGTTACTTTTGACTTTTATTTTATCGGTCAAAAATAACAGTTATTTTGTGACTTTTATTTTTTCGGTCAAAAATATCAGGCACTTTGTATTTTTTTAAAGGCCGCTTGACCAATTAAAAAACTATTGATACCATATGTAAATTATGCGCACCGATGAGACGAAAATAATGGTACCAATAGTTTTTTAGTCGGTAAAACAGCCTTTGAAAAAACACAAATTGCCTGATATTTTTGACCGAAAAAATAAAAGGCAGAAAATAACTGTTATTTCTGACCGATAGTATAAAAGTCAAAAGTAACTGTTATATTTGCCCGAAAAAATATAAGGCACAAAATAACTTTTATTTTTCTCGGAAAAAATAAAAGTTAAGAAATAACAGTTACACGCAGAGAAAAAAAACGTTTATCGCCAGTTTGCTGCAAACGAACTTCGTTTGTCGTGTTTCAAATCATTTTTTGTAAACATTTCAACAGTTGGCATAATAATGGTTAGTTGCGGGAAACACGTTATTTAGTTGCAAGAAATTAATTATTTTTGTCATAAGCTGCAGTGATTTTTAAATTGCAGCAACCGAAAAATTTGTTTTTTCCAACTGAAAATTTCGTTTGCAGGAAAAAAATTAATTTTTTACAAGCGAATAGTTCTCAACTAACAAAAAAAGTTGGTTGATTTCGTTGATGAAAAGTGTTTAATATTTGCCATAAGCGAAAAGGAAGTATTTTAAGATTGTGAACAAACAGACACGCAACTGTGAAGCACATGCGGAGTCACACAACTGCTACACAGCTCGCTTTCGTTGATGACAAATGTTAAATATTTGCCATAAACGAAAAAAACAAGAATGTGTTACAGCTTAAGTAAATAAAAAATTCATTCTAGACAATATCTCACAAAAGCTCAATGGAAGCATGCTAGACTGGCACGAGGGAGACGTGGGTTCGATTCTTGGCTGTGTAAGTATCAAAAATTTTAATTTAATTATTGAAATTCTAATTCTGTTTCATTAACTGCTTGGTCAAAAGGAACCGTCAAAATAAGTTTTACTTAAAAAAACATTGATTAATAAAAAAAAAATATTTGGTGTTCCTGTTGGGGGTTGAACCCAGGTCCATCGAGTTCCTAGACTCGACCGCCAGCACACTCGGCTAAACTTGAGCTTCTAACGCAATGATAAAATTTCATTAAGTTCGATGTTTTTTCGTTGCAAGCAAGAATATTTTTAAGTTGATGACAACTGAATATTCTTTTGCGGCAAATAAAGTTCGCAAACGAAGTATAGTTGGTGAATTTTGCAGTTGCGGTAAACGAAAAATTTCTTTGCGTGTAATATGTGACTTTTTCGATAAAAACCATAACCGGTACGGTCCCTGTTTTATAGAGCTCCAAACTGGCGGCATAGAAAAAAACTGGTTCTCGTGGTTGCAGCGCTGGGAGTCGCAAAAATTGTCCGATCTGAAAAAAATGACTTTTTTAAATCTAAACAAAATCGGTTATCGTATGACAGGAGTTTTTTTTTAAAATTTTTTTTTTTTCAATTTTTGGTGTTGTTCCAAATTTGAAAGTGTGTTTTTTCGAAAAAAATATTGACTTTAAAAATTCATAAAAAATCAAAAAAAATTTAAAAAACGCTTGTGTCATACGATAGCGAATCAAGTTAAAAAAAAATTTCCTCAAAAAATGAACCCAGTACGCTTTCAAAGTTTGTGAACAAATAAAAATAAAAATGTGCTATCAGTAATCCGACTGTAACTTTTGAACCCGTAAGAATTTTTCCATGAAATTTCATTCTTAGAATTTTAAAAATATTTACTAAAATACAAAATTATAAAAAAAGATAAAAAAAAGGCCAATGTCATATCTCCTCTTAAATATGTATACCTTATTTGTCCCTTTTTTTAATTGCGTTCAAAAATCACTTCAAATATCAAGGTTTTGTCCGTTTTTTTGACGAAAAAAATTCCAGCTTTAGTTATTCTATTATATAAAAACCTCAAACGGGTATATCATCAAAAAATTGAATATGAACAATTCTTAAAAATATCTTCTAATTTTATTGAAAAGATCTGCATCTGCATTCCCGGATCTGGATTTCGATTATCCGCAACGGTCTCCGTATCCACAATGCATGCCTTTTACAGACCCGTATCCGCTAAATGACATCCGTCACATCCCTAATATACCGAATCAAAGTTCTAGAACAAGTCTATTCATTCCAAAAAAGTTAGTTTTATTTCAGGGCTTTTTTGACCTTAAAAATACCAGAAGAGGGAGGGGTGGAGTTGGTTTCGTTTGTGTTCGAATCGACTGTTAGTTGACACTAGACTATAAAAAATATTTTTGATTTTTTCCAAAAATGGAATTGAAAACCGGCCTCTTTTCAAAGCTTGGTGTTCTTGTACCAAAAATAACCTTCCTTTTTGTAACAGGATTTTTATCAAATTGTTTCAAATTTTGCACTTTATTTTAGTTGGCGCATAAGCTCTGTCTTCTGAGATTGAATATGAACAACTCAACTCCGGCGCAACTCAAGTGAACAGCTCGTTCACAAACGATTCAATGAGGCAGTGTTTTGGCAGTTCCATTTCTTTGGCATATGTTTCCAGCATATTTATAGAAATAAATTTTTCTTTCACGTCAGTTTCGGTTGGAGACGGTATTTTTTCTGTGGAATCTTCGTTTTGCCACGGTCTTTGAAGCAACTCTTTATTGCTGATGTGTTACCTTTTTCGATAATCTTTTCCGTTTCTTCTCAAACTTATCACGTAGGTCAGCCAGAATTGCTGGCGTTGTCAAAATAACAGAGTTTATGGTTTAAGATCACGCTTTGACTTCTTGGCTATCGTGTCAAATTTTAACGGAACTACTCATTTCAATTCACCCGTGACCATGTGTGTCATGCGTCATTTATATCTATTTCATGTTGTTCAGTAAAAAGCCTTCACGGCTCTTTCGGCCAATGTCGTTGTGCGGACCCGTTTCTTTATTTTCGGTGTATCGATTTTCACTACTTTAGTTTGACTAACAGTCGGGCATCCACATTCGTTCATGTCCAAATTCGATGCGCTGCGAACGGTGTGACATTGAGCACAGACCAAAAGATTGCTGTAGAAGGCATCGAAATTATCTTCGCTGAAGGACTTTGCAAGGTTCTGGCTCACTTGTTCTGGTGTTTGCAATAACAAATTTCGGTGATGTTTCAGAAAGGTCAATTGCTTATCCGTACTCGCGTCTCCTTTGTGATCCCACGAGTGTTTACGAAATGCCGTTCTATTTAGAAAGTTCGTTTAAATATTGCCACAGTTCCTTTAAATACAGTACATACCCACCAAATATTTTCAATCGCTTCAGAATCCCGGCGAATCTCTTGGAAGATGAGACAATCGCTGAAGAGCTCTTCAGCTCTTTAGAGAGTCATCCGTATCGTCAAATGCAAACAGCTGAGTCTATTCAAGTGATTCTTGGGAAAGATTTGCCAACGTATCTCCGAGAGTGTTCTTAAGCGATTCGCTGGTAAAATTCGTCAACGAATTTCCGAGAAGGGTCTTAAAGGATTCACCGGAACGATTTTCCAACGTATCTCCGAGAGGGATCTTAAGTGATTCGCCGTCAAGATTGGTAAGAGAATCGCTTTTAGGGGAGTTCAGCAATTACTTGCTAGCATCGTTGTTGAACGTTACAAGTTGCTTTATAGTTTAACTATTAGATTGTCAGACTCTGTCCGGTTTCTTTTCAATTTCTTGCGCAACTTCACTTTACTTAAACTTCATTCAAAACGAATCGTTGTACTTGCTTTATGATTTTCGTACTCGCGACCTCTTCTGATTTAATATAGTGGTGGATCTTCGGTGCTTGTTCGGTGCCCTTTTGACGAATCAAAGTTCGCTGCCCTTTTTTAATTTTACAAAACCACAGATATACTATTGTTCTTGAAGGAGCAGATCTGAAATAACATTTCTGCAACCATTCAAATAATTGTTAAGAAATTTTCATTTTATGAAAAAAACAATGTTCGATCTAAGAATAGTTTTAGTTTTTAATCGTTTATTTGAAATGTAACTTCTTTCATCAGATATTGTAGCTTGGTTGAATTTTTTCTATAATAATAACAAATTCAAAGTTGTCAACAAAATTCATATCCAAATTTACATCATATAAGAAAATAGACATGTTACATGTTCATTTTGTAATGGTGCTATCTATTGAAAAACCCCGAGACTTTTCAGCCTATGCAGTGGGTATATTGATTTCTTATCTCAAACTTATCTTACTATATTTTCCTTGTTATACCCATTTAACCCAAATATTGAGGAAAAACAAGGTTTTTAACAAAAAACAACAAACGTAAAATTAATAAAAAACGTTAATTGTCAAGTCTTGGTTTGGCGACAACTTAACAAATTGCTGGGTGGATTAATGCCAAGATTGTTTGCTATTTATAAAAGGCAACCTGCAAACAACATTTTTAAACAACAACACCAAGAACAACAACTAAAATAGCTACCACTTTATTTATAACAAAAATCCAGTCTCTGCATTGATCAACGCATGAAAAATCGTGACACTGATCGTGGCTTAAAGCAACGCTCCAAAGTCTTGTGTGCTGAGAACATTGAGAGTAGCATTTGAAACCTGCCAGCATAGATAAGACGCGAACGTGGTTAGCAAATGTTAGCAATATTGTTTGTTATTCAGATTTAGTTGTCAGCTAAAATTTTGCATGCTTCCATACATGGAATGACAAATTCTGTCATACGCTGGAATAAATGAAGATCGATGGAGCGTTGAGCGAGTGCTTAAAATTATTGCAAGCGATCAATCAGACGCAACATCAACAAAAACAACAACAACTGCAACATAAAAAAAACAACATTTATAGCTGATGAGCGCTAATTTTTTTCGGCAATCGTGTAAAGATTAGAATTGCACTGATGGTGATTCGTTTATCTTTTGAATATTATAATGTGTTCTTAAACTTTTAACATCTAGAGTGATAATCATATGGACCAACCCACAATTGAATCATGGATCTACGAGTTGAGTTCAAGGCAAACAATTAAAATGATCTTTAGTTCTTTGTTGTTTGTCTTTATAAGTCATTCTATTCAATAGGCTTTCAGGTTTACTGCGGTCAATGAATTGAGGCGCTCAAAATCAAAGTGGTGCAACCCAGATACTAAAGTAATGGAGAAAAATTTATTTGATTTTCTTTCATAATTTTTCTCTTTTTTAAATTTCACACTATTTACTACAATAATTTCAATAATGCCAAAATCTGGAGGAAGAGATGTTTATCCCAAAATATAATCTCAGTAAGGGTTTCTGGTTTTTAGATAATACCGAGAGAAATTGTTTGTAAGTTAGAGCACTTTACTTCTGAGTGCCTCACATAGAAGTTTGAAAATGTTTAGGACTCATAAAATCAAACAAAATATCTGAAGATGGTATTCCTATGAAGTTTATAGCGCTGTTACTACCTCATATTATTAGTTCACTCACGCACATTTTAAATCACTGTTTTGTATCATTATTCCTTGCCTTGTAGAAAATTGCTTTCATTCAACCAGTTGCTTGATTTGCAATGATTGCACGATTGCAAATCAGTTGCAATGATTTTAGACCGATAAGCATATTATGGTTTGGTTAAGGTTTGTGAGGCTTTTGGTGAAGGTTTGTGAGAAACGAATGGCTCATCAAATCAGTAAAATTTTATTTTGAAAGAAACTGTTGTAACCATTTCAGTCGAGTTTTTGAGCTGGTTATGGGTGTTCCTCAACAGTAGTAAAGTAGATGATGTAACGACAGATTTTGATCCAGGATGCTATATCACTTTGATATGCCCGCTTGAAGTATCTAATGCTTTTGATAAAGTTATCGTTTAGCTTGGAATGAGTTAAAGTTGACCAACAAATATCTGGATTAAAATTGGTCTCATTGATCCCACTCCTTTTCTCAATATATCAATTATATTTTCAGTGTCGGTAAGCATGCATTTGTACATGCATATCGAGCCATAACCGCAAAAAGATGTAACCAGCAATTTACAAAAATTTGTTTTCTTATCGCAACTCATAATTTATTTTATTACCAATAATCTATTATTAATAACTAATAGTAATTATAATAATATAATTTTTATATGTTAGGATTGTATAAAAACATTATCGTAACTAAAAATCTCAAGTCGAAAATAATTAAAAGAAATCTTCTCCTTTTAAATTTTAGTTATGTTGGTTACATCTTTTTCGAGGTTATGGCTCGATATGTTGATGATGTCGATGTGTATCTTTCTAGAAGAACTGTTTTTTTAAAGACCAATGTTTTTTATTAAATGAAGATCTCTGTACGATCCATAAGTGGGTCAGAAATAATTCCCCAACTTAATGCTTCCAAATCGTAGGTCCTGCTTTTGTAGTTTGTTTTTGTGCAAAACAAGCTAGTGGTCGTGTCCAAAATAAAAAAACTGAGCTTTCTACATTAAGGTCACCTTTTATCTTCAAAATTTTTTTTTCGAAATTTTTTTGTTTTGCTTTTAAGAACTAAAATAATATTGAGAACATAGTCAGAAAATTTCAAGCAAATCCTATAAATAGTTTTTTTTTTTGTGAACTCTTTTATGTAGGCACAAAATCACCTCATATGCACATATTTGGTTATCTACCTTTTTTCATACATTGTTATGTATATAAGCAAAGTACTAATGCAATGTTGTTTTTGTGTTTTTTTTTCAAAATTTTGTTTTTGTTTTTTCAAATATACATACAGTTGGGAGCTATTATTACTTACCGTTCTGGCGCAGAAGATATTATGTAACATAAGTTCAAAAAACCTACCACCACCCTATTTGCGAAAAAAAATAAAAAAAGTAATAAAATATATTTTATTTATCAAACATATGCTTATATTAAACAAATCTTATTAATATTCTTTTGAATACCATGTCTTCGGAGACTTTCCACCTCATTTATCGGAAACCAATGATGCGATTTGGATGAATCTTTTTGTTTTTGATAGTGAACACCCAAATGCATTGGAAAAATCTCTAAAACCGATCGTTTTTTTATTTTATTATTTTGAAAACACATATCACACCTTAAAATGCGACTATCTCGAAACCACTTTATCGCTATTGGTTGTGATAAAGAGTTCTTGAAAAAATTGTCCGATTTAAATAATTTTTGAACCACAAATTTAGAACAGCAGTCATTCTCATCTGTACCAGAATCATGAAGGTAGCTCTAAAAACAACGGAATTATACCTATTTTAAGCCCTAAAGAGTACCGATTTCATTAAAAGAAGAATTATTAAAAAGAAAAACTTGATTTGAAAAAAAAAAATTGGTGAGCAAGATTGCGCGATAAATATTACTAGAATTCGCCAGTGGCCGAAATTCGACCTTTTCATATACATTCTTTGCTGACTTGATACAAAATAATGTCCAGAACAAATTTTCCTCTTAAAAATTTTGCAAAAAAAATTATTTTAAAAATTGTCGTTGCACTCCTATAAATAAAAGTGTGACACTTAATTTCAAACAATCAAAAGTATTGCACATGAAAACTGTGCCTCTAAAAGGGTTAAATTTTAATTTGAGAATATATAGAAAGCTTTCAGTACAAAATCATATGAAGACCATACTTTGCCTTATTTGTTTCAAAATAAAAACTTGATTCAGATTGACAAATTTAATATAATTCCTTTCATGACCTTGTTATGAAGATTCTTACAAGTTTACTTCATAAATTTTCGTTCATCTTCTATGGGTAGTGGTGGTCCAGTTTTTATAATAGATGCCTACCTGTTCGATAGGGGCCTCGGTAGTCGAGTGGTAAGCGTTCTTGACTACCAACCCAGAGGTTCCGGGTTCGAATCCCGGTCTTGCCATGGTCCTACGCTTTTACCTTTCTTTAATTCTTTCCTCATTTCTATTCAACTGAAATTAAAAATTCATCAATATATACGACCTTGAAAATTGTAGTTGGTGGTAGAGATGTTTGTGGAATGAGATTGCTTGATAACACTAAGGCATAACACTTGCCTCAGATTCAAATTCGCATGTTGGTATAGCGCTCCACCACACATACAACATTATACACTTGTTTCTCTTGATTTCACTTTCTCTCCTACTTATCTATGTCCCCATTTCCGAACCTAGGCAGACTGAAAAGGTTTGACACCTGAAATCCTTGGTTCAAAGCAAAAAAAAAAAAAAAAAAAAACTGTACTTGCCCCATGGCGAGGAGTCATGGACTTTCGAAATCAACTCTCAATAGACGCATTCTCAGGACTCACATCCATCGAAACTGCCGGTGTGCAGGATCATAGGGCCGACATGTCTATTAGGAGTTACTTTCTCAAGTTCAATGGTTTTTGGAATATAAGTAAATTTATCGACCAGTTTCCAGGCACTCAGCACCCAAGATTTCTACTGAGCAGCCCTTCTTTTCAATCATATCATGCAGAATTTGATCGTCATTATCGCCATATAAAAATTAATTATTTTCCGGGCATGACCAGTGCCCTATGGAAATCAGGTTTTCAAAACTAAACCGTACTATGACAAGGCGCCATTTATCATTTCGGGTAAAAGAATTTACTAATCCGACAACCTGAGTACTAAATTGTGGACATTTAATTTGAGGTTAAATTCAATCCACCTTCATTGATGAGGAGCGAGACCGACCAAAAATCTTGCATATAGGATATGCCAGCCTGGTTCTGCTGAGACGCAACGCCACGCCAACTCGTTGTTTAGCTTGGTCCCCGAAGGTCCAGCCCACGATAGTCCCCCGGCAAAAGGGTTTCCACCTTGGAACGAGCACTCAATAAAATCGGATATGAAAATAATGGTTTTGACACACATGACTTGATAAGCAATCATATCATAGTATCCCAGTATAAATACTGTTGGATACTTTTTGAGTATTTTTAGGAACCATATAAGTATTCTAGTATATTCAATATACTGTTGAATACTTATTTGTTTTTCCATAACTGACCGCCTTATCTAAATTAAATTAGAAAACTTGGTTCAGCCGACATACAATATTAAGCAAATGCATAGCATGTCCGAACACAGGATCATATTATGCTCCATGAGACCAATTTTTTTGGCATAAATGACCCCTATCGTTGGATGTTTGTTCGTTCTCATTATTCATACTCTTATACCCATAGAGATATATGAGATTTATTATTCATACCAGTAATTATCTTGGCTACACTAGGTTTATTGGCTATCCGCATGCTAACAGTATGTTTTATATCATTTGCTACGGATACGCAGGTACAATAACCAGATTTTATATCCCACTTCCATGATTTTGCATCTCAAAACGAGGGCTCATGGCAACCTATCTTTTACGTGACATACATAATTGAACTGTAGTCAAAATACGCATGACACAACACTCCTCCTTTTCACTGGCTTACCATCATCACCACCAGTAGCGGAATTCCCAAAAAGTTATAGACAATAATCATTGCCGATATCGGTTATTGTGCGTGCCACTTTAATATAAAATGACAATTTTTGTAAGCTAACGACATCGAAAATTGCTCTTTAGCCGTTTGGGAATTCCACTACAGGCGTAGTTAAAAAATGAAATAATTTAATCTATTGGTAGTATAGAAAGCAATAGTAGTAGCTCCAGAAATCCAAAAAGTTGAAGAACTGCTAAAATGTTTCTTTTTATTGAGATTTTTTTCATTAAAAATAAAACTGTACTTTGTTTTAAGAAATTTCACCATCAAATTCTTCGGGATGTTGAAGGACAGCCAAAATCGACTTCAATTAGTAGTAAAGTCTAAAATATTTTAACATTTCCTAAAACGGTACGAAAGCATATAACTTTGAAACTGATTTTTTCTGACTTCAGAATTTGTGCACTCTAATTATGAACCATTCCTTTAACACGTTGCATTTAGGTTGTGGTGCTACCTGGTACTGGTCACACCTTGCCATTGAATAAAAGAATATTTTTGAATTAAAGTTTGTAATACTCATGGAATATGCCTCTTTTCTTGGGTTTTTAAACTCATACACTTTGTCTCATTTAACGTTTTATCTCGTCCGCAATAATCAATCATATAAAAAATAGTATTGAATTTGAAAGCAGGGAAAAAAAACTGAATCATAGAAAAGAAAGAACAAGTGAAATGAAGAATACAAAGAAAGCCAAGACAACAAAGTAAAGAACAAAGCGTAAAGTGTTTTCAAATATATACATATATATATCTTAACTTTGCGTTACAAACTTAACTTTTGTCATACTTAAAAATGTTCTCCCCACAACAGCTGTATAGCTCTCAAGTATGAACTAGACATCATGACAAATGAAGTGTTAAAAGCCCATTAAACACCAACGCTTTGCGGTAACTCAAAAATAACTCTACTCTCTGTGGTTTTCAACGGCTACAATGATTGTAGCCATGTAGACATGAAGCCTAATTGCCGTCTTAATTATGCTGTAGAAATGGCGGTGCGGTGCGTACGAGCTCTTAAAAGTAAACCCACTTTCAAGTTGACTCGCTGCAAACAACAACAAGTGCCACATTCGTAATTGTCACATTTTGACAGTAAAAATATTTCATAACTATTGTGTGAATTTTGACTTATTGTTGTGGTCAAAATGCTGATCCTCTTTTGGTTAAAATTTGTTTTTATATTTATTTGTAACTCTTTTTTTTACAGGTTTATTTTACAGAACAGCTTAAAATAAGTGCAGAAAGCATCATTTATCAATTTTTTTTTATTTTTGTTTGTTGACAGCATTGTTGTTGTGCGGGTGACTTTAAACCAAAATTGCGGCAATGTGGTTCATTAGTCAGCACAACCTACACGATCACTGTTATGGGAAAAATAAAATCACTTTAAAAGAAAAAAACATTCCGATGTACAATTAAGTTCAGAATGGGAAGAAAGAGGTTTATTTATATAAATCTCGTTTCGGATATTCGAGGCACTTGAAAAAAATATATTTTGCGAAGATACCTACTCCATTAAAAGAGCTGACTGAGTGAAAATAACTCCATTTTCATGATTTCTACTTTTAGCCGAAATTGGTATATACGTCATTTTTTTTATATCTCAAGCCTTATTCGAGTGCAGTTGACAAACTTAAAAAATATTAGCGATCTACATACGATGTGCAATCCTTTGAAATAATTATAGAGCTGTTCAACTCACAGTCTCATTTTATTTTAGCCAATCTGTTGTCTGAAGCATTCTGCATAATTATGTATGCCTTAAAATTTTTTATTTTTTTTTATTTTTTGTCATAATCGCTCGTGTGTTTTGTTACCCCTTAAATTAAGCTATAATTTAATAAATACATCAATTTTGTGTTTTGTTACCCCTTAAATTAAGCTATAATTTAATAAATACATCAATTTATTGAGTGATACATTTATATTTTTTAACTTTTTGGAGAATGTTTAGAAGCAAAGAACGTTTAGGTTTTTTTAAAGAAGATCTAAAGAACACGCAAGCATTTCTTAAAATGCCTCAATTAATTGAGCACATCCTTTCGCTTGCAGACCTTCCAACGCGTATCTTTTAAGCTAAGCAACTTGAAAATCAAATGAATTCTTTTTAAGCCTTTGTTAAAATTCTTAAAGAAATAATAATAACTTATTGTAGTTTATATGTATACACCAACAAATTGTAATGTATCGGATATATTCGAGTTATCTTCATTCCAAAATACTAATATACTACCCAATCAACCATTTAGAAATAGTGCTTGGATTAAGCTTACATGCAATACAAAAAGCAAGCCTTATCCAAGCACGCTTGAAAAACATTTGCCCGGGTAATAAATTTCCAAGTTGCTTTGTATAACTATTGCGTAAAACACAAAAAGCAAGTGATGTACAATAATACTTAAGTGTTTTGCAATCATACTTAGACAACGCTGACAACGGTAATAGTTTCACAACTGTAAAAAGTTGTGATGCTCTCATATATACATACATATATACATAAATGTTTTTTATTTTCATTTTGTTCGCTCAGCAGCCATAAGGCTAACGGCAAGCTGTTAGAGTGTCCGACTCATATGCGGTGGTTCGCGCGTTCGATCCCTGGGGTAGCAAACACAAAAATTTTTGAAGGCATGCAATTTTTCATATAAATATATGCTTCAATTTTAACAAACAAAAATAAAAAATAAATAAAAATAAAAATGTTCCGGTTGGGAATTGAACCTTGGATGTCCAAATCACAACAAATCAAATAACCAGTGGCTTACCAACTGAGCCACGGAATAAAAATTTTTCGCGAGTGCTAATTGATTTGTTGAATGTAGCACACTTGGAAAAAGCTTATTAAAACACTTATATCCAATTGTAAAAACAACACTTGGATTAAGCTTGAAGTAAGGAATATTATTCCAAGGGTTCACTTTCGTTTATCCTACAATTACATGTAAGCGTTCTACAATAGTAAATGAAAGCGTTATCCAAGCTTGAGGCTTACGCTTGTAAGCTTCTTTAAAGCTTATTCCAAGCTTGTTTGGCCGATTGGGTAATGATTTCCGCTCTTATTCATAGTTCTATAACAAGAAATAATAACATTGTAGCAGCTAATGTGTCTTAACCTTGCTTGTACAATTCATCACATTCCTTAATATTGAAATATCTCCCAATATATTATTGGGATGTAACACTTTACACTAAATGAGCCTTGAAGTGTGAATGGAATATAGCAAAAAATTTAAGTCACACAAGACTTGGTGACGGACAAAATAGGCTGTATGCTAGATAATTTGTGCTGTAAAGAAATTTTTCATGAATTATTTACCAAAAATGCAAAAACATCATTATCATAAAATCCGTCAAACGATTTATTACATTTTCATTACCATAAAAACTTTTGTTTTAAGAACAAAATACAATAAAAATTCTGAAATTCCGATTTGAGTGGGTTCCATGAGATATCTGCGGGGGCTGATCTACAAGCCACCGGACGGATCACAGGTTGCGGATAGTGAACGGCATCTAGAGGTTAGTCGCATCCAAGCGGTCCCGGACACGTAGCGTTGACCAGCCAGAGTGTGGAAGGGGGTAGTGTTAGACAGGTGCTATGTCTGGATCGAAACACGCAGCCCGTAACTGGCGATGTCAAGGCGATTCGGAGCCGCTTTAAAAGCTCTCTCCAGACCTAAATTGGAGAGACCTAAATCCATTAGGTCTCTCCAAGACCTAAAAAATGGAATAGCATAGGGTTTGTGTCCCCACTACATTTTCGCTGCTCAATAAAAACCCTCTACGTTGATGACCACAGTAAACGAAAAACGGATAATTATTGAGTCCGGACCTTTTGTAGGGAAAGTGCCTCTGTCTAATTTGCGGAAGCCATCAGACTGACAAACCACCATCCAGCAGATGCGACGAAAAGGACAAGGCTGCTGTAAGAAAGGAAAATGCGTTATCTACTACAGCGGATTCGTCGTAAGCCGGAAACTATGCCACTTTGTTTCCCGGTTAACACCACACGCACACTGCTGAAGAAGTCATTGGTTTTCGGCGCCCGGAACCTCACAAATAATGGTATGACCAGAAGTTTTGCAACGCGACACCACCAAAATACGCCGCATATAAAAAGACGCTGTAGTCAGCTACAACGCGATAAGAGGAAGGAAAAGAGATGCCTTTTCAGACTTAAAAAAAGAGAACAAGAAAAGCGTGAGCGAGAAAAATTTAAGTGTGCTGCGGCAAGAAGGATGCTCAAAAATATTACCAGCAGGTTTAGCGTTTAACCCTAGGTTTCAAGCATCCACTTGTAGAGATGAGAATGGTAATCTGGTTACAGATACGCAGATGCGCATTGAGATTATGGAGACAGCATTTTTTGTTTAATTGTTTAAAACCGGCGGCGGTGAATTGATAAGGTGCATGCATCATGCCCAACGATTGGAATCTCAGTGTGCTTTGTCCTATACTTAAGAAAGGAGACCGGACAATCTGCGCCAACTACCGAAGTATCAGTCTTATCTCTATTTCGCACAAGGTTCTTTCGAATGTATTGCGTGAACGATTGTAATCGCATATCAAAACATTGATTGGACCTTGTCAGTGTGGTTTTTGTCCTGGAAAGACCACAATGTTCAAGATTTTAACACTGCGCCAAATTCTGAAACAAGCCCAAGAAAATCAAACCGACACCCGTCATCTCTGTGTTTGTTATAAAGCTCATTCGATAGCCTGATTCGGTATTGCCGGTACGCAACAATATCTGAGTTTGGTATACCTGCAAAGTTGATATGACTCTGCAGGATGACGTTGAGCAGCTCCGTCAAGGTTGGAAATTACCTCTCTGAAATCTCTTATACCGAACGATATTTTAGAAAAGGTGACTAGCTATCATGCAATCTCTTCAATTTCATAATCCTACAAAAGGCATGTGTAAATCTTTATGGAACTATATTCTACAAAGGTGTCCAACTCCTTGCATATGCTGATGATGTCGATATAATCGGCCAAACTGAGAGAGATGTACTGCTGCTTTCGCGGCTATCGTAAAGGAATCAGCCAAAGTTGTTTTTATTTTTTTTTTAAGTTAATAATAATACTTTATTTATTAATCAATAGATTTACAGAAATTTGCAAATTTGGTTTGACAGTGAACGATGGCAAAACAAAGTATATGCTGTCTGCAAATAAAGTGGTGTGGCATCTGGGCTCCCATGTTACAGCAGGCAAATATAAATTTGAAGTTATCAAGGAGTTGTCAAGGAGTTAGCATACCTTGGCACCACCATAAACTGCAATAACAATGTCAGCCTGGAGATAAAGCGAAGAATAACAATTGTTAATAGGTGCTACTACGGGCTTAGTAAGCAATTAGGTTCCAGATCCCTAACTCGATCGACAAAACTAACACTCTACAAGATGCTCATCATACCTGTGCTTATCTATGGCGCTGAGGCATGGGTGGTATCGCAAACAGATGCGGCCGCTCTTGAGGTGTTCGAAAGGAAATTTCTTCGCAAAATCTTCGGTGCTGTTTGAGTTAGCGACGACTATCGCATTTGAATGAACCACGAACTGTACGAGCTCTACGACGAAATTGACAAAGTCCAGCGTATTGTAATTCAGCGGCTACGTTGGCTGGGTCATGTCTTTCGTATGGATGAAAAAGCTTCAGCGAGAAAGGTGTTTGCTGCAAGAGCCGAGGGTCGAGGACGAAGAGAAAGACCTTGCTTCTGGATTGACCGAGCCGAAGAAGCCCTAAACGCGCTGGGTGAAAGAAATTGGAGACGGCGTGCGCGAGGCAGAAGTGCCTGGCGAGAGCTGGTGAAGTCGGCCGTAACCCGACCACGGGTTGTCATGGCCACCTAAGTAAGTAAGTATGTGTTAAACAGTGAAACAGAGAAAGCATAGTGTTTAAAGTTCATAAAATGTATAAATGAGATGCATGAATGAAAAAAAAAAAAAAAGAAATGATTTTTGTGAATAAAATTAATAAAATTCATATACAAACAATATAAGTTCAACAACAGCTAATGTTCACTCCCGTGTAATCCGTTAACGGAGTGTAGCTCTCGACGAATTACATTTTACAATTACTCCAGCACCACATGTGGGTTGAAAAATATTTTAGAAAGCACTTTCGTCTATAAGATTCCAAAAACAAGAACAGCTGACTGACTTATTCTAGCCCCTAACCCATTTTCCCTTTAACTTTTCCTCCTTTCTACAACCTGATAGTCATGCTTTTTTTTAGAAAGTTCCCCAATGTCATAATTGTGTGGCAATGCAATAAACTCTTGCAAATTGAAATACAATATAATTTCACTAAATAAAAACAAAAAATCAATTTTGACCATTTTTTTCAACCTGAGGGCGTTAGTTTCCTTCTATAAGATTATTTTTACAAAAGAACCCCTTTATTTAAGTGAAAAATTACAATTTTTAAGGTCCCAGTGCGGTAACAACCTAGTTTAACCTAGACATGCCTGCTAAGCATCTAGTTAATAGTTAGTTCTAGTTAATAGTTAATAGGTAGTTAATAGTTAATCCTATTTACAGAGTATTTGCAATGCAACCACGTTTAAATCTAAGCTTTTATATTATCTGTCTTCTCTCTACTTTAAACTTTTGCTTTTTTTCACTTTCTTAACTTATTTACTTCTTTTTTCATTTCTTTCACAGTTGCCTTTTTACTTTTGATATTTGACATAATTTTAAGTTAATATCTTAGCTAGAAATTTGATAAATTGTTAAAATGTTTTATAAGTAATTTTTAAATCTTATTTTATTTTCAATTATGTTGTATATATCTAATTCTGTTAGTGTCCGACCGAACGTGAATTTTTGCCGAAGCCGAAGCCGATTCTTCGGCAAAATGGAAATAATCGGCCGAAGGACGAAGCCGAAGCCGAATAAGGAACAAATGTTTTCAAGTAAAAAATTATAAAATTTATTCTTTGCTTTTGTTAAAATTTATCCTAAACTTCAAGTTTTTCCTGCATTTCATTTAGCATTTCTCAATTTCAAACTAACCCAATTTGAACCATGGAAAGAGACATAATCGAGCAACGCGTTGAAGTAATTCAAGAAATGGCAAAAGTGGATGATCAATTTCCGAAGAAAATTATCTTCAGTGATGAGGCACATTTTCACCTCAGTGGATTCGTAAATAAGCAGAATTGCCGCATTTGGATGAATGATAATCCAAGAGTGATTGTCGAAAAACCAATGCACCCACAAAGAGAGACTGTTTGGTGCGGTTTAGCGGCATCATCGGGCCGTATTTATTCCAAGGTGAGGCCGGTCAGGCAGTTACTGTGAATGGTGTTCGCTATCATGATAACGAACTTTTTAAGGCCCGAATTAGTAGTTATAAATGTGGACAATATGTGGTTTCAAGAAGACGGTACCACTTGCCACACAGCTTACGAAACAATGGCTCTTTTGCGCGACAAATTCAATGGCCGTGTTATCTCACGTGGTGGCGATGTCAATTGGCCGCCAAAATCATGTGATTTGACACCGTTGGCCTTCTTTCTTTGATGTTATTTGAAAGAAAAGGTGTACGTCGATAAGCCAGCAACAATTTAAGAGCTAAAGGATGAGATAATTCGTCATCGAAAAATTGGACCATCGGATGGAGGTGTGCTGAATCGGTGGCCATTTGGCCGATATTTTGTTTCATATATAATTGAACCATACCAATATTATCACAATAAAAAGAAATAACAGCAATTTTCTGAATAATTTGTGTTTTATCCAAAATCTACATCGGCCCTTAAAATTTGACCACCCTTTATATTCATTTCAGTACAAAAAAACTTACTGAAATCATTAAATTCGAGTTAAACGCAAGAGTTTTTCTGCAAAATTCGGATTTTTCTGTAATCGATTTATTGACGTCAGGATAAAGTAGAAAAAAATTTAAAAGGGGAATTCACACTGACTTGGTTAGTTGCGTACGGTAGATTGTAGAATAAGAGTACTTTGTAGCATAACAGCTGATGAGAGATAAGTGACAGCTAGAAAAGAGTTGCCACCATATTATTCATGCCATTTTATGAGCACAAAATTAAGGCCATTGTTCGGGCGTAAAATGTTATTTTATATAGGATTAGTTTTTAACGTGAACTTTGCGGCATTCAATAGTTGTATCTCAAAAATTTTAAAATACCTCGTTTTAACACATTTGTTTATTTTATTCACTTGTAATTTGTTTACTTTGTTTTAGTTTTTTGTCAATTCAATTATTGCCTACTTTAGGAAAAGGTGGCAACCCATGAGAAAAGTACTCAATCAATCTACCCAAACAAGTCAAGGGGTCAGCTAGAGTAGATTGGTAGATGCATACTCGGGTAGAATGGCACTTTTACAAAAACAAAACGTATGGCATTTGCCAATCTACCCAACTACCCAAGGCAGTGTGAATACACCTAATATATTTTCGATCCAGTCGAGAAAAGCTACAGAAATGTAATACTAACTGAAATCTGGAAGAGAATTTCTAGCGTTAACTCGGCTTTTATATATCAGTCCATAACAAAAGCAAACACTTAACGGTCGGACTCGCATTTATCATTTGAATACAATTTTCAACGAATGAACACCAACCCATGAAAGAACAGAAAAGGAGAGAAACACAAAACGAATAATGAATATGTTTCAAATGTTCACTGAATAATTAAAAAAAAATTCAAAAAACTTATAAAAAAGTTGTTTACCAAAGCAAAAACATTCGGCAAAAATAATCGGCTATTTCGGCCGAAACAGAAGCCGAAGCCGAAGATCAAAATATCGGCCGATTATGCCGATTACCGAAGCCAAAGCCGAATAATCGGTCGGACACTAAATTCTGTTGGTTTTTATCGCCAATTTTTTGTTATCGGTGCTTAACTATAAGTGTATTCTTGTTAGCGCCTAAGTATTATTTTTATTAATTAATAATTATATTATTATTATTAATAATTAATAACAATATAAACTAATTCGCATTTTTAAGCTAACGGCCATTAATAAAGCATGGAATGAGTTTTGAGGAATGTAAAATTTCGGTTCAATTTCGCAAAGTCAACAAATAATATGCATAATCAAAGCGAGACGAAAACATTTTAAATACAACTGGTATTGTATATTATAAGCAAAAATATATGAAAACGAGCAATAACTGGTTCAATACCAGTTACTTGCGAAACACTTCAAAATCATTGATAGACAAGAACTGCCGCCAACTGCACTGAGTAATTTAGTCCGTTACTTACGTTCCTTTTTTTTTTCAATATTTTGTTATGCTATTTTTCAATACAATATATTTTTTTTTCTTAAATTTTTAAATTGTTCAAAGCTTAACTTGGCTAAATGCAGTTAAGCTGCAACAATTATTTCGGACAGCATTAACTGGAACGCTTGCGCTCGCATAACATATCCAGTTTCTGTTCGTAGACTGGTAATTATAGACCGCCGTGTCTATAAAAAAGTAAGTATACACACACAGACACTCACATGGAATACCGGCAAGTTTGCTTGAAAATTGTGTGGCGTGAATAATAAAAAACGAAGAAAAAAAAAACACAAAAAAACTGATATGACGCCTTGTAAAAATGCGCCTGTAACCGCTCCCAAATGAACAATTTACTAGATAAGGCACAACATTTATAATTTTGCAACCAGCAGCAGCAACGTTATGGCTTTATTTTAAGTCATTTTTGTAAAAATATGCAAACAAATAGCAAAAAGCACCTGCGGTACTGTACTTATAACCTAAATCCGAATAAGCCAGGTTATATTAACTTTGTGCAAACGTTTCTAAGTAAAAACAAGCAAGGACCTCTATACCTGTTCGATACTAAATTAAGTTTCTTTATCGAGCGACTTGTTTTATCTAAAAAATTCGAAGAATTATCCGAGCTGCTGATCTTAGGCTGCGTGCAAAGTAAACGCCAATTCAGACAGACAGGCAGGCAAACAATGGGAAGAAACGAGATACAAATAGCTATCTATCTCGCTTGTTCACATAGATTTCAGTCTGTCTGCCTGCCTGCCTGTCTGAATCGGCGTTCACTATGAACGCGGCCTTAGACACGATATTTTCTAAGAGTGTTTATAGTGAGTCCTGCTGGCATTTGCGAATGATATCGATATTATTGACCATAATTTGAGAGAAATCAGTGCAGTATATTCCAGCTTAGAAAAAGGATCGACTCGAATGGGTCATGCAGTGAAGTGTCTACTGTCTTGCGGTACACTTTTGCCAATGCATTATACACATGATTCACTCAATTGCCTCTTGATTTCATCTGATTTTCTAACCAACACCTAAAAAACTCGCTTTAAATCTATCAAATAAAAAGAGTTGCATCAAAAAATTATTTTCATCTTACCATTGTTCAAGTATATATTTAACGGTATCAATTTGTGTGCACTTTTAAACGAAAAACAAAAATGAAATTGAAAATGCAAATTAAATATATAAATATACTAGCAGGCCACAGTCGTCCGAGGCTTCGCCACGGACATTTTTTCTTTATCAATAATACCTTTGTATATTTGAAAAATTTCAATAATAAAAAATGTTAAAATATTTGCATATTATTTGTATTTGGAAGCAAATTATATTAAATAGAATAATGGTAATAAAGTGAAGATATTTTCATTTTAGTTATTTTATGCTTCAGTATAAACAACGTTTTTTGATTCATTGGCATTGCCAGGAATAAGAAAACTCTTATTTTCTGCTGTACCGACTCTTAACCAAAATCTACTTCTACGATTTTCAACGTTTTTTATTGAATATTTATTATACTCCACCCGCAAAGCGTAGCGGGCACAATGATTTTGTCACGAAATTTTTTTCACGACCATGAGTCGATTAAGCCATGTCCGTCTGTCTGTCTGTTCATTCGTTTATCCACACGATGACAGCCGTGTCTTTATTGCAAATCTCTTTAAAGTCCAGAGTCGTTCGGTAAATCGAAAAGTTAATTAAGTCGGTAATACTATTTTCGAGTTTTTTATCATATAACAAAGCTAATAAATTTGTCAACTTGAAACAAATATCCTTACATTTTTTGTCTGAATTATGCACTCCAATAAAGTTGAATTTTTGAACTTGTTTTAGGTATTATTAATTATTATTATTAAATGTTTAGAAAGCTGCTGGTTTAAATCTGTTCACACTCTAAATGAAAAATCCAAGATTATGTCAATACATTCCTATAATGTTTTTTAAAAAGGAAACCCTACAATATGTACATTAACCCGAGGGGACTATTTGAGAATTAGATAAGTTAATACATATTAATGTTATTACAAATTCAAAAACAAACGAAGCACGCTCAGAAAGCAAATGTTTGTTCAATAGAATACCTACAATTTCAAATGTTCGCAATATAGAGTCAACAACGAACATTAAATAAGGGTTCGTTATATTGGAAGTTCGTTAAATCGGTGTTCGCTAAATTGGAGCACCACTGTAATGCTTAAATCTGAAACATATACCCTGAAGTTGAAATTCAACAAAATTTTGTGAATACTTCCATAGAAAGTGACGTCACCAAAATATCAAAACCTTCATAATTAACACAAAAAAATAATGTGTTGAATTGAAAGTTCATACATTAGTCTTGTTTTCTTGATAAATAAAACGTTCTCTGAGTTTGAAATATGAAAATTCGAATAAACTTCAACTTGAGCAATTTGACTTCGGGCCAGTCGAAGATCATTTTTTAATGGTTTTATTTTTCATTTGTCTTTTATTCATCATTAAAGTGATGAATTAAAGTATATTCCTATATATATATTCCTCACTTTATATTCCATAAAGTTTTTTAAAAAAGCTTTTGTACTTCAAGTATTCATCTTAAGAAGTGCTCAAACATGCTAGTATAGTAGACATTTCATCCAATATCCCAGAAAAATTTTTCGTTAGGTCTTGTTTTTTAATCGATTCTAAAATGCATTACATAAATGCTAATGCAAGAACTTAAATTTAATCCGTAATATATTCACGGCAAAGCATTCACATCAACTTGAAAGTTATTATTCAAGTATTAATTTCGTGGAATCAGTTATAAACCAACCATTTTAAGCGCTTAATCTTTTCAAGTGACAGCGCTTTCGATTACCTCTGGCTATATAACAATGGCTTTATAAAAATAATGGGTTCTGTAAGCGAGAGGGTAAGCGATGAATGAAATTTTCTGGATTACTTTTTCGATTATATGTAAGCGAAGATTTTGCTGGGATGTTCTCCAGCAATACATTTCTCCAGAGCTTTTTAGAAAAACGTGCTCATGTCATAAATGTCAGGAATAAAAATATACTTTATAATTTTGTGATTACTAAGTTCTGAGACTATACATTGACAAAAAAACCTTATTTGCAGCTCTTAACCTGCTAGAACATAATTTTAAGTAGTAATATAATTTTGGGTATCCTGTAACATAAAACAATTTAAAAGCTAAATTTATTAATTGCTTTAAAATTTCTAAAAAAAAAATAAATTGATTAAAATTCATTAAATTTTTTATTTAAATTAAATAAATGATGTTTTATAACAATTTTAGGGCGTTCTGATGTTTTTTTATTTTATTTTGAAGATGTCTATTTAAAACTCTAAGAAGGTTTCCTAACTCCTTTACTTTACTAAAATACATAATTATTATTCCGTTCAAATCAACCAACAAAAACTGTCAAAAATACAGTTTTTAAGTAAAACTATTCTAAAAATTATTCTAATTTTCATGACTCTTGACCTTGTTCTCCCAGGGAAAGTTTGCTTTGGGAATTATGTAGATAATGACTATGAAACAAATTTCTTATATCAATTTGGTGTCACTGTGATAATGTGATACTGTGATAGTTATGGTCGAGAATAAGGCAGTCAAATGTTACAGACCTCAGTCTTGTCTAGTAAAGTCGAAGCTGAAATGTCGAAATGTATAAAGAGTACTATAAAGAAATTTATAAAAATTAGGAAAAAAGTTTATGAATTAATTTTAATATTTTGTTCTAATTTTCACTTAACTTTTATATAGAAGACGTGGATTGATTTCGAAAAAATGTTTAAATTGATAGTTATTCAGGGTCACTGAGGGAAAATTTGTTAACGTTTTACTTCCCGGTCCTATTTTTTCATTTATTATGCAAAATTATTCAAAATAGATCTTGGGGATTTAATCACTATTGTAAGTCAAAATTTTGCGTAAACAAAACATTTTTGAATAATTCCTTGATTGCGGAAAATTTTTCAGTTTTGTATAAGTTACCAAATTATTTTTCAAATGATATCAAATATATTAATATCGATGAGATTAATTTTTAATTTTGTATATTGTTACCGACTTTTATAAATAATACAATGAATTAAAATATATATGTTTACTCATTTGCACTTTAACAAAATAATCATAACAGTAAACTATTATTTAAAAAAATTATATGCATTTCGTAGTACTTTTTTATATGCAATTATATGAAAATCGTAGCATTGCTTTTATGAGGTTAAGTATAACCTTCATAAAGGGTGCACAATTTAGTTTCGGCCCCAGGTGCTAGAAACCCTAGCTATGCCACTGATTCACTCCAATCGCAGTCGTGTAAGCAAATAATTGCATGCATAATTTACCAACAATTTTCTCTTTGAGTCGCTGCTCTTGCTCTCCTAGCGCGGAGCATCGCTCTTGCATTTTCTGTTAAACTTGTCAAACTTGTTTTACGTCGAGGCATTTATTTGTAGTTAAGGGAAATACGAACACTTCATTTTTCAAACTTTTAATTTATCTTTAATCTATACAAAATATGCTATCACACTTGTGAATGCCGCATTTTGAAATATTAAAAAATTGGAAAACTACAATAATAATATGTGTAAAGAAATTGCATGCGGCGAAACAAATATGCACACATTGGTTTGCAGCTCATCATTCTACAGCAATAACAGCACAGCAAGGTTTATTTAACTTGTATTCCCATCACGTCAAAGAGCGCCAACTGCTTTTGGTTACTCTTCGAATGAGTGTGGAGAGCGAGATCAATAAACTTTAAAGAGAAGGGTTGATAGCAACATGTAGTTTAAACTCTCGTAACACAGACGCGTGAAAAGCAAGCGACCAAGCAATGCTTAGCATCGGTGGTAATTTCCTAAAAAACTTAACAACTTAATTAAATATATTTATTATTAAATTTTCTTAAATAAACCCCACCTATGGCATTCTGTAGCACAAATATGATATTTTAAAATTTTTTTCATAAAAATCGGTCCAGTAGTTTTGGAGTCATTGCTGCACTTAATATTTCCACTTCAATTTTATATAATAGTATAGATTATACAAGTATAAGCAAAAATTTTCATAAACATTTGAATTAAATGGGAAGATAAAAAAGTTTTAATCAAAAATTTAATTTGAAGTGTTAATTTTTTTTACAAGATTTTTTTTTAAATTTTAATTTTATAGCATTAGTGTTGGTCCTTCACATTCTTAAGTTAGTTTTTCAGCTGGGCTTTCAACGTCTTTATTGTGGTTCTGCATAAACATAATCTTCATTTTCTGAGTGTACTGGTCCGTGAAACCACTCATCACTTTCAATTTGAGGCTGTAGTTTATTTTCATAATCTTCTACATAATCTCTGTGTTAAACCATTCATCACTTTCAATTTCAGGCTGTAAATTATTTTCATAATCTTCTGCATATTCTCTGTGTGGATTGCGAAACCACTCTTCACTTTCAATTTGAGGGCTTATAGCAGACACTTCACTTCGTAACAACGAAATAGCCAAAATTTTTAAAACAAAGAACAAAGTCAAGAACTTCATATTTTTTGTTAGTTTGTATATTTTTAAAATTAAACTAAGTTCGTAGCTCAAAAAACCACCTTTTATAGCAAAACAAAATCTAAAAAATATGCACTACAAACAATTACAACACAATACATAAAATAATGATGTTTATACCCTAAACCTGAAAGGTCAGGGTATATTAACTTTGTGCAAACGTTTGTAACGCATAGAACGAAGCGAGTCCGGTATAGAAAAGTATATATATTCTTGATCAGCGTCACCACGTGAGTCGAGCTATCCATGTCCGTCCGTCCGTCCGTCCGTCCGTCCGTCCGTCCGTCCGTCTGTGTGTTGTCCGTATACACAGGATAAGAAGAAGGAGTTGAGATAATTGAATGAAACTTGGTACACACGATCACATGGACCCAAGGATCTGCACTATTGAATATTTTTGGAATCCGCCCACGGACACGCCTACCTCCCATACAATGCAAAAATGTAAAACTGCATAACTCAGCTCATAATAAGCCTACAACAATAAAATTTGGTATGTATGTGTTTTATATCACGCAAAGATGTCTTTGAAAAATGGACGTCATCCGCTTACAGACACGCCCACCTCCCATACAACCCAAAAATTGAAAACGCAATAAATAAGCTTGTGTTTAACCTAAAGAGCTAAAATTTGGCACGTATGTTTTTTGTAACAAAACAAAGATGGTTTTGAAAAATGGACATCATCCGCCCACGGACACGCCTACCTCCCATACAACGCGAAAATTGAAAACTGCATAACTCAGCTCATAATTAGCCTACAACAATAAAATTTGATATGTATGTGTTTTATACAAACACAAAGATGTCTTCGAAAAATGGACATCATCAGCTTACGGACACGCCCACCTCCCATACAACCAAGAAATTGAAAACGCAATAAATAAGCCTCTGTTTAACCTACAGAGCTAAAATTTGGAACGTTTGTTTTTTATGACAAGACAAAGATGGTTGTGAAAAATGGACGTCATCCGCCTACGGACACGCCTATTTCCCATACAGCCCAAAAAGTTTTAAACTCAATAAATAAGGTTATGTTTGTCATAGAGAAATTAAATTTGGTATGCATGTATTTTATACCAAAACTAAGGTGTGTTCAAAAATTGGAAGTAATCCGTCCATGAACACGCCCACCTCCAATAGGGAAAGCACCATAAAGGCATTAACTGTGAGCTACAGGAATAAAACATGGTATGTGTAAAATTTTTATCAACATTTAAATGCATATAAAATATAGGCTTCATCCGCCCTTGGAGACGCCCATTTACAATATTAATTTTTTGTTTTTGAAAAGTGTGTTTAGGGTATTTCATAGTCGGCCTAGACCGACTTTAGACTATCTTTACTTGTTTTTTCATTATTTTGTTTTTCATAATAGAAAGTTTTTCATAAAAAAAATTATTCATAATAGAAAGTTATTAATTCGAGAGAGGTTTGAATTTAAAAAAACTACGTGTCGATATACAATTGGATTTGAAATATTTAGCTGATACTCATGTCTTTGAAATCAACTGGAGAGAAGACCAAAGGTTAGGAATGATGACGTGTTACGTTTGCTACGAGTTCGCTGATGAAGAACTGAAAAGAACTAAAGAAGCGTTGAGATCTAACAGTTATGAGCAGTAAAAAAGGTGATGTTACAAGAGTATAATTCTTTAATAGAAAACAGAATCTGAAAGTTGATGGAACTGCCAAAAGGTAAAAAACCCATTGATTGCAAATGAACTACCAAGGCCAAGAGAGACACAAATGGTAATGTAGAGTAGGACATTGCATGAATGTTTGTAAACAATTTCTTTCTAAATTCTATAGTGCACTCTTCCTATGTTATTTCTACTGGCAAAATATGAATGTATATAAAATTTTAGATCATTTGATGAAGTTTTGACCACCGCCCAACACGATTAACTGATTTAGTCAATAAGTCATATCGTTTTACTACAAACAATAAGTAAAAGAAGAATGTTTTCACTCTAAGACAGTTTATTTTACGGAGAAACCAAACTACATACAATATATATTGTTAAACAAGTTTGTTATGAGACTAGATTGTACATAATACAATGAACTGAGCAATATTATTGTAATTTTATCGAACTTATTTTATTTAATGTCTGTTTTTGAAAATTGGGGATTTGTTTACGATGATAATCGGCCACTTTCAATAAAAACTGTTTTTGCGTTTCATCATTAGTAGTAACACTAGTTGAGAAGTATTGTATTATTTTTACCGCGCTTTGTGCCCGACTATTTACGACTTTGATATGCCGAACATATGTCTCAACTTCTTGGTAATTGGGATCATTATACTATTCAGTAACAGGTTTTTCTAGCCAATCGGCACTTATTCCCATACCGTGAAACAATAACCAAGATTAAGGCCCAAGAAGAGATGATAGTTTTGTCCTATGGGTAAGAATAGGAAAAGTGGGATGGCCCTTTTCACTTATAAAGTCTTGAAATGAAGTAATTCGGAGCAATGTTCGTCTTTCTGAAGAGGAAAGTCTATTTGAAAATGGAGAGAACATAGCGCATTCTTCGGTTAAGTATACCAGAAGTGCCTTTCCATGAATTTAATGACTGCATTTGAAACCTGTGGAACATGAATGTCATACTTTTTCAAGTCATGCCATAGCTTAAGATCATTACATATATGTAGCATCAGTCCTTATGGAAGAAGAAAGCCAGTATTTAACGTAGAAAAGTGCATTCAAATTGTATATTGCTTCAAGTTTACTAATCATGTCTAATATCCGAATTGAGCACTGAAAGCAAACATCTTTGCAGAGTACAAAATGGATGGCATGATGTGCTGCTCCTGGTTTTAGCCAATGTATTCCTCTTTCAGGAGAAAATTTACACGGTGAAAATTGTTTGGGCACGATTCATGATCAAGCTGTTCATAAGCTTGGTCTTAAAAATTTTTTTATTAATAGTGTATGCGTTTTGATCATGTATTATGATCATGCCATGCTCACATTTTTTGCTATAATTCTTTAAAAATACCTTGACCACATATAATGATCAATTATTATAGTTCAAAATTTTTACAATCTACGTAACTTCATCCATTCTATAGAAATTGCAAATTTTCTAAATTTTAAAATGAAAATATCCACGGTTCAGTTTTTAGAAAAATACGGTCTCTTAGAAGGAGTTGTTAAGCAGTAACAGGTAAGCAGTTACAGGGTTGTGACAAACAACTCAATAGACGACTTTGTTGAATGCGGACAATGAAAAGTAGTCATCCCAAACAAAGTGAAAAGAAGGCTATCTAGCTTCATAAATGCAGGTTTCTGGCGCAGTTCTCTTACTTAAATATTTTCAGCAGCTTGAGGCAGTTTCATCAGCTTCACACTCAGCTTCTCCAGGAAGTTTCAGCAGCTCCAGGCAGTCTCAGCAGCTCCAGGCAGTTTAAGCCGGTCCAGTTATGTTACAATTATTTTCAATTAATTAATTAATAATTAATTTTCAACACTCAGGGAAAAATGCTGGTATATTAAACAAATCATGGGTTGAAATAACAGATTTCAATATTAAATACCATCCAAAAAATGAAACTTTCAAATCAACAGTCGGTTGACTGTTAGTCTTTAGAACACGAAACACATATAAAAAGGTACTTATTGAAATTTTATCACTGTTTTGGAAGTTCATGTTTAGCCGAGTAGGCTGACGTGTGTGTCTAGAACTCGGCTGTCCTAGGTTCAAATACCGGCACGACCAACACAGAATTGTTTTTATTTAATTTTTATTGTTTTATAAAAAATTAAATATACTGTACAATGTTTTTTCAAAATTGAAAGCAAACTTATTTTGAAAGTTATGTTTGACCAAACAATTAATGAAACAGAATTATTATTTCAATCATAAAATTAAAATTTTTGATACTTACACAGCGAGGTTTCGAACCCACGTCCCTCACATGACAGTCTAGCACACTTCCACTGAGCTATTGGCAGCAATAAGACAGACATTTCAACAAAAACGCAAAAATATTTCAACAGATGATTTTTATAGCACAAAAATACTTCAAAACGTTCATTCCACAAAAAAAAATAGTTTACTTAAACGCAAATCATTCAATCTAATAGTATTTTGAAATAAGGGTGGCCGACTGTTAATATTACAGATGATATTTTTCTGAATGTATCGAACTATTTTCATATAGCTTAAAGAGAAGCCTTTTTATAGAGTTTTAAATTTTGGAGTTGTATGGGAGGTGGCTGTTTTCGTGGGTGGATAACGCCCTTTTTTCTAACACGACTACATTTTAATATAAAATTAGTATATATCTAATTTTACTTTTTTAGCTTCAACAGAAACCTATTTATATACACTCAGAAAAAAGTGTCTCGGAATATGATAAAAAAGGCATCATATTTAGAGAAAAATGGTATAGACTTTGCTCCAGAGAATGCTTTTCTCTAATTGCGATACTAAAAATTATCTAAAAATGATAAAAAGCTACCATGAAATAGAAAAATATATCATTTTTAGAGAAAAATACTTTATTTTTTGAGAAAATACTTGTTTTTATTGAAGAAAATACTTCTCATAGTGAATTTTTTATCAAAATATAAGAAAAGTTTTTCATTTTCAATAAAATTTCTCTATAAATGAGAAATTTTTTGTGCGAGAAAAATACTTATCATTATTAGAGACATTGAAATATTTCCATTTCCTAGAAGTAAAGAAATATTTCTTTGAAAATGTGAAAATTTATTCTAATTGAAGAAAATTTTATTAGAAAAAGAGAAAATTGCTATTATCAAAAATAGAGAAATTTTTTACCGGAGCAAGGTATGTGTTTTTTTCTCAGTGTAGTTTTCAATTTTAGGGTTGTATGGAAGGTGGGCGTGTTCGTTAGTGGATGACGTCCATTTTTCGAACACGTCTTTGTTTTGACATAAAGGGAATAATTACCTAATTTTATTTATGTAGATGTGACAGAATCCTTTTTATATAGTTTTAAATTTTGAGGTTATATGTGCAAAAGACGTGCTTCCAAAAGAAGGTTCAGTGGAAGGGAAAGTTGTGAAATTCATGCCTTCTACTTTCATACCCAGAAGGTATTCTTTTAACATATGCATTTAACATATGCTTTCCTTAGTCTTCTCTAGAAATGCTTCTAGAATTTTTCAAAGAAAAAATTCTTGTAGGCTTCAATAAAAGAATTTTAGTGGTTATTTTCAGGAAAACTATAAGAAGGCATTCCATGATTCAGAAGACATAAGACAAAATGCTTCTAAGAAAATATTTAACCAATATTTATTTAGCTTTGCACAAGCCATGCCACGGGAGCCTTTTGTGGAAGCTATTCAAATAGGCTTTTAGAAGTTTACGAGAATGCCTCCTGAAAGCACTTTCGATAAGGCTGAGGAAAAGCACAATTGGATTTTTAGAATGTCTTCTAGAAGCAGTGTATTTAAAAATGCATGTCAAGTATCAAAAATGTACCAACAATTTTGCTGAAGAGTATTCCACTTGCACCTAAATGACATTCTGATTCCTTACATAATACTATATGGCTTGTTCCCTTTCCTTATTTTCATTTATTTTAATTATTTATCTGGAAGAATGTTTATGTTTTTGGTATAAAATTTAAGAAAATTTAATAAAGAATAGGATTAAATTACATGTTTTTTGAAACATGGCCTTATATATAAAAAATATCTTGTATAATCCAAAATTGAAAAAGAAATATATGTACTTTGAACCGGAATATCTCACAGATACAAAGTTACAAAAAAAAAAAAGATAGGTGGAGCAAAATAAGAACAAAATTGGATGATAAAAATAAAAAAAAATATTTTAAAAATTTCAGGATCAAAATTTCCCCAAAAATAATCAGAACGGTTTATCAAAAATAAAAAAATAAAACTTATTTTAGTTCAAAATATTCTTTAAAATATGCCTTTAAAATAAATTAAATATTTGTTTTGGTTTGGACAGTATATTTTAAAAGGTGGTTCAGGTCCTGTATATTTTCAAAATTACCTTTAAGCTATTTCTGCAAAGGTCAGAGGGTAAAATTTATTTGTTCTGAAGATATTTCTGTGTTTAGTTCGGGTTGAACTCTTAGAAAGTTGACGCGCAACAAAGTATTTTAACAGTTTTGCAAAAAGAACCGGCCTAATAATATACATTTAAAAATTTTCAGTTCAATTCGTCGTAAGTCTTAGGTTTTCAGCAATCGTATTACTCTGAAAAAATTGGTAAATGTTAAATTAAGCTGTTAACTATTAAAACAAACTCAAGCTTTCTTTTTACTGAAGGTTTCTTGAATATAACTTCTAAATAACCTCTAAATAGACAAAAGCACACTAACAGTATTGGCCAAATCTATAGCACTCTTTAAGTGTATTTTATTCAAACATTTATTTTTTTATGAAAAAAACGTTATTATGTATGTTTAATATGAGTTTTATTTATTTATACCATAATTATTTATAAAAAATATTAAATAAATTAAATTTTTCGTATATAAAAAAATTTACAATTAAGAAATGTTTTAAACCATAAAACTTAGCGGACAAACCTTAAGCACCCTTAGAAATTTGTTTACAAATTTTACTACTTCTCTGCAAATTTGCGGTAATAATGAACGGTACTTCCTAGAAATACACGCGTTCGTATTTGTTTGAAACTGCTTACATAAAAAAGTTCTTTATTTAAACATTTTTGGTGAGATAAGAACAATGGCAAGAAACAAGTGTTCAAGTGACTTTAATCTAAAAATTATTAGCGATTAGAGAGGTGGTTTATCTCGACATCAACTGAGTGAAAAATATTCAATTAATAGATCAGTTCTTTCTAGACTGATATCAAAGTTTTTGCGCACTGGTCGCATATCTTCTGTACATATTGGAGGAAGACTGCGTAAGACTTCGCGACAGGATTACTCCTTAATCAAGAGGACAATTCAGAATGACCCTACAATCTCTTCTGGACAAGTGAAAAATCGCTTAAGTGTAGATATTAGTGAAAAAACGATCCGAAGAAGAGCAGTAGAAGCCGGATTATTCAGTCGACGACCAGCAAAAAAGCCATTCATATCGTATAAGAATAGGAAAGCCAGACTCGAATTCGCCAAAGTCCACCTTAACTGGCGTGTCGGAAAATGGAAGACTGTGTTGTTTTCTGACGAATCGAAGTATAACCTTAAAGATTCGGATGGAATACGAGGTGTGCTCAGACCAAAAGGGGAAAGATTAAATCCTAAGTATTGCAAACTCACTGTTAAGCACGGAGGAGGCAGTGTAATGGTCTGGGATTGCTTCTCTGTTCAAGGAATTGGGGCAATTCATTTGATTGAAGGAATTATGGATCGTTTTATGTACGTTGACATTCTAAAAGTTGTGATGCTGCCGTATGCCGAGGAAGAGATGACAATTAAATGGAGATTTCAACAGGACAACGATACAAAACACACTTCTAAAGTTTGTAAAGCATGGCTTCGTAACAATAGGATTGAAGTTCTTGGTTGGCCTGCCCAATCAGCTGACTTAAATCCTATTGAAAACTTGTGGGAGATCGTCAATATGTAAATCAATTGAGATAACTGCAAAACCAAAAATGATTTATTCCAAGCCATTAAAATAGCTTGGAATGGGATATCGCAGTATATCATAAATAATTTAATTTCCTCTATGCCTAAAAGATGTGCTTGTGTTATACAGAATAAAGGGTTGGCAACTAAATACTAAATTTTAGAGTTATAATTTACCTTAAGGGGGAGGTGCTTTAGTTTTGTCAGCTTAATTTTTCCGTTGACAATTTTTTTGTTTGTTATAACATTTTTTTTTAAATGCCTCTTAATTTTTTATGTTTTTGTTTAAAATAATAAAGGTAAAAATAAATAAAACTTATATTAAAAATACAGAAATAGCGTTGTTTTCATAAAAAAATAAATAATAGAATAAAATACTCTTAGGGTGTGCTTTAGTTTTGGCCAATACTGTTTATTAAAATACGCATTAAATGAAACTAATACGAACACTTGTGTACATCAATTTTTTTTTTTTTTTTGTCTGGCTAATATCTTATCGAACAATCGATGTTTGCGACTTTAGCTGCATTCCATATCAGCCAATTATATAAGATAAATTAAAACATTGTCTTTATAAACATTATTGGAAATTTTTTACCAACTGAATAAATATTATTTGGTATTTTGAAGCTTTTCTAATATAATTTAAACTGTTGATTCAATTGTGTTGAGAACGATTGACGCATGAAATCGGTACACGCGCAAGGTTAATAATAAATATTGTTTTAGAAATTTAAAATATTAAATATTTGGTCGCTCAATGCCAACAAACATTTATTTTAACATTTCCGGCTTAAAATATTTGTAGATACAAAACGAAAATCTTTTAAAAATTCTTAAAAAATTAGTCTTATGACTTGAAACTTTTAACAGGAAATTTAACAGATGATATTAACTATGACTTAGAAATTCCGCAAAATCGAATGAAAATTTTCCCTTATCTCTCACACCAAATTTAGTCATCAAAATTTAAATTTTCATATATTCCTCAAAACTTATTGTCAAAAGTTATTAGTTTTGATATTCAAAAGATAATCTTAGTTTGAAGTATGGAAACAATGGAATACCAACATGAATAAAAATTTTAACATTTATAATTCTAAGTCTTATTCCATCCTAACAAAACTTTACCTTAAGAAAACCTTTCTTTGCTCGATCCCAACAACACACTCTCTAACAAAAAATTATCTAATTCCCGTCTTAGCTCTGATCCCAGTAAAAAACCAGTTTATTCATAATCAGTGTTGCCAGAAGGGTGATTTTCCCCGTTTTTCGGGAATTTTTGACCTAAAAGGGAAAACGGGAAAAACAGTCGTTAAAAACGGGAAAAATTAGGTTGTACGCGTTTATAGATGAAAACTTATATTTTTCCAAAAATCAGAATTATGTGAAAGAGACAGAAACTTCACATGTATTTATTAGAATTTTCGTCAATTCTACTTCAATTTCAATATCAATTTCGTCAATTGCTGAAATACAATTTTTGTTTATTTATTTTTTATGGCAAAAAATTTATGAAAAATCACAATTAAAGATGTTAAGAAATAGGCAAGGAATATTTTTAGTTGCACTCAAGTAATATGAAAAATATCTTGGTCGGTCTTCAAAAAAGAGTGTGAAAGTGGACTCCTTATTTTAAAAATGGCCTAGAGACAGCTCAAAAAAAAAGTTTTGTATCACCGGAAAAACGATCAAAATGTTTTTTTCCCTGGCTTACATTTCATGTCTGAGCTTAAATGACATATCATTAATATAGTTAATATTCAATTAATTTCCAAATAAGTGCAAGAATTTTACAGAAGTTTAATTTTATGAACAAAGCATTCAAGTTCAAGTGAGGTTAAATCGAGGTAGTAGGGTTTACCACTAGAATATGATTTCGGAAGTCGAAAAATCCTGAGGGGAGTATGTAGTTCTAGAAAGTCGTTTTTGACGTTACATCATTTCCTAGGATCGGACAAAAAAAAAAAAAAAATGCATGATTAAAAAAAAAACTATCTGACAGTTTTTAAGTGGGTAAAAAAATCAATTTTTTTGTGCTGTTTCGAAGTTTTTTTAAAATAACGGGTGCATTTTTCCAACTTTAAATTTCAGCCTACTCCAATGTACAGAAATTAAATTAACTAAATATTTTTTATGTACCCAGTGTAATGATTATAAATTATTATGAAATAAAAAAAAACAAATTCAGAAAATAAAAAGTTTTTATTTTTATTTTCTTTTATATTTTTTTAAATAAAGGGGAAAAAAAACGGGAATATGAAAAAGTAAAACGGGAAAAACTTATTGAAATGCATGGACGAAACGGGAATGGTCCTAACCGAAATCTAGCAGCACTGCTCATAATGAAAAGCCTATTCCAAGCCTAATGCTTGTCTCCCTTTACTACCAAAACATAAGAAAATTACGGATCAAAATCTATACAGTGTTCTTTAACTCTCTTAAGCTTAACTATGATATTTTTGGCCTTACTGTGACCAATCTTACCCAGGACTTCAAGGATACTGAAGTCATTTGCATCTGAAAAAGATGTCCAACACAGAACATATTATTTTTCAGAGGCGTTCCTAGGCGGAGTAGGGGGGGCGGTCCGCCCCGGGTACCACCATTTTAGGGGTGACACCATTTCGATATTTTTTTTATTTCTCAAACAATCAGAAAAAGTGAAAATATACTTAACTTTAAAAAATGTTTCTCATTTTTTTAATAGCTGTTTTAAAATTTAAAATTCTGCTTGCAAGTCAAAACAATGAGGAGAAAACATTGTGGAAACGTTTTCAAAGCTAAAATTAATTAAAACGTATTCAAGGTCTTCCAAGGTAGAGGCAAGATTTTCCGATATTGCTATTTTATCCATTGAAAACGAGCTTGCAAGTAATATTCATTTCAATGAGGTTATTTCGAAAGTTATTTATTTGTTAAGCGCACAGTGCATCGATATGGTATAAAAATAGAAAAAAAATTTTGTTGTTTGGTTTTTAAGCTATAACAAAAAAAAAAAGAACGAAGATTATTGGATTTTAGCAAGACTTTTCTGTAATTTTATTTAAAGTATTTATTTTTTATTTTTAGAATATTATTGCAAATTTAAAAAGTGATTTTTTCCAAAAAATTTTAATTTTGCACAGAAAAATATTTAAAATTTTTCAAATTTAAAAAAAATATTCTTCGATTTTAGCGAAACTTTTTCGAAATTTGATTTGAAACTTTTTATTTCCAAAATATTATCTGCACCTTTTTATAAACGAGAAAGTTATCCAAGTATAATAAAGTGACTTTTTGTGAAAACTTATAATTTTTGCATAGAAAAATAATTTAGCAAATTTCAAAAGGGAATTACAAAAAAAAGGATTCTTTAATTTTGTAGTGAGTCTCACGAAGAAGTTATAGTGATGAAAGTCCGTATTAATATGAGTGAAAAAAAAGTTACCATATTTGTTTTTCTATTATAAATAACATAAAATGTGTCTTATATTTGATTTTTAAAAAACAAATAATATAGGTGCAAGAGTGGTACCCTTAAGGTTTTACCAATTTCTATCATAATCAGTTCACATCTATTACTCTTCTTGTCTAGCATTTTCACTGAGTTTTGATAGGTTCGAGCTACTTTTGTATGTACCACCCATACAAAATCGTATAAAAATTTAATATAGGTCCAAGGAAGGGTACCCCAAGTTCTCATCAATTTCCATAATTTTCAGTGTAAAACAATTTCTCTATCTGCCTACCCTTTTGACCAAATTTTGTTTAATATTTGCAATTTTGCTTATTTAGCTTAAATTATTCAACCATACAAAATTTAATAATCATCGGAGCACTCCTTCTATTTTTGAACCAATTTTGTATAGGATGAATACACTGTGCAGCGCCATTAAAAATCATACTTTCAAGAATTTTTTTATGACATATTGTTATTACGGATTTTTTGTGAAAATTGGCATATTAAAAATAAATAAATACTAAATAATTTTCCACCAAAATATCCAAGTCTTGCAATCAAAATTGTAAATCGGAATCTGTTTATCCAAAAATGCGTTTATTATTTGGATACAAATACTTATCGAAATAATGCACATTTTAATTGTTTCCAAAGCCTTGCAAGAAAATAAAAAATAACAAATGTATATAAAAATCTAGTTTGTTTCTCAAAATTTGATCTCTTCCCGGGTAAAAATTAAATTTTTTTTAGTTTAAGCCGTACACTATTCCTACAACGGCCGAACAACGAAAAAATTTAAGAAACAAGTTGTAAAACGGATGTACAATGGGCGCTGTCAGGACATTTTGGCCGTATAGCAGCTGTACAGCAGTGGTAGCGGTTATTTTAGGCAGTTATACGAATTTTTTAAGGCTTAAGCTATAATATTTTCAATTTTACTCGGGTCCCAATATGGGCAACAAAAATGCAATTGTTTCTTCCCACAATGAAAATTTTCCCCCAAAACTTCACTTCGATGTAAAAATAACTAATTGGGGCAAGCCTTAAAATTCGTCCTTTGGTGAGTACTAATTGAGCTCATTTCCGAAAATATATAAAACACACAATTTCTGACACCTTGGGATGAAAAACTAAGAGCCTAAATATGAAAAAATCGTTTTATCTCTAGCCATCAAAATAACCAATGAAATTTCCTTTAAAATCGACTTTTTATATCGTCATCTTTAACACTAAGATAATAAAACAAATTTCTGACAATTCTAGAGAAATTTTTATGAAACAGATACGGAAAAATACGTTGGAAAATTATGAAACGTTAGTTTTTGCTCCAGTTTTGGAAGTCAATCGGAATTATTTTTGTACTGAATCACATGACTTCACTATAAACTTAATTCCTGATGAGATTGGGTTAATTTGTGTTTAAAAAAAGAAACATGAAAAATAACAATTTTTGAGGAAATTCCTTTGATCATTTCGCTGGCAAGGGACTCGACCACTTTTCCTCAAATTCAGACTTTCTTATTTTATATTACTTTCGAATTAATTTTCATCCAAATATTTCAAGTCGTTTTAGTGGGTTCCAAGCTAGAAGTTGAAAAGACAACTCAACTCGAACTCCTCAAGTGGTCAGAATCAGTCTGAAGGAAAAAAATATGAAAAATTTAGTAGATTATGCATCAAACAGAATCGATTTGAAATATATATTTGGGGCTTTTACTTATTTGATAAGATGTGTGATTACTTTTCATATGAATCACTTTGATTTAATCCTATTTTGATAGATACTACAATAATTTTTTGGGGCGGGGAGTTTAGACCCCAAAACCCCCCTTTGATTGAGCTAATGCAGCTGAGAGACATTTCTGAAAGAGTTTTTTTTGTGCAGAATCCGAATGGCTTATCAGGTCAGGATTATGATATATTTGAGGTTATGTACACGAAATGTGGTAATTTTGGCTATTTTTGAGGGAATATTATGTTCCACAAAATATTTTTAATTATTTTTTAATTTATTTTAACATTTAGTACTTCTTTTATTCTACAAAATGCTTTTCAAAACTTTACGATGTTTCATTCAAAGGTTATGACCTTTTTAAGATGACACGTCCGTCTGAGTGTAAAAATTTTGTACTTCGTTAATGAATATGTCTTTTTTTTTTAAAACGGACGTGTTTTTTAAAAAGGTCATAAATTGTCAACGAAACATCATATACCGTTTTGAAGAGCATTTTGAAGAAATAAAAGAAGGAATTTAAATAACACCTCAAAAATACAAAAATAGCCAATATGTGCATAACCTAATATATCAAAATCCTGACATGACTAAGTCCTGAGGACGGTTTCGGATTCTACACCAAAAAACTCTTCAGAAATTAATCTCAGCTGCACAAGAACGATCACAATATTTTTTTTTTCGCAGAACAGTGTTACCTTTTTGGCAATGTCAATGACTTTTTTTATGTCTTAAGAGTCTTATATTGCTCATATTCAAGCTAAAGTATTGTCGAATCCTAAAAGCTGCTTAAAGTTCGTCTAAAAAAAACAAAAAACCTGACTACTACTCATCTACTTACTTTTTCAGATATCTCCTCAGGTAGCAAACCTTTTTAGAAATTTGATCATGAATACTTTTTATACCCTAAACCTGAAAGGTCTGGGTATATTAACTTTGTGCAAACGTTTGTAACGCATAGAACGAAGCGAGTCCGGTATAGAAAAGTATATATATTCTTGATCAGCGTCACCTCGTGAGTCGAGCTATTCATGTCCGTCCGTCCGTCCGTCTGTGTGTTGTCCGTAAACACAGGATAAGAAGAAGGAGTTGAGATAATTGGATGAAGATACACATGGTCACATGAACCCAGGGATCTGCACTATTGAATATTTTCGGAATCCGCGCACGGACACGTCAACCTCCTATATAACGCAAAAATTGAAAACTCAATAAATAAGGTTATGTTTGTCATAGAGAAATTAATTTTGGTAAGTAAGTATTTTATACCAAAACTAAGGTGTGTTCAAAACTTGGAAGTAATCCGTCAATGAACACGCCTACCTCCCATAGCGAAAGCACAAAAAAAGGCATTAAATGTGAGCTACAGGAATAAAACTTGGTATGTGTAAATTTTTCATCAACATTTAAATGCATATAAAATATAGGCTTCATCCACCCACGGAAACGCCCATTTTCAATAATATTATTTTTTTTTTTAAAGTAGGTTTATGGTATTTCATAGTCGGCCTACACCGACTTTAGACTTTATTTACTTGTTTTATAATTAGAAATTTTCAATATAGAAAACAGTTTTAAGGCTTGATCATTACGTAGCCGTCTAATTCTTAATGTTACGAACTTAAAGTCAAAATTATTTTTAGCCATTTTTTTTTTTCTAATTCGCTTAGTGGGCGTTATGACAGAATAAATTTCTTAACTCACAGACACTACCCAATTTCTGCAATGTGCTGTCTGTGTGTTTGTCTGCTGAGCTGTTTCTGTTAACACCGAAAATTCTTGCATAAATCGATAAAATTAAATTTATAACTTCTTCCACTGCTTCTACGTTTTATTGTCTTATTTGCTGTTGCTACTAATTTTGCAGCTGTTTTAAAATTCCGCCAATGTAGCAAATTTTGTTGGTCACATTAAAGTCACTTCTTCTATGTACTATGTATGTCCTAGTAATGAATTTTGTGCTTCACTGTTTGTTCTGCCATTCAATTTGAATTTGCATAGAATCTTCATTAGTCTTACGTGAAAGTGGACATTTGTTGAACTTTTCGTATTTGTTTTTTTGGTTTTTTTGTTACTTTTTTACATTTTATGGGTATGTTTTATGTGGGCTGGCTTGACTTTTCAAGGCTTTTCTTTGTTTTCATTATTATTTTTTGCTTTTTTTTTCGTTACTTTGAGTTCTTGAAATTTGTAAAAAATTCTACTGATATTGCTGGTTTCCTTCTGTTAAGTCATCTTCAGGTTTTATTTGATTTTTTTCTCGTTTTTATTTATTGCCTTTTCACTCGCTCTTCATTAATTAAGTAATCAACTTAGTATTTCTTTACAGATTTTATTATTATATGGTATGAGTACTGATTGTTTTTTTTTTTGTTTTTTCTTAATCATAGATAGTGTTACTTTCTTTTTTCATAACGAAAAATTTATTCATGCATCAATTTGCTTATCTTATGACTTTATTTTCTGTTGATTTTGTTTTTTTTTTATTTTTCTGTTCCACTCATTTCTCTATCAATCTGACTATTGTCTTCATATAGGCCCGCATTTAGCTTTTTTCCTTTTGTCTTGCTTATGAAAAATCAATCTGTCTTCTGAGACACCTATTGTTCGATATTTGATTTTTCTTTATTATTTTTAGCTTTTGTTTCGTTTGCTACGTTTTGAAATTTATACCATAAGTAATTTTGGTTTTTATTTTTTTTGTTTTTTTTTTTTTTGTTAACTTGACCCACACTTCATTTATATAAAGAACCTGTCCACTGATTGACTTCTTTTCACCCAAATAAAGGCAATGTAATCGCATCTATTATTGTGTCATCTCATGTTACTGAAAGTTTTCTATGATATGATTATGTTTCTCATTATAATTTATTATAATTTATAGCTAAGATTTTTGTAGTCATTTATTTTGGAGTAGGCGAGATTCTGATGCATGTTGATGAAACTTAAGAAATTGTTACAAGCTACTTATTCTTAATTCTTTGCTTATTTTTGGGTAAGTTTTGTATTCTGAATTGTAGATTTTATTTTTCTCAATAGCTAATTATTTATAAAACTATATTAAAACGACTGATTTATACTTAAAAATACTTAAACAATGAGTAACACATACTTACCAAAATTTGCATTCATCATATCAATTCAACTATCAATTGAACTATAATAATCATATCAGTACGAAAATAATCTATATTCAATTTCTCTGCATTGAGTTCGCGATCGCGTTAACATCGAGTTAACGCATATTTGTTATCAAAATTTAAACACATCTGTTATTAAAGAAAATTTTAATTTCAAATTCTGGATTCTACAGCTCCTTAAATTAAGACTCCAACCACAGAGTCATAAAGTTGGTTGATTTTTGGAACATATTTGATACATTAAAATCAGGGACCAAAAATAATGGCTATTTTTAAAATATGAGAAAACTTTTTAATTTACCAAATTATTACAATTTGAATTGGCTTTTCGAATTAATAATGATTTTAATACCTAAACCTGTAAGCAAGATCAGGGATCGTTATTAATATGAGGTATATCAAAAACATTAAAAAATACTCATTATTAAATGATTTTTAATTTAATGCCATGATAGAATAATTTTACCAGGTAGTGTTGACAAATGTTGATTCTCTCAGCTACAAGTAAACGAACCCTTGTCAAAAACAGCTGTTCGTTGTTATATTCGTTGGCCACATTCAGCTGTGTCAACTGTTGTGACAGCAAATCATCGGGGAGCGCTATTATTGGTATTGAAGTTTCAGAAAAATTGTCAAGTTTATGAAATATCAAGCTTTGTATCAAATACGAATGGAAATTTTACCGACAAATTAAAAATTTTCTATTTTTTAATGCATTTTAATGCGCAACTTCATATTTATGTGCATCAAGTTTTGACTTAGCAGTTGGCAACTGTTGGGTACGCTGAGTGTGGACGGATTGTGAGCGCTCTCTTTCTTGTTATATTTTTTGACAAACGTCCGTTTCCAACAGAAACGTCAATACTACCTTGGAGTAATTATATCATGATTTAATGCTCATATATTAAAATCGTTTTTTAATTTTTATTTTTGAATTTGTCCTGCTGGCGCCTGTTTTACAGCCGTTTTACGGCTTTTTGTTTACACAGTTTCTTGGTTGCCTGTTGTACAACTTTGCCAAAAATTTTTATTTTTATTCGGGTACTCTGTTCAGTTTCATGTGAAATTTCACTCGAAGCTACATACAAAAAACTATAGCTGTGAAATATGTGCGACATTTGTTCACAACATGTTCTCCAAAGTAGTACTCTGTTCCGCTGTGAAATATACTCGCAACATTTTTTCACAACAATTTAATTGAACTGCCATTTTATTTTGATGTGAAAAGTGACAGTTGTTGTAAATTTTTTGTTGTTATATATTTATTTTTCTCTATTTTGAAAAGTAAAGCACGACTTTCTCAAATTTTACAATATCTACGCAACAAAATATTTGTCAGAATTTTCACGCCACAAAAAAAAAAATTAATGTTGCCAGCAAAATTTCATGCAAACGAACAGGGTACTAGGCTTAACGTTTAAAAAATAAAAACCATATCTTAAGCCACGTTAAATCGTTTAAAACCTGGTTTTTTCACTATGTCATTTTCGATGGTCAGTTGTTGTCAGTGTATTGAAAAATACCAGCATTTAGTAAATATTCTCCGTTGGACAATGATGTAAGGAAGAAATCCTGAGCTTTTGACAGATTTTAAGCAAAAACTGCCGTAAAGTTGTAATTTATGCGATAATTTATGGTTATTTGACTTTCATGTCAAATCGCAAATGACATGTTGAAAACCAAACATAAGAACATGATGATTTTTTTTAACCCACGCGTACTGGGTAAGGGGTATATTAATTTTGTCACGACGTGTGTATGTCCCAGAAAGAGGACTGGTAGGTACTGAAAAGTATATATATTCTTGATCAGCATCACCACCTGAATTGGTTTAGCCATGTCCGTCAGTCCGTCTGTCGATTTACATGATTACAGCCGTATTTTCAAGCTATCGTAATGAAATTCGATATTTGAGCTTATTTTTAAAATGCATAGACCAAGTTCAAAAATTGGCTAAATTGGATGAAAACCATTCCTACCTCCCATTTAACCCTAACAATGAAAACTCTACACGGAGAAATTTGTTTGCGTTAGATTCATGACTAAACTGCTCATATACTACAAACAATTTTTTTGTTAATCGTTTATTAGTTTTGATCATGTACTTTGCGCTCTGCTCACATTATTTCTAATGATTCTATCAAAACACTGATCACATTATGTGACCAATTCATCATTATACAGATATTATACAGTTTCAAATAACGAGTAGTTTAAGCAGGTCCAGGTAAGTTACAATTAAAATATAATATGAAATTGTGTCTCTACCATACAAATCCTAAAAAATAATTATGTCCTTCTTTGTTTCAATTGATGATATTTCATCAATTTGACAATTTTTTTAACTCTTCACGTAACAACAAATTCAGCGGAAGTAATCACTCATCTGGGTATGTATAGCCACCGCAACAGTGGAATATGGCCAGCAAACCTGAATGAGAATCATTCTCTCTGGATGGATTGTGATATATAACGTCAGAAAATAAATAATTTCTGCAGCTTCAGGCAGTTCCTTCAGCTTCAGACAGTTTGAACTCCTCCAAACAGTTTCACCAGCTCAAGGCAGTTTCAGCAGCTCCGGGTAGCCTCAGCAGCTACAGGCAGTTTCATCAACTGCAGTCAGTTTCAGCAGCTCCAGGCAGCTTAAATAGGTGTAGGTTAGTTAAAAATAATTGTAATTAATTAATTAATAATAAATTTTGTATATTTTAAGGAACGCATCTATTAAATCATCAATTTAATTTTGTTAAAAATTAATTTATTTCTGCTGCTCGTATTACTTTGATTATATAATTTGATTATAAAATTTTTGCACGATCGCAGGATGTACAGTTGTGGTCAAAATAATAGTAATGCTCTAAAATTGAGACATGCTTGAATAAATAATACTTGTCTAAAAAAGTAGGATCCGGAAAACCCAATGAACATTTTGTATGAACATTTTGTTCTTAATTTATGCTCAAGATATCACCAATTGATGCAATTTTCACACGATCTATTAACATTTTGTTCATAATCTATGCGCAAGATGTCTTTAGTTTATACCAACTGCACTTGATATAATAGCTATCTAAGCATAATCTATGTGCAAAGTTTCTTCAGCTGATTCATAATGCACATTATCCATGAACAAGTTGGTGATACATCTTACATTAGTTGCGTATAAATAATGATTTTATCTTGCTCTGAATTTATGCACATAAATGCTTATTTTATGATCAGTTGCTCTTAGTCGATAAATGTCAACAAATAGCGCTTAAATTATGAGCGCATAAGGAATATTGTCTGAACTGAATTCTCTCCGTGTATAAAGAGGCTAATATTTAACCTACAAAACTTACATTCAGTAGTTGTTAATTCTATGTCAGAACTGAGATGTGTTAGATGTATGGGCGTCATCCATCCACAAACACGCCTACCTCCCACACAAACCCAAAATTCAAAACTCTCTAAAAGGGTTCTCTTTTATATACCGGAATATAATTTCATACATTTGTAATTTATATCAAAACTAAATCGTGGAAGAAAAGTGTGCGTCAACCGCTTACGAGCCGGTATGGGTATCCCACACATAGCCCATTATAGTGAAAACTCTATAAATACACTGAGAAAAAACATATTTTAAACTGAAACAAAAGATTTTAATATATATATTTAAAGCTTTTGCGTTTCTGCAAAACAAAATTAAAAAAAAGTGTGTTTAATTTTCTCCTACCTATAAACTCTTTTCTTTTTATACCCTAAACATGAAAGGTCAGGGTATATTAACTTTGTGCAAACGTTTGTAACGCAAAGAACAAAGCGAGTCCGGTATAGAAAAGTATATATATTCTTGATCAGCGTCACCACGTGAGTCGAGCTATCTATGTCCGTCCGTCCGTCCGTCCGTCCGTCCGTCCGTCCGTCCGTCCGTCTGTGTGTTGTCCGTATACACAGGATAAGAAGAAGGAGTTGAGAGAATTGGATGAAACTTGGTACACATGATCACATGAACCCAAGGATCTGCACTATTCAATATTTTTGGAATCCACTCACGGACACGCCTACCTCCTATACAACGCAAAAATTGAAAACTGCATAAATAAGCTCATAATTAACCTACAACAATAAAATTTGGTGTGTATGTGTTTTATATCAATACAAATATGTCTTTGACAAATGGGTGTCGTCCGCCCATGGACTCGCCCACCTCCCATGCAACCCAAAAATTGAAAAAGCAATAAATAAGCCTCTGTTTATTCTACAGAGCTAAAATTTGGCAGGTATGTTTTTTATGACAAGACAAAGATGGCTTTGAAAAATGGACGTCAACCGCCCACGAACACGCTTACCTCCAATACAACCCAAAAAGTTTTAAACTCAATAAATAAGGTTATGTTTGTCTTAGAGAAATTAATTTTGGTAAGTATGTATTTTATACCAAAACTAAGGTGTGTTCAAAACTTGGAAGTAATCCGTCAATGAACACGCCTACCTCCCATAGCGAAAGCACAAAAAAAGGCATTAAATGTGAGCTACATGAATAAAACTTGGTATGTGTAAATTTTTCATCAACATTTAAATGCATATAAAATAGAGGCTTCATCCGCCCACCGACACGCCCATTTTCAATAATATTCTTTTTATTTTGGAAAAGTAGGTTAAGGGTATTGCATAGTCGGCCTAGACCGACTTTAGACTTTCTTTACTTCTTTTCATTTTCTCTTATTATTTCTTTGAAAAACACAAACAAAAATTTGAATACAATGACAATTTTTGAGATGGTTTGACAAATATCGAACATATGATAAAATAAAAACTAATTAATTAAATATTAAAATATTTCAAATGCAAACTTATCGAATGGTATTCGAATTTGGTATTCAAAACTGAGGCATATTAGAAAAGATGGCGTCAACCATTGAAGTACACGCCCACCTCCCATACAACCTCAAAATTGAAAACTTTATAAAGACGCTTTTTTAACTTTGAACCAAGGATTTCAGGTGTCAAACCTATTCATTCAAGTCTGCCATAGTGCGGCAATGGGGACATAGATAAGTAGGAGAGAAAGTGAAATCAAGAGAAACAAGTGTAGAATGTTGTATGTGTGGCGGAGTGCTATATCAACATGCGAATTTTGAATCTGAGGCAAGTGTTATACCTTTAATTCAGTCAATTCGAGTTATTAAGCAATCTCATTCCACAGACATCTCGTCCACCAACTATAACTTCCAAAGTCGTATATTTTGATGAATTTTTAATTTCAGATGATTAGAAATGGGGAAAGAGGGAAATTAAAGGTAAAAGCGTAGGACCATGGCTAGACCGAGATCACGTCCATATGCTGCAGGAAAACAATTTGATATGTAAGTATTTGAGCCGTTATAAAAATAGTAAAATTTGTTGAAATCTCTTACAAAAATAGCTACAATTTAAAATTGTGGGCGTAGTTTAACTTCGGCCAAGTCGAAGATATACCTTACTTTTTCAACTGGATCTTTTAGGAGAAATCCGGGACATATTAAGGTTGGAACAAACAAAAACCGGGACACCTGGCAGCCCTATTCTACAGGAATGTTGGACTTATTCGCTATCATATATAATTCTATTCGGTTTATATTATGGTTAAAGATCTATGCTATGCGTTTTACGCGAAACGATGCAGACTGCAAGGCGATTATCACCCGAAATTATTTGAGATAGACCCATAAATCCTTTATATGCTCCTGAATAATTGTGTTGACAGAATGAACGTATACGAAGACACGATACTGACTGACACTCGAGATCTTGAACAGGAAAAAGCTGTCAGCATCAAAATAATGATACAAAAGGACAATCGTAGATTTTCCTTATAATCCGCTACTGTAAAAAAGCAATTTGAATAAAAGCAAATAGTAGTTTTAATAGCTTACCAAGATTTTCTACCCAATACTTTAAATTGCCATAAATTACGTGTTTTTTTCAAAAAAGTTCTTACCATGCATAGCTAAGTAGTAACGCAACTTTGCTGCAAACTGCATTTAAAAAATTAAAAGCAAATCAAACTTAAGTACAAACATTAAACATATACTTTAAAACATACAGCTTTATCGACTACTACTCCAGTGACACATTTTTCCTCAACAATACCGCTAAATTATTATGTAAATCGATTGAAAGCTTTTTTGCAGAGCCCACCCAGCAAGGCCGCCCACCAACGACGAGTCCTTGCCAAGACAACAAAAGCAAAGTACTCATATTATCAGGCTTTTCCGTATTCAGCTCGTTTTGTTGTAGAAAGAGGTGAGGTGTGGTGAGGTGGTGGTGGCGGCGGCGACGGCGACATACATAACGTTGTAGGGGGCGTTACGACTAGCTGGAAAAGTGGAGAAATTATATAGTATTCCCATGATTATAATTTCATCAGTAGCAACACGCTAGATAGACAGGCAACAATGCGAGTCGATATCTATACATATATATATATATATGTATATGAAAAGTTCCGGCTATCTGGCTGACTGCATGCACCAGCCTGACGATTGTAAGGATACCATTGTAATGGTAAAAAAGTTGGTTGAGAGGAAAAAAAGAACAGACGACAGTCAGACAAGCAGACAACCAGACGGACGCATGAACAAAAATCAATTGTTCCCATTATAATAATGAGATTACTTTTACCTACTGAACGACAAAAGAAAAATGCTACATAGGATAAATGCGCTTCTTCGACTGTGTTTTCCTTTCTACTCCTTTAATCATTAAAGCATAAAATTTGCTTAAGTTGAAAACACGAATGATTTGGTTTGAAGAAATATTTCCATAATCTGTTTGCAATGTTTTGCAAGAGTTGGCTATCAGCTGGATTGAGATGAATTATTTATAATAGAAAAAGGATTTCATGCTAATGATGGATATATATTTGTTAATATATTAGTTCAAGGCAAATATGTATTTATTATTTTAATAAGATTTTTTTTGTTTGAATTATATTGAGTGTACGGGTGAATATATACAAAAACGTGGTTGAGGTGTCATATAAAATTAGAAATCATAAGGAAAAGTGATACCAACTAAAAATAAGACATATATATTTTCATACAAAATTGTTTGAAATACACATTATAGTAAATTTCACTATTTTTTTTATCAATAGCAGTATCAATAGAATATCAGTTGATAGTGGTGTAGGTACGTTCTGAATTTTAGTAGTTTTAGTGGGACTATAGCTCAGTCACATAAAGTAGTTCCAATTTTTTTATTGAAAAAAAGATGCAAGTCAACACATTTTAAAAATACCCTGAAATTGGTCCAAATTTGAAATACCTCGGAACTAGTTGAGTGACTAGTAAATAGCTTGTACTGGCCCCATTACAATACCCCTTAACATTGAACGAACTAAATTTTATAAATGGTTGATGTCATAGGAAAAGACAATTGTCGCCATTAGCATTATTTTTTCCCTATTTTTTAAAAGCAAAAAAAATCTTTAGCATTCTTGCCTTCCACTACTCACTGCCATGATGATATGCGTTTTCATATTTATTTTTTCAAATTACAAAGAATTTATACAATAATTAAATATAAATGTATGATTTATAACTAATTTCTGGTGTACTTATTTGCAATGTACTAATTTTTCATACAATTCCTTTCGAGGCAAAATAATCCATTTCAAAAAACCATCTGTATTTATGAATTTAATCTTACATAGCTATGTATTCACATCACTTTCTGCCAATTTTATTTCATTAAATTTTATTCGATTACATTTCACACGCTATTTTATTATATTATATTATATTATGACCTGATATTCTCATTTTTAGCAAACCGTAAATATCATTAAATAAAATTACCAGCACAGTTATCTCATTTAATTAACTTTTATATACATTCGAGTACTTCTATTTTGAAATCTCAAACAAAATAATTTTAAATTTTGATTTGATGATCTGATCTGATTATATTTTTCACAACACCCACATATGCTGTAAAATGAATTTGAAATTTTGTTCCTTGCTTAGTTTTGCTTTAGCTAACATTCTTTTTCATTCTACTTTTATGACCAACTTACTTTTTATGCATGCTTGTTTTGCTTTATAAAAAATTCATATTTCAATCAAAGTTTAGCTGTTTTTGCACGGTTGCACCTACCACACAACACTACTACATCGTATTTGCGTCTTGAAGACGCATTTTGAAGATTTGTACTACGTTGGGTGGTCGTTTTTGTATGATTTCTTATGCAAGAAAAACTGTTGCTTGGCTGAAAAAGATTAGATTTCTTTCTTGTCGGTTGCTTGTAAAAAAACTAACCACTTTTTTGCATAACACTTCATTGTATTGTGTTCTATAGTGAAAGTTTTATTTTATAGTTCTTATTTTCTTTGAGTGCAATTGTATAAAATCTCTTATGTGTTGTGAGGTCTTGTATAATTTTGCACAATGACGAAGTAGTGTAAATTGAAGAACTTGTTTGTTAACTAACATCATATTATAGTGATTTTGTCACGACGAGTGTAACGCACATAACGAGGCTTGGTACGCATAGAAAAGAATATATATATATTCTTGATCAGCATAACCACCATAGTTGATTTTGCAATCGCCTTTACTGTACACCCTTAGTTTTCAAGATATCGTAATAAAATTTGATATTTCAGATTTTTTCTAAAAAGCGAAGATCAAGATCGAAAACGGGCCATATCGGAAAACCAAACCAACCTCCCATACAACCCACAACAGTGGAAACTCAATAAAAAAAAATATTTAATATATTTAAGCTACCAAAATAAAATTCCGCATTTATGTATTTTATATGAAAATTAAGGCGTGTTAGAAAAATGGTCATCATCCACCCACAAAGATACAACCCCAAAATTGAGCCGATGATAATCTGAAACTCAACAAGTCATGAGTATTTGCTCGATATTTGGTATTTATTCTGGAATGATCTCTGTATTGTAGCCCAGCGTTGCAGCAAGCAATAAAATTCAATAAAATAAAATGAATAAAAACCTTCAAAGTCCATTTCCGTGTTCTTAAACAAGATCTGTACACCTTCATTAACTGGCCAAATATGGGCATCTCTCAAAAAAGGTCCACCAAAAGTGAAGAAAAACATTAAAATAAAGCACTGTAACAGCTTTTAAGTTTATTTTTTTTTTATTTTGATAAGTTTTACTGCTATGTTACTTGAATTTAACTTATTATGATGTATTTTTGTTAAAATTTGTAATGAACATCTTTACTGTATTTTACTACTGTTGGAAAAATTTGTCGCGTCCATGAGTTCTGTGTCAACAAGGAATAACAGCTAAACTTATTTTCAAAATTTCAGGAGAGCATTTTTAAAATTAAAATTGTTACCTAATATCAGGGTACCCTGACTATTGCTGTTTAGATTTGATGGCCTTGAACTTTTAATTTTCAAGGTACAACCATAAAAATTTGCGAACTAGTGTATTTCGTTGCAAAAAATTGCAATGAAATTAATAACCTCAGTTTGTCATACTCGACTTTAGAGGTTATTCCTTGTCGACACAGAGTTATCCTTTGACCTCCATTAACATGTGTATTATATATAAAAAAAAGTTCTCAAAATTTGCTTAATTTTGCATATTTCTATACGAGCTTAAAAAAACTTGTATTTTTTGTCGCGTCCGTTCCATTGAATGTTTGCTTATTACATTGTACTAATTTGTACTAAATCTCACCGATATTTTTATAAAATGTGACACTCTTTCATCGCGTTAGAACACTTAAAATACATATCGGCTCATTTTGTTTCTTTCTTGTTTTTCGAGTAATTAAAACCGTGCGAATGTCGCATTCGTGCCACTGGGAGATGCCCATATGTCTACGCCTCCCATTAACTTTTTGTATTCACTCACTATTTTTGAAGCTTTTGAATCTCTATAAACAGTTTTTCCAGCGTTAACATTTCCAACTGCGACACATCCACTTGCTGATGATACCAAAGTTACAGATTTAGAATTCTTCCACTGTACCACAACAATAAAGCTTTCACTGTGACAAAATTCTTCCATTAGGCCACTTTTTAATTTGTTTCTCATTTGTAAGATAGACTTTTTAATTCAGTTTCTCATTATTGTTTCATAAGCATGGATATTTAGTCACTTAGGTGGCCCTGAGAACCCATGGTCGTGTTACGGCCGTCTTCATCAGCTCTCTCCAGGCGTCTCTGTTTCGCGCGGTTTTCAATCTCTGTCACCAAGCGCGGCCAGGGCTTCCTCGGCCTGGTCAATCCATGCGAGGCATGTTCTTCCACTTCGCCGTCGACCCTTGGCTTTCGCCTCAAACACCTTTTTCGCTGGAGCTTCTTTATCCATACGAAATACATGACCCAGCTAACGTAGTCGCTGAATTGTTATACGCTGGACTAAGTCAATGTCATCGTAGAGCTCGTACAGTTCGTTGTTGATTCGAATGCGATAGTCGTCGCCAACTCGAACAGGACTCCTGTTACAGGACCAAAGATTTTGTGAAGAACTTTCATCTCGAACACTCCAAGAGCGGCTGCATCTGTTTGCGAACACCCATGCCTCAGCGCCATAGAAAAGCACAGGTATGATGAGCGTCTTGTAGAGTGTTAGTTTTGTTGACCGAGAGAGGGCTCAGGAACCTAATTGCTTACTTAGCCCGTAGCAGCACCAATTAACAATTGTTATTCTTTGCTTAATCTCCAGACTGACATTGTTATTGCTGTTTATGGAGGTACTAAGGAATGTAAACTCCTTGACAACTTCAATGTTATATTTGCCTGCTGTAACATGGGAGTCTAGACGCCGCGCTTCCCTATTTACAAACAGCATAGACTTTGTTTTGCCCTTGTTCACCGTTTAACCCACTTAGGCTGATTCCTTTTCGATAGAGGCGAAACCAGCAGTTACGGCCGATAATATCAATATCATAAGCATAAGCAAGGAGCTGGATACATTTGTAGAATATGGTTCCATTGTGATGTACTCCTGCCTTTCGTAGAATCCCCTCCATGATGAAATTGAAGAGATTGCATGATAGCGGGTCGCCTTATCTGAAACCTCGTTCGGTATTAAAGGTTTCGGAGAGGTCATTTCCAACCTTGACGGAGCTGCATGCATTGCTCAACGTCATCCTGCAGAGTCTTATCAGCTTTACAGGTTTACCGAACTTAGACATTGTTGTGTACAGGCAATCCGAATCGGGCTATCGAACGCAGCTTTATAATCGACAAAGAGATGGTGGATGTCGTTTTGATTTTGGGTGTGTTTTTTCTAGGATTTGGCGTAGTGTAAAAATCTGGTCCATGGTGGACTGGGGTCTTCTTTCTTAAGTATAGGACAAAGCACACTGAGATTCCAGTCGTCGGGCACGCTTTCCGCTATCCATATTTTGCAGCTGACTTGATGCATGCACCTTATCAATTCACCGCCGCCGGTTTGAATCAATTCAGCAGTCAAGCCGTCAGCACCTGCGGCATTGTTGTTTTTGAGTTGCTTGATAGCATTTTTAAGCTAGTTCCAATCGCTCGCTGATCGTCGATTGGTGGTTTCGGACCGCATTCTCCTGAGGCGGAATTATTGGGATCGTAGCCCGCAAGCAGATTGGAAAAATGCTGCTTCCAAAATCTCTATGTGCACTGCGTATCTGTAACCAGATCACCATTTTCATCTCTGCAAGTGGATGCTCCGGGTTTGAAACTTTGGGTTAGACGCTTAACCTGTTTGTAAAATTTTCGAGCATTCTTCTTGCCCGGGTACACCTCAATTTTTTCAAGCTTGCGCTTTTTCAGCCAAGTGGCCTTATGAATATCGAGGTGTTCAAATCTGGTGCTACTAACTACCATACTAACTACTTCGCGCCGCAGCGAAGTCGATCAGTCTTATACCGTGGTTTCGTGGTCTCGTGAAGTGGTCTCGTGGAGAGCCAAAAAATACCTTGGCGTTAAAATCGCCGAGAACTATTTTCACGTCATGGGCTGGACAACGATAATACACGTCCTCTGGGCTCGCCTAGAAGGTGTCCTTGACAGCATCGTCCTTTTCCTTTGTAGGGACGTGTGCGGGGCGTGTGCGCAAATAAGTTTAGTTTTCATAGGGAAGTTACAATATGGTGGGGACCAGAAGCATATATATGAACAGAAGCATATATACCACGTTTTTAAAGAGCCTGAAGGAGCGGTTTTGTGATGAAATATCAATAGAAAACACCTTAGAACCCGGCTGGCAGTGTTTCAACCAAACGCAAAACAGAGGCTGAGTCCTAACCTAGATTAATGATTGGAAGACATGTTGTCTTGCCTTTGTAGATATCGAAATCTAGAACAAGGTCTTCCGAGGCTTAGTAGGAAGACTTTGTCTCACATGAAACCTACCAGTGAATGGTATCATTTGCCCGTCTAAGAAGTAATTATCACCTGGCTTTCTTGAAATACTTTGATATGCGAATTTGACTGCTTCGAATAATGAATGGATCGCAATAAAAAAAAAACCGATATCGGCTCATTGCATCAGCTACAATTGGATATCTGGATTTCTTTTCCTGGTACATCAGAAATCTTGGGTAACAATAACAATACCAACAACATTTTTATACCCCCACGCGTACTGCGTAAGAGGTATATTAATTTTGTCACGACGTGTGTAACACCCAAAAGGAGGCGTGGTAGGTATGGAAAAGTATATATATTCTTGCTCAGCATCTCCACCTGAGTTGATTTAGCCATGTCCGTCTGTCTGTCCATCTGTCCGTCTGTCTGTCTGTCCACACGATTACAGCCGTAATTTTGAAGCTATCGTAATGAAATTCGATATTTAAGCTTTTTTTAAAAAAACTAAGGTCAAGTTTGAGAATGGGCTAAATCGGATGAAAACCACGCCTACCTCCCATACAACCCCAAAATTGAAAACTCTACAAAGAAGCTTATATTAAAGCTAGAATACTGAAATTTGATATATGTGTATTCTATATCAAAACTGAGAAGTCTTAGAAATATGGGTGTCATCCATTCACTAACACGCCCACCTCCCATACAACCCCAAAATTGAAAAATCTATAAAGAGGCTAATATTAAAGTTACAATATGGAAACTCGGTATTTGTGTATTTAATGTCAAAACTGAGGTGTGTTATAAAAATGGGCGTCATTCACCCATTAATACGCCCACCTCCCAAACAACCCCAAAATTGAAAAATCTATGAAGAGGCTAATATTAAAGTTACAAGATGAAAACTCGGTATTTGTGTATTTAATGACAAAACTGAGGTGTGTTATAAAAATGGGCGTCATCCACACATTAACACGCCCACCTCCCATACATTAAATATGTCTCTTTCTCCTGATATCGTGACGATTGGTTTCTTCACTGACATTTTCCGTAAGATTCGAAAGGATTTCTAAATGTACTTCTTCCTCATTTTCACCACCTTCCTAACCTTGAGATTAATCATCAATCGCTAGAGGTAGTTGCCAAGTTGTATCTTCGTACTCTTCATCGGTACTGAAGTCCTCCAAATCGGACTTTCTCTTAGTTGCTCTTAGTAAGAGAGTGTCTAAAAAATAAATTAAATCACAAAATCAAAATCGAATATCACTTTCTTATTTAAGTTTGTAATGTTTTTATCGTAAAATACCTTATTTGATGATACATATCAAGCTACATACAAATATAGTACAAACCAAGCTTTGGCATAGTTTAATAAGTTTGCGAAAGGATTCTATCGGAGTGTCATACCATATTTTTTGAACTTTTTGCCATAAATCCTTTTTAGTTTTGAAAGTTTGTTTCCCAATTCTCTGTTTTGAATCTACCTAAAAATTTTTGATTGGGTTCATGTGGGCGCCTGGCTTGGACAACCTAAAACTTTCACATTATTTTGATGCAACCACTAACTTTGAAGAGTGTTTTGGATCATTGTCCTTTATAAAGACCCAATGAAGCGCCAAGTTCTCTTGAGTAACTGGCAGTATAACGTCTTAGAGAATATCCTTGTTAATAAATTTGGTCTTTTTGTCCATAAAAAGGTGAATAGACATAACTCCATGCCAGGAAAAGCAGCCCTAAACCATTATATTGCCATCACCATGCTTGATAGACTTTTTTGTGTATTTATATGAAAGTGCTTGTTCTTTAGGTCTGACATGTCATCCGGCACAATTCCCAAATAAATTTATTTTTGTCTCATCACTCCAGAGTATGTCATAAAAAAACAAAACAAACAAATTGGCCATTTCAGCCCTTGAAAGGACTTTGACCGAGCTTCTTATGATCAATTGTGTTGTGTGTGTTATTCAATGTTTGCACACAATTGACCGAGAACTGGACCTACATGTTTTATGCCGACTCCGAACGGCTCATGTTCTCAAGAAGCTTTACATGGCATTATTTACTCTCTGAGGTTTGCCATTGTCTGCAGAGAGGTGGTGACCGATCAGAAAAATTTTTATTGAAAAAAACAGTTCGCCGCGGCTGGGGAGTATGTCAGAGTATGCCATACCAATTTTTTATGTTCGCTGTTTCACACCAAGACTTGTTCGCTTCGGCGAACTCTTTCCTCTTCCGTAAATTTGCCTTTCTAAGCAGAGGAACTCTACGAGCAGAGGAACTTTGCGTGAAATTTTTCCGGTAGGTTCATTGTACTCGATTGAAGCCGTACAGTTTCACTGAAACTACGTTATTAATTTCAGCTGCAATCGCTTTCGATGACATAAAGGATCCGTTTTGACAAGTATGAGGATTAAATTTTCGGTAGTAGGAGTTGTTTTTTCATGCCAACACGTCGTTTAGTTGATTTTTTTGGCTAAAGGCCATTTAACCCTTTAAAGTAAAGCTTAAAAACAACCGGATTTATGAATTTTTGCAAATGAGTCTCCAAATCACGAAAATCGCAAACTTTTAACCGAACACGTAACTCTTTTTTTTCGATATAGAACCCGTACAAAAAATTTGCAAGCAAATCAAAAATAGGTCAATAATTTTTTGTTCAAATCTGAAAGGTTTGTAAAGAATGATCCATATATGGAACGGCCCTTCTGTGCGTGGATTATCTTAACTTCGGCCAAGTTGAAGTTTTACCTTCCTACTTTATAGTAAATATAATTGTTGAATATTGAATTGCGGATTGTGATTAGTTTTAATTGATAAAAACTTTTTTACGTATCTGGTACAGCCTCGAAGCTATCTCAACTTAGTATCCTGGCCGTAACACGAAGTCGTTGCAGTTCTTAAAATTGAATGGGAAAATTATATTTTCTTTAATAGCTGCATATTTTCAGCATTACTTAAATTGCAACATTTACAACATTGCTTTCGTCACCTCTTTTCACGTAAATCGCCAGCTTTCAGCATTCTTTTTCAACTCGAGCCACTCCATCGTATTCTTTCTCTGCTCCAGTCTGATTCAACTTCAATATTCTGCCTTCTCTGCGATACGTTTTTTAACGTTTTTGTTTAAACACTTTTTTTTCGATTTATTTTAGAAGTTTTTCGTTCTATCTACCTGCTTTCTTTTGGCTCTTGCATGTTGTCTTCGTAGCAATCGTCGTTGTCGTCGTCTTCGTCGTTGTCGCCTTCATCACTGTCATCATCATCGCGTTTTAACATACTAATCCTGGTTGTTATCCGTTGTTTGACTTCTGTTTTTCGCAGTGAATTTTGCTTTTATTACTCATACCATTTTCACTTTCAATATGGCGTTGCATCCTGTGCAAATATTTGCCAATTTGTTCGCACACGTTTCGTTGTTGAATGCCTTTGAGTGGATTCTAAAGTGTTTATTTGAAGTTATCTTGTTTTACTTGCTTTGATTTTAAAACATTTCAAGAGCACAAACATTTCGTTTTTTTTCACCAAATATACCAAGTTGGTAGTATCAACTCTTTTTTTGAAAATGGTAACAGGGTGTCCGTTCATGTTTGTAATTTCATTCAGAATTGGTTGAAAAGGATGTGGCAGGGGTCTAATATTAGTAATTTATTAGTTTTTTAGATGCGTAATAAAGATTAATTTGAAACTATTACCTAAAGTTCCTAACAACATTTTGTTAATTTACAAGAAAAACAAAAATCTTAGATAGATAAAAACAAAACCTTTCTTATAATTGAAAAAATATCAGAGTTATATATATAAACACAGCAACTTCCTTAGTACTTGTATGTGTTTTACCCGTGAATATTATTCTTTCATATATGTATGATATAAATTTGTAATATGTTCCTGCACTTGCTTACAATTTTTTTTTGTATTTTTGTTTTTTGTGAACTGCAGTTAAGCGACTTGGCACCATAAAAAATGCATTTAAAGTAGCACACATTTTCACATTTTTCACCCGCATAGCAACACTGACATTCCTTAGCTGTCCAAAGGACTTTTCATATATAATGTCATTGCATAAAAGCTTTCACTCTTATATAACCACCTCTGTAAAGCAGAAGGAGAAGTATTTTCAGAAATTTTAATAAAAATATTCAGTACGTATAGCAATATAACAATTGGAGCAAGCATTTTTGTAAGCAGCAGAGCAGCAACAGCACATGAGCCAACATTTATTATTGTTGTCTTGAATGCATTCTACAGACTACTGCAGATACTGGCTGAAACTGCAGTCAACAGCAACAGTTCCGACCGAGCCGACACTTCGGGGTCTGCTGTCACTGTTGCATCACACAAGTACATATTTTGTCTCCTTTTATTATGTCACTAGACAACAATTTATTATTGTGAATGAGACACAATTGCGGGTTGAAGCATTTGATGCCAACCACCTTGCCAGGACACCCACAGCAACCATAAAAATTAAACTCGGTCATGTTAGTCAGACACAAGAAAATCGCCTGTATGGTTGTTTGTTTATCCGACTCCATGTCTGTTTGTTTGTCTGTATATCATAACAATTGTTGTATTTTACAAACAAACTTGAAGATTTCTTGTTATTCTCGTATTTTTAATGGTCTTTTTTGTAGAAGAAAAAAAATGTTTGTAGGTATATTTTTCGTAAAAAAACATTTAATATTCTTATTTAAATTGTACTGTTCATAAAAGTTCATATAAAAAAAAAAAACAAAAAAAAATACTTTTGAAAAATACCTTCAAAATTCATAAATGACATTTCCTTGATTTATGTATAAAATACTAGTGACGAATTATCATGGCTTGGCTTGATTTAAAACATAAAACAAATACCGTGTTGATGTATATTGAATGTATGTTATTAAAGTTTATTTATATACAGGGTGTCCCGCAACTCAGTGGAAGTATTTACGGAGGTGAAAGGTAATATCGAGTTGAGCCAAAAATCGTATGGGGAGGGGGGTTTATTTTCACATTTTTGTAGTTTCCACCGATTGACTTCATCTTCAGACGAGAACAGCTCAGGAACGGTTAAGTCGGTGGGGTTTGTTGATATACCGTTAGAAATGTGATTTTATTGCCTTTACAATGAGCTCTCAAAATAAGTTTTCTGTGTGTTAGTTTGTGTTCTAGAAACAATCATTTGAATAAAAATATTGGAATACTAATTAACCCTGTAGTCCTAAGAACGTGAATTTACCCCCCTCTTATTCGATTTTTGCTCAGCTCGACATTACCTTTCACCTCCGTAAATAGTTGCACTCCGTAAATAGTTGCGGGACACCCTGTATATAAACCTGGCACTCCTTTTTATGAGAAGGATTAGGAGTAGAATTAAGAAATAATTTGAACAAAGATAAAAATAAATATGGCTTTTGGATACGAGCTACGATACGGGAAAATAAAAGAATTCGCACAAGGACTTGGAGAAGTATATGGATAAGGAGAAGATCAAAAATTTGATTAAACATAACGATAGGAGCTTATACATTACGATAAGAGCAGGCATATAAATAGACAAGGATTTATACGATGAGGATTTGAGCAAGAATTAGGACAAAGATTTAAACAAAAATTCACTTAAGAACATTTTTTTTAGCTTTCGAACCAAGGATTTCAGGTGTCAAACCTATTCAGTCAAGTCTGCCTTGGTTCGGAAATGTGGAGATATATAAGTAGGAGAGAAAGGGAAATCAAGAGAAAGTGTAAAATGTTGTATGTGTGGCGGAGTGTTATATCAACATGCGAATTTGAATATGAGGCAAGTGTTATACCTTTACCTCAGTGAATTCGAGTTATTAAGCCATCTCATTCCACAAACATCTCTACCACAAACTACAAATAGCAAAGTCGTATATATTGATAAATTATTAATTTCAGTTGATTAGAAATGAGGAAAGAATTAAAGAAAGGTAAAAGCGTAGGAGTATGGCTAGACCGGGTTTCGAACCCGGAACCTCTGGGTTGGCAGTCAAGCACGATAACCACTCGACTACCGACGCCCCCTGGTTTTGACAAGTATTAGGGAAAATTTTCTGACAAAGTCGAAACAATCACTAGGGCAAGAATACCGACCATGTTTTGGAAAGCTTAACACAATAATTAGATTAAAGAGGAAAAAACGGTCGAACGAATTTTAAATAATTTTTGTGATTTACCTAAACTCAAGAATTACTTGTATCGAAGAAGATGAATCAGACTTAAACCAAAATTATGAAAATAAAATGTTATCTTGCATTCTAGGAGCCAAAATGTCTGATCCTTAACGTTATACGTTCATAACTTTTTGTGACGACTTGTATTTGTTCGAGAGTGACACAGACGACAAAAACAGACTGCTTTGATATTTATATTTTCCGATGAATTGGTCTTTAAAAGCATTAAATATAGTCGATATACTCTTTGCAGATAACGTGGCTCATTACATCTAGGAATGGAGACAGTGAGCAGGCCAAACGTACAATTCATCAGAGATTTCTCTGTTATCTACTCGTGTTATCACCTTCGTGTGCAATAGTGTATTGTTTAAAGAATAGATATATCTTACTTTATAGATAGAGATATTCTCTAGATATCGTGTCGAACTGCTGATATGCCGGTTCTGCTTAGAGCATCCCTGAGGTATAGGTCTAGAAAACGTTTCAGAGTTTTTAGTGTGAATGATGAAAGGCTTTTAGGTCGGAAGTCCTCAGCTGTTTCATAACCTCGCCTTCCTATTTTGGGTATAAATATAACTTTGATTCTTCTCCAATTCCTTGGAGTATAATAAGGCTAGGTTAGGTTGACGCGGCTGTCTCTTTTGAGACACATATTAGACAATTTGGCGCATTGTCATACTACGGGGTTCTTTGTTTACCTACTCTATCTAAATCAGTTGAAGTTATTAATAAAGGTTAGCAGTCCGTTGACTGAAGATTTTGAATAAACCTCTTAGTTACTATAAAACCATTTACCTAAGAAAAGCCTTCGGTTTTTAGTCAGCCCTGGGCATGCCCTGGGATTGTAGTTTCTTCCTCCTCCTCATCTCTTTAGCTTTTGTGAAATTGTTATAGACGATGTCTAATCTTCGATCATGATTTCTAATTAAACAGTGCCATGTTAGAACACTGATAACAGTATTTAATTGATCCCTTCTAGGGAAAATTAGTTCTTTTGAGCGTTTTAGGTTCAGAGTTGTCCAAACCTGATGTGTGCTTCCCGTAGACCATGTAATGCTGGATCTTTTTAGGGATAGCTTATTTGTGAGTAATTTGCAATTGGTAGGAGGCATACAAATTATTTAAGTCCGGCGAGCTCTTTTGAGACATCCGGGTATCGTCGAATTCAAGTTGCTGAAGCCAGTTGAGCAATTTGCGGGCAAGATGCGCCAATGAATAGCCGAGAGGGGTCTTCAGCGATTCACTGGGAAAAGTCGCGAATGAATCGCCGAGAGGGGTCTTAAGTGATTAGACAGAAAGATTTGACAACGAATCTCCGACAAAGATCTTAAGCGATTCGCCAAGAAGATTCTCACATGAACCGGTATAAGGAGTCTTAAGCCATTCGCCAACAAGAGTAGCAAACGAATCGCTTTTAGGGATCCTCAGCTTTGCATCTTTGTTGCGCAGCATGGTTGTTAAACGTTGCAATTGATCTTACAGTTTATATAAGCGGCCTCGACAGACGTTGTTCTGTCCTAATTCAATGAATTTTTTACTTTTTAAACTTTTTGATTAGTTTTAACGATTAGTTTTAACGATCGTTATAAGATAAGCAAGAAATTTAATATTTTTGGAGATGTGAGTATGCATTCTGTGAAAAATTAAAAGTTATAAGCAAAAAAATTGTTTTTTTTTACCAAAAAAGACCTTCAAGAGAATCATAATTGCTTCGGCGGATTTTCTCCGATTTGAAAAAAAGTAAGCAGAAGTCATTTTAATGAGTTCCTCTTACTTTTGAGACCCCGACCGGCGATATCTTAATATCGATCCGGTCTGATGTTCATGCTAGCAAGCAACAGATTCGCCCGAGGTAAGAACGCGCTACTCGAATGCGATGGTTGCCGCAGTTCGCGATTCGATTCAAGGATGTGGCAAAAAAATAAAAATGTTGCATGAGTAATATTTTCATTTGATAATATTATAATAATATTAAAAGAACAAAACACATATAAAACCGTCAGGCTGATAATCGAACCCGTATCACTCGATTCAAAAAATTAAGGAGGAACAAAACATTCGCGGCACAGAGAAAACAGACCTTTTTTAAAATTCATAACTCAGTAAAAAACAAACATTTTTCCAAATTCTTATAATTGTAGAGAATTGAACAAATTACTAGAAAAAAAATTAAAAAAAATATATTTTCCACTCCAACATGGTTTTATAGAGCTCCAAACTGGCGGCAGAGAAAAAAACAGGGCCTTGTGGTTGACTTCAACGCCACGGTGGGTAAGGAAAACATATTTGGTCGGAAAGTTCAGCCTCCACGACAACACATCCGATAACGGAATGAGGTTGATTGACTTCGCCGCAGCACGAAACATGGTCGTTAGTAGCACTAGATTCAAGCATCTCAATATTCATAAGGCCACTTGTCTGTCCCCTGATCAAAAAACATGCAACCAAATTGATCACGTTTTGATTGACGGAAGGCACTCTTCCAGTGTACTAGACGTACGCACGATCCGTGGTGCTAACATAGACTCGGATCATTATCTTGTCGCAGCCAAGATCCGCACACGTCTGTGCGCAGCTAAGAATGCTCGCAATCCTACACAAAGAAAGCTAGACGTCGATAAGCTGCAGTCAAAATGGACGGCCGAAGCCTTCGCTACTCGACTCTCACTCCTGCTTCAAGAAAGCACCCCTCCGATCGACGATATATGCGGACAGTGGACGCACATATCCCACTCTATGCGTACGGCTGCCGAAGAGGTGATAGGCTACCACCGCCCTCGCTGAAACCAGTGGCACGACCAGGAGTGTAGCGACGCCACTGCAGAGAAGGACGCCGCCTACAAAGCCACCCTGCAGTCGGTTGTGACGCGTGCTGTTAAGGAGCGATACCGTGAGAAGAGGAGGGAAGAGAGAAGCATTTTCAGGCGAAAAAAACGAGAGGCGGAAATGCGTGAGTGCGAGAAAATTGAGATGCATGGCGATAGGAATGAGACTCGAAAATTTTTCGAAAAAATAAGACGCCTGGCCGATGGTTTTAATACCGGAGCCTCTTCCTGCAAGGACGAAAATGGGAATCTAGTGACAGATATCCAGAGTACACTGATGCTATGGAGGGAACACTTCTCTAGTCTTTTAAATGGCGACGCTGACAACAATCCCGCCAGTGGAGATGATATCCCGGAAACCCCAATCATGGATGACAGCGTTGAAGTTCCGCTGCCCGACTATAACGAGGTCTTAACAGCTATAGCTCGGCTTAAAAACAACAAAGCCGCAGGAGCCGATGGTCTAACGGCTGAGCTGTTTAAGACCGGTGGCGAAGCTCTGTTTAAATGCATTCACAGACTTCTATGCAGAATACGGTCGGAAGAATGCATTCCAGATGATTGGAACCTCAGTGTGCTCTGCCCAATCCACAAGAAAGGCGATCCCACCATTTGCGCCAACTACCGTGGGATTAGCCTTCTAAATATCGCATATAAGGTCCTGTCGAGCGTATTGTGTGAAAGACTGAAGCCCATCGTCAACCAACTGATTGGACCTTATCAGTGTGGCTTCAGACCTGGAAAGTCCACCATTGACCAGATCTTCACGCTCCGACAAATCTTGGAAAAGACACTCGAAAAACAAATCGACACGCACCATCTCTTTGTCGATTTCAAAGCCACCTTTGACAGTCCAATAAGGAGTCACCTATACTCCATCATGTCTGAATTTGGTATTCTTGCGAAGCTAATACGTCTTTGCAGGATGACACTGTACCTCTCCCTTCCGTTCGATACCAAGCGAGGTTTCAGACAAGGTGATTCCTTATCGTGCGACTTCTTTAATATAGTAATGGAGAAGATCATCCGAGCTGCTGACCTGAGACGCAGCGGCACAATTTTCTATAAGAGCGTTATGCTGCTGGCGTATGCTGATGATATTGACATCATTGGCCAAAATACGCGCGAAGTCAGTGCAGCATTCTCCAGGCTAGAAAAAGAGTCGAGTCGAATGGGTCTTGCAGTGAACGCAGATAAAACGAAGTATCTCGTGTCAACAAACAAACAGTCCCAGCGTCTTGGAAACCACGTCACTGTTGACAACACCTCCTTTGAGGTAGTGAAGGACTTTGTTTACCTGGGATCCAGTATTAACTCCTCCAACGATATCAGTATTGAGATTAAACGAAGGATAACTCTTGCCAACAGGTGTTACTTTGGGCTCAGTAGGCAATTGAGAAGCAGAGCTCTCTCTCGACGAACAAAACTGACGCTCTATAAGTCAATAATCATGCCCGTCCTACTATACGCATCACAAACCTGGACGTTGAGCAGCTCTGATGAAAGGACTTTGGGAGCGTTCGAGAGAAAAATCCTTCGCAAGATCTATGGTCCAATCTGCGTCAATGGCGACTACCGAATACGATGGAACCACGAGTTGTATGAGCTATATGCCGACATCGATATAGTCAAGCGTATTAAAATAGAGCTAGCTAGGTCATGTCGAGAGAATGAACGACGAAGCTCCAGCGAAAAAAAAATATTGGATTCGGTACCCAGCGGTGGCCAACGCAGACGAGGAAGACCGCATCTCCGTTGGAAAGACCAGGCATTGGATAACCTGACGACGCTTGGAGTTTCCAACTGGCGCCAGCAAGCGCACGACAAAAGAGGCTGGCGCAAATTCTTAGACCAGGCCAAAACCGACCAACGGTTGTAAGCGCCATCTAAGTAAGTAAGTAAGTTGTGGTTGCAGCGCAGGACGTAGCAAAAATTTTCCGATCTGGAAAAAAAATTATTTTTTTTTTAAATCTTAACTTTTAAATCTTGGTTATCGTATGAAAGGAGCTTTTTTAATTTTTTTTTAAATTTTTGATGATGTTCCAATTTTGAAAGTGTGTTTTTTCGAAAAAACAATTGACTTTAAAAATTCATAAAAAATAAAAAAAACTTAAAAAAAAGTTCGTGTCATACGATAGCGAATCAAGTTTAAAAAAAAAAAAAAAATTTCGTCAAAAAATGAACCCGCTAGTGCCGCAACCAGTACGAAAAACATGGTTTCGAAATAAACGCGTTCAAAGTTTGTGAGCACAGAAAACACAAGGAAAAATAAAAATGCGCTCTCACTAATACGGCTGTAACTTTTGAACGCGTAAGAATTTTTCTTAGAATCTTAAGAATATTTACTAAAATACAAAATTATAAAAAAAAATCAATTTCAAAAAAAGGCCAATGTCATGTCCCTCGTTAAATTGACAACTGCTTAATCAACTGAGCCACGGAATAAAATATTTTGCGCGTGCAAAACACTGTAATCTTGTTTACGAAATTCAAAAACTAAGCCGATAGAAGTATTACAATTAAAAGTTTAATTTTTTAATCCATGCGGGATTAGTTAAAAAACTTAATTCTAGTATTGGACATGGTTTAAATTCTTAACCCATGCGAAACTAAAATTGATATTTAGTTTAATGTGGTTTAAATTATAACCCATGCGGGACTAAAACTAAGTTTTAGTATTTGACGGGGTTTAAAATTAATTAAAATTTCGCTGTTGTCATGTTTACAGTACAGTGCAGGATTGAATTTAGTCCAACATTTTAAACCGTTCATAAGCATTAATATGGCCAAAAACTTGACCTAACCGGAATCAACTGAGCTCATATTCTTGATCAATGCCCTCAAAAATAAAAGAAAATAAATCGAAAATTGACTAAACTTTTTTCTATTCTAACGTTAAAGTGGTTAAAATTTTAATATGTAATGTAATGTACGTCCTTGTATTGCTGTTCTTGTTTCTTGTATAAAGGAAAGGTATGAACTGTTAACCAACCGACACTATTAGCAAACCATTTTAGACACATACTTTAACATTTTCCGTTGTGTGTGGCTTAAGTTTCAAGCTTTACAAAATGTTAACCCAAATAATTTTGTTTATTTCCCACTTAAACTCTACAATTCAAGTAGCTCGTCGTCTCTTTATGCTAGGCAACAAAAAGTGACAATAACACGACTGGCTCAAAACACATACAAACACCCTTGCACACATACGTTTGCATGCATGTGCAAACATAAAAAAAAATGCATTGAAATAAACGCGAGAGCTCACACACTAACACATTCAAACAAAATGCAGCACATAGTTTTTTATGACTAAGCAATACTAACAAAACAATGCGATAGACGACAATAAATGTAAAAACAACAACAAAAACAACAACAACATCAATGCTAACAACTGCAACAACAACAACATGAACAACATTAATAAGTAAACCAAAATAAAGCTGTTTTAGGTTATGTGCGTTGAGGGCTTTTATCGCATGCCGCATAATGCAAATCCATATACAAAAGCATTTGTATGTTTGCGCATGTATAAGTGCATTTGTTGGTGTGCATTCGAGTAACTGCATGTATGCATATTCTATAGTATATGTACAATTGTTGATAGTCTTTTGAAATGCAGAGAATGAATGCCACTCGTAGGGGCGACAAGTTGTAATGCGTTGCAATGCCATAGTAATTTTCACCCACACACTCGCACTCACCAACACACACACACACACACATACAATGCATTTATTTACATGGCAGTATTTTTATGTTGCATTTGCATGAATGTCGCCTGGTCGTCAATGTGATAAGCTTGGATTGCTCAACATTTTCCATTGTATGTTATAACGAACAGACCAACAACAACTGTTCTTTTGTTGCAGTTCTTGTAATGTCAGAGAATCAGAATTTCAAAAGTAGAAAAGTATGGCAACGCAATAAATTGATAAAAAATGCAATTGTTAAAAATCGCCGGAATTGCAGTGAAAAATTTTTTAAATATTTCCACAGAGAGCCTTGAAGGAATTGCATTATTTTTGTGCTAAAAATATTAATTATTTTTTAAAGTTAAGCAGCTCAAGAATTTCTGCAGGAAATATTAATGCGGGATGATGAATAAGCATGATCAAAATTCATAATTTTGTCTTACAAATTTTCAAGATAAAAAATGTATTTCAACTCAAACTTAATTTATCATTAAATTTGGAGAACGTTTTAAAAATGTTAACTTAAATTTGTATGAAAAATTACGCCGTAGTTTATAGCTTTAAAAAATAGCTATAAAAAATAAAATATTTCTACAGTTCTGGTCTGTTCGTTATGCTTTCATAAACAAGCGGCAACTAACCACGCTTGTGTCATCGTCCATTATTTTCAAATGTAGCTCTTATTTCGTCTGAGTTATTTGAAACTTTTGCAGCAAACGTCCCCAGACGCACATCCACCATGACACAGACAGAAATTGTAGTTGTATGGATATCTGCGAAATAGTATCTACACATAAAAAAGTGAAAGTGTATTAAAGTACATGTAGCTATTTGAGTATCAAGTACTTCTTATGATAAGAAATCTGTTTTTAAAGTAAATTAATGTAGTTTCAGCGCTTATTTTGATTTAAGAAACTCCAAAAAATTTTAAATAATATTGTTTATATTTTAGATATATTTATTCATACTCCATTCTTCATGTGGCTGTTCAAACTGAATACTAACAACTTACAAACAAGCTACTCAACGCCTTTCATATTTTTCTCCCTTGCTCGTCAACAACTTTATATGTAGTAAGTTAAATATTGCTAATTAAAAGGGCCAATAATTTCTTGACAGGTATTTAATTTGCAGACAGCTTTTAGCCAAGCTATAACCTAGCTACATCATCCCTTTAATTCGAATGCAAGTGACAGCAATTCCGGTAGCTAAATTCAAGCAAGTTAATCGATGTAATATTTTTAACTTTTCCACCCTAAACAGCGAACCCTGTTGTTGCTTCAGATTCTCGCAGCACTAAATAAAGGTAAAAATCTTTGTATTTATTAAATGTTTTCATTATTTTCATGCAAGGATGTTGCTTTGCTGCTGCTGCTGCTACGAAGACAAAATGGTACGGCATGATAAAAGAATACCTCTGTTTGAGGGGTGGGAAAAAATGTGATGAAAAACATCAGCGTTAATAACTGCTCGGATTATGAAGTTAATTTATCAGAAGTTAAGTTGTTTTGTATTTGTAACCATTCAGTGAATGTTCAACTTAAGTCAAACTCACCTGGCATTACTTGAAGAATTATTATTCGTTGCCAGCAGTTTTAATAAAGCGCGTTCAAATCCACAATAGATGAAATTTGAGCACTTCTATGCTTTAATGGCTTTTTCGCGTTTCTACTACAGACTAAGGAGGAAGTTTACCGAGCAGGCAGTAAGTTTGTAAGACAAATTAATATATTTGCAGGTATTGGCGGCTGAGCCGAGTTCGAAGTGTGCATGGCAAACAGTTATCAGCATCTAGTAAGGCTAGTTATTCACGCAACAATGGCGGCGAAATCCAGGTGGTTTATAAGTAACATTCAGATATGTTGCTTGAATTGAATGAAGAAGCTTAGTAATTGATTTTGCTTTGACTTTGTTGGGCAGTGTATAGTAAGTAATAGAAGAGTCGCAACAGCATTTCTTAAATCAAACACATAAGCATGGGTGGATTGTGGGAAGTAGGATTACTTAAGAGAACAATTTTTATTTGTAAGATTAATTTGACTTAAATAGGAAACAAAATAGAAATAAGATTGCAATAAATATGGAGAATTTGTGATATACAATACAGATTCGGATACGAATACAGACAAAGATACAGATACACCACAGATACAAAAACAAATACATTTAACAGATACAAATATAGATGAAGATTAAGTCACAGATACATTTTACAGAAACAAATACTAATAAAGATAAAGTTACAGATACAAATGCAGAAAAAGATACTGACACGGATACAGATACAGATACAGATACAGATACAGATACAGATACAAATACAGATACAGATACAGATACAGATACAGATACAGATACAGATACGGATACGGCTACAGATACAAATACAGATACAGATACAGATACAGATACAGATACAGATACAGATACAGATACAGATACAGATACAGATACAGATACAGATACAGATACAGATACAGATACAGATACAGATACAGATACAGATACAGATACAGATACAGATACAGATACAGATACAGATACAGATACAGATACAGATACAGATACAGATACAGATACAGATACAGATACAGATACAGATACAGATACAGATACAGATACAGATACAGATACAGATACAGATACAGATACAGATACAGATACAGATACAGATACAGATACAGATACAGATACAGATACAGATACAGATACAGATACAGATACAGATACAGATACAGATACAGATACAGATACAGATACAGATACAGATACAGACACAGATACAGATACAGACACAGATACAGATACAGATACAGATACAGATACAGATACAGATACAGATACAGATACAGATACAGATACAGATACAGATACAGATACAGATACAGATACAGATACAGATACAGATACAGATACAGATACAGATACAGATACAGATACAGATACAGATACAGATACAGATACAGATACAGATACAGATACAGATACAGATACAGACACAGATACAGATACAGATACAGATACAGATACAGATACAGATACAGATACAGATACAGATACAGATACAGATACAGATACAGATACAGATACAGATACAGATACAGATACAGATACAGATACAGATACAGATACAGATACAGATACAGACACAGATACAGATACAGATACAGATACAGATACAGATACAGATACAGACACAGATACAGATACAGATACAGATACAGATACAGATACAGATACAGATACAGATACAGATACAGATACAGATACAGATACAGATACAGATACAGATACCCCCAGGGGAGGATCAAAAATTTTGAGATCCTTTGGGCCTAAGAACCCCGCGGTCCCTAGTTAACCAAGCCCAGGTGCGTCTGTCTCAGATTGGGCGGCTCCCTGGTCTGCGTCTGCGCTGTAGCGGCCGGCAGTCTTTTGACCTGTCCGTAGGGATAAACGGAAAAAATATTGAAAAGAAGGAAAAAAAAAAGAAAAACAAAAAACAAAAAAAGGAAAAAAAAATTAATAACAAAAACAAAAAAAAAAAAAATAATATGTATAAAAAAAAAATATATATATATATAAAGCCCAAAAGCGTCTGACACATAGTGAGCGGCTTTCTTGTCTGCGCCTGTACCGTAGCGGTCGGCAGTCTTTAAACCTGTCCGTAGGTATAAAAGGATATAGGAAGGACACCCTGAAAATAAGCCATCATCGCATAAATGTCTAGTAATAACATTATTACTCCAGGTGGCAGCCAAAATAGTGGAAATCCACCAGTGGGAACTCCTACGGTCTGGTCAAGGATTCTGGAGGCCCCAACCATCATTTCACCATTCACTGCTGCAGCGGTGGCATACTCGGCCGCTGTGCCAGCTAAAGCTACGAGTAACAGCGATCCCACTGAGAATCCATTTAAAATGAGTTCCAGAATCCAGCGATCGCCAATAAAAGGCACAGCCGGTGGCACCCCAACATAGCCACAAAGGAGAGAGTCGGTGATTAAATCATCCACCCAAGCAGTACCAAGCGCCGGAGTTGATAACTACGTCATCAAACAGCTGGATAAAGTGAAAACACTTATCCAAGCAAATAAACCTGGCAAATCTGGCTTGCGTTGACCTCTCATTAGAAGTCCAAGCAGATACTGCGAAAAAAACCACAGCAGTATAATTATTCGCAATCGCACAATTCAACTGAGCGATTGCATAAAGACTCCCAGACGGGTCCAATTTTCAAGAAGGTCCCAAAGGCCACTCCTAAAAGAGCAAGCTAATTCAGCAGCGGCTCTCGGAAAACGCCACCAAAGAAGACTAGATGACATCAGTTGGCTGTCGAGGAGGGCACACCTAAGTCCAACTCCAACTTTGAAAATCCGTCCTTGGTCGAAACTTGGACCAAAGTCGTTAGCAAGGTGAAAAAACACAAAAAACCTAAAAAATCGCCCCAAAAGCTAGCTTGATCAGATGGCATTGTTTGAACAAAAAGTAGTTGAGCTCTCATACAGCCCGTATCCCCAATAGCTCAGGAGTTTGGGCCCCAGACAACACTGCCAAAGCTGCTATATGGTTCGGTAACAGCTTTGTTCGGATCGAGGTAGAGGTTGATTCATGTTGTGAGCTGTTACCTTGCCTCAATTCTGTCCATTGTAGAGTTTGAAGCTATAGTTGATAAGGTACGAAAGACTAGCTTTTGCAAATAGCAGGCGAATTTAACGCTTGGGATGTAAAATGTGGCAGTCATAGTTCAAACCAAGAGTGTTTCGTACTTCTCGAGGTATTCACATCACTTGACGTGGTATTGTTCAACACCTTATCATAGCACAAATTTAGCAGCGCAGTCGCTAGCTCCTTTATAGATGTCATTCACTTGTAGTAAGCTTGATATGCAGACTGGGTGGATTGTACGATATACCACATTCATTTCCGGTATCAGCACTGTGTGTCGTTCTCATTCACCCGATTTGTGAATAGTGTAAAGTAAAGAGTAGCAAAAGTGACGTCGTATTGAGTACATCTGGGATTGTGCGTGTTACCGTTCAACAACCACCGAATTCACCTGCGGCGGAACGTGTTTGAACACCCAAGATAAGATCATGGAAAAATGTAGATGGAACATTTTGATCAAGATGGTATATTAGATTTTTCTACATTAGAGCGTATCACATCAAAGAGAGGAAAAAAAAGTGCAGCTTGAAATCTAATCTATGTTCGCAAGGCAGTTTCAATTTAAAAATTTTTGTCATATCTTTAGCTCATCGATATTTGCAGTTCAATCTTAAAGCATGATATATTTTACTTTTTTAAATCATGTTATAGAAGTTGGGACCTTGTGATCTCGTTGGAAATAAAACTAGAATAGGGACTAGAAAAGAAATTTGAGGTCAACAATATTTCTGTGTCTACAAGCAATAACAGCTTAACTCATTTTGAAATATTCAGATGAAAATTTCTCCTTAATATTAGGATACCCTGGCTTTTGGTGTTTAGATTTGATGGCCTCAAACATTTAATTTTCAAGGTACAACCATAAAAATTTGAGTACTAGTGTTTTTTGTTGCAAAAAACAACAAAAAAATTAATAACTCGATTTTGTCCTAACTCGACTTTAACGGTTATTCCTTGTCGACACAGATTTTAAGCAATAGAATTGGTCTTCTTGATTTTGTCTTTTGACAAAAACATCGATGTATTACACTTTAAGACACGACTTTTAATACCTAAGATATGATGAAAATTTCATAAGGCGACGCCTAGATCTGCAAAAAAAAATTGTTTTAATAAAAGTTCCACTGGAAAAATCGAAAAACTTTTTTAACAAAAGTTTAATGATATTTTGGGAGCTTTAATTTTCTGAAACCAGGGTGGTACATTAGGGTGGTAGGAACGGAGATATGATAGTAAAATAAGAACGGGGTAAAATTTGAGGTCAGAGACATTGAAACAGAAAGATTGGTATTTTTAAGGCAAACACATCGATGTATCATACTTTAAGTTCCAAATGCCAAATATATGACGAAAAATGTAATTGGGCAACCTCTACGATAAGCCAAAGAAACACAAATTTTATTTCGAAATAAGAATATACCTTCAAAAAGAAGCCATTACCACTTCAGAGGTACTGACAGATTCGAAGAACTCCTTGATTATACCAAAAAGGCATTGAAAACAGGTTTTATAAAGAGATAACGTGTGTGTTTCCTGCAGTTATGCATTAAAACAGAAGTTAGCCCTTAAGAAATCATTGTTACAAAAAATCTGAAGGCATTTAGGCGGTCCACCCCTACAGACTAACATCTGCTTAGAATCGTAGTAAAGACTCTAGCGACATCCAAGACTCATTTATATGCAGACAAAATTATGCTAATTTGGCAAAATTTTTCAAGAATAACAAGGCAGCAGGGCCTGATGGTCTTATCAGAACTAAAAGCATTTACGCAGCTCTACAACGCGTGCCTAAGAGAGTGCTCAGTGCAAGTCTCAAAGTCTGGTGCTCACACCAAAAGGCCTCTCCACGGAAGACCCTTCAATCTACCGACAAATTTGTCTGCTTAATACAACAGGCAAAAGCTTTGTGCAATTTTTATACAACCGAATAGAATAAGTGATACAAACAGCGGGATTGGCTGTCTGGGTTTCAGATATTGTACTCAACGACGGATTTGAATGGTGCGGCAAAAATTCAAGCATGCAAGTGATCCATATTTTATCATAGGTCTGGTAGCACAGTAGAAGAGATTTTCCGGTTGGAGGACTTCAAGACCCCTGTGTCTAGAACTGAAGCCTCAGTTCACCTTGTCAGAATGGCGACAACCTTAAACCTGGTAAGTATAAAATTCCATATTGTTTCAAATTATGATTTGAAGAAGATAAAATCTTATAACATTAATTGAAATGCAAAAAGTTGTCCAAAAAATGTCCAAAAATTACGTGATCAACTGATGACATGTACAATTTCTCCAAAACTCAATGCCCTCAAAAAGAAAATAAAATACAAAATACATTTGCAAAATTGCACGTTCAACGTAAAACTTAACAAGATCACATAAGCTCAGAACATTTCCACTTAGAACATGTTCAGAGCAAACAAGACAATATTTTACTTCCTTCAATACCTCATTAAAATGCAGTGTTGGTCACAAGTTTGTGTTTTGTGCAATGAGTAACAGTTTTAAATGTAAGCAACATAAAAACAAAATTGTCTGATTTTGAATTTTTTTTTTTTTATGACGTTTTGTCGATTTATACAGAAAAATATTTTATGAATCGTGAAGAAAATATTCCACCCAACATGATATTGTTTTATATTTGGCGCGCACACCTTAAGTTAACAACATCACGTGTTGCTATGCTGCAGAGCAGTAACGACAATAATAAACACTGCAACTAAGATTTATGCGACTATAAAGAAAATGTTGCCACAACAATAACAAAGAGTGCAACAAAAGTTGCAAAAACAGCAGCTTGAAAATAATAAAAGGATGATTTAAATGTTTAATGACAGTTCAACTGCAATAGCAATAAAAAAGAAAAACAAGCAAAACCGCAACAAAACTGCAACAAGTTACACTAGTTCACGTTTCATTGTTGTAGACTGTTACGAGTTGCTCGCCTTCATTGCGGCAACACAATAAAATGTTATGCATGATTTCGCGCTCGTATCACAAAATGATGGCAGCATTGTTACCAAAATGTTGCAGGAACCACGAAATCAAAAGAAAAATAACAAACATAATAACTATCCAAGGTAACCTTGCCAAAATGCTGGTTACTTCAGCTGTAGCAGTAAAAAAAAGTCTGCACAACTAGCGCATCAATCCTGCAACTGAATATGAACAAGTATTTATTTGTTTTGCCCTCGAAGCAACTTAATGTGGTCCACATTTCAAGTGTCTTGAGTATTTTTTTTTTAACGACTGCATCATGTTCTGCCTGGTCATGGCCGTCTTGTAGGTCGTGACCCTTGAGTAATGCGAACATTTATGTGAGCAAGTGTTACTCACTGTACCATAGTTATTACAAAAAGTTTTGAATATATTGCTTGGCTCTATGAGGAGACAGCCTACCTTGCATTTCGTTATAGTAGCTTATTTTATTTCTAAGATAAAGTGCAAAATGTGGCGACAGTCTTGTAGATATATACCGTGTTTCCTCAAATTAATGTCATAATTTTTCCAGATTGTTTTAAAAACACTAGTTTTGGTTTAAGTAGTTCCTACACATAATTCTTTTTTTTGCTTTTCTACTTAAGAAGAGGTTTTTACTTGGAAGTCACCCTCAGTTAAGCCATTCTACACGCTTAAAACATTGATAAAAGCTAATGAATGATAATGAAGATAATGAAAATGATGATAATGAAGATAAAAATAAATTTTATGTCGATAAAACTTGTGAATTCCTCATTACTGCAATACCAAGAATACTGTAGGTTATATTTCTACATGACGTCTAAATCATAGCTCCCATTAAAAAATTTTCTTTGCTATATAAACAATACTTTGAGCTTAAGGCTCCGAAATATACTATCCAAATTCCACACATTTTCGGGCTAAGTACAAAAGGATGATGGCTTCTGAACAGGTCTTGAATTTTTAAACTTTCTCGTAAACACCAATTTTCCCAATAGTACAATAGTACCCTGCCCAGATGAATTTCTTGACAAATTTTACTACAAAATAATTTTCTAAATTTTTGTAAAAAAAAGTTGTTCCAAATATATACCGTTATACACATAGGTTGAATTTTTATTGGTTTTATTTTAGTTTTTTCATTTTGTTGGCTAAGGAGGAACCCGATTTTTGCAATTTTTACGCTCTAAGCCTAACCTCCACATTGAATCTTTGACTTAGTATGATTATCGTTTATATGATATGATCGTATGATTATATAATCGCCATTCGACCTTCCTTCACGGCACTAAGCTGAAAACTGAAGAACTAATTTTGTCTTGCATCTCTGTTCCGCACACGTTTTCAACTGCAATTTCGAACTTTTTATGGCTACTAATAACCAAACCAGAATAAAACTTTGTCTAACAATTGTCTAAGAATTTGAGCCAACCTTTTTTGTCGTAACCAGCGAGGCCGCTCTATTTTAATACGCTTGACTATATCGATGTCCGCATATAGTTCATACAGCTCCTGATTCCATCGTTTTCGGTACTAGCCATTGACGCAGATTGGACCACGAACGCTCCCAAAGTTCTTTCATCAGAGCTGCTCAATGTCCAGGTTTCTGATGCGTATAGTAGGACGGGCATGATTATTGACTTACAGAGCGTTAGTTTTGTTCGTCGAGAGAGAGCTCTGCATCTCAATTGCCTACTGAGCCCAAAGTAATACCTGTTGGCAAGAGTTATCCTTCGTTTAATCTCAATACTGATATCGTTGGAGGAGTTAATGCTGGATTCCAGGTAAACGAAGTCCTTCACAACCTCAAAGGAAGTGTTGTCAACAGTGACGTGGTTTCCAAAACGCTGGTACTGTTTGTTTGTTGACACAAGATACTTCGTTTTATCTGCATTCACTACAAGACCCATTTGACTCGACTCTTTTGCTAGCCTGGAGAATGTTGCACTGATTTCGCGCGTATTATGGCCAATGATGTCAATATTATCTGCATACGCCAGCAGCATAACACTCTTATAGAAAATGGTGTCGCTGCGTCTTAGGTCAGCAGCTCGGATGATATTCTCCATGAGAAGTCGCACGATAAGGAATCACCTTGTCGGAAACCTTGCTTGGTATCGAACGAAAGGGAGAAGTCTTTCCCGATTTTCACTGCGCTGCTGGTGTTGTTCAGTGTCATCCTGCAAAGACGTATTAACTTTGCAGGAATACCAAGTTCAGTCATGGTGGAATATAGGTGACTCCTAATCGGACTGTCGAAGGCGACTTTGTAATCAACAAAAATATGGTGTGTGTCGATTTGTTTCTCTAGGGTCTTTTCAAAGATTTGTCGGAGCGTAAGGATCTTGTTTATGGTTTAAGATTTATCTAGTCTATTAATCAATTGGTTGACGAAAGGCTAATACCACGGTAGTTGGCGCAAATAGTGGGATCACCTTTCTTGTAAACTGCGCAGAGCACACTAAGGTTCCGGAAGATATGCTTTCTTCCACATTTAAACAGAGCTTCGCCCCCGGTATTAAAGAGCTTAGCCGGTAGGCGATCGGCTTCTGTGGCTTTGTTGTTATTAAGACGAGCTATAGCTGTTAAGGCCTCGTTATAGTAGGGCAGCGCAACTTCAACGCTGTCATCCATAATTGGGGTTTCCGGGATATCATCTCCACTGGCGGGATTGTTGTCAGCGATGCCATTTAAAAGACTAGAGAAGTGTTCCCTCCATAGCATCAGTGTACTCTGGATATCTGTCACTTCGTGCCCATTTTCATCCTTGCAGGAAGAGGCTCCGGTTTTCGAAAAATGTTCTAGTCTCATTCCTGTCGCCATGCATCTCAATTTTTTCTCTCGGTATCGCTCCATAACAGCACGCGTTACAACCGACTGCAGGGTGGCTTTGCAGGCGGCGTCCTTCTCTGCAGTGGCTTTGCGACACTCCTGATCGTGCCACTGGTTTCGGCGAGGGCGGTGGTAGCCTATCACCTCTTCGGCAGCCGTATGCATAGAGTGGGATATGTGCGTCCACTGTCCGCATATATCGTCGATCGGAGGAGTGCTTTCTTGAAGCAGGAGTGAGAGTCGAGTAGCGAAGGCTTCGGCCGTCCGTTTTGACTGCAGCTTGTCGACGTCTAGCTTTTTTTGTGTAGGATTGCGAGCATTCTTAGCTGCGCACAGACGTGTGCGGATCTTGGCTGCGACAAAATAATGATCCGAGTCTATGTTAGCACCACGGATCGTGCGTACGTCTAGTACACTGGACGAGTGCCTTCCGTCAATCAAAACGTGATCAATTTGGTTGCATGTTTTTTGATCAGGGAACAGGCAGGTGGGCATATGAATATTGAGATGGTTGAATGTAGTCCTACTAACGACCATTTCATGCTGCGGCGAAGTCAATTAACCATATTCCGTTATCGGATGTAGTGTCGTGGAGGCTGAACTTTCCGACTGTTGGACCAAATATGGTTTCCTTACCCACCTTGGCGTTGACATCATCAAGCACGATTTGTATGCCATGACGGGGGCAGCATTAGGCATTAAAGTCCGGACATTCCAGTTGCATATCCGCAAATCATTATCAATTTTTCGTTTGCTGTAGTCGTCATCAGATTTGGGGATAATTTTTCTTATTATTCTTATTTGTTTAATTGAAATGTCTTTTTTAAGTGATGGGCTTCAAACCTAACGCACAACCGTTTCTTGAAGGCCAAAGGTGCCCGCCGCTCAAATTAGCCGCCAACTTTCAGGTGTTAGGTTGCCGTTTCCAGGAGACACCACGTGGCGTTTTGGAGTCGACTTGAGACGTTTTCGACATGGATAATGCTAGCCTCGCCAATCTGAGGCATTCAGACAGGTTGCCATGTGAAGATCGCCCTCTTGTCTCTGAAAATGTTACGTTTATATTATTAAAAAAGGTCTCACTAAATATAGCATCTACACATGCTTAATTAACCAAAATTAAAGGGTAAAAGATAGCGAAGCTAATGAGGAAGCCTCATAGTCAGACGATGTGGTACAGACAGTAGAAATAATTCCTAATAATAACAAAACATTTCCACTCAAATTGTAAATGCTTACATACTTAAAGCAAAAGTTAAAAATCATCAATAATCTAAGCATATCTTTAAGAATAATTTTGTAGTAAATAAAGTATCTACCATCTCCGAGAATTAGCTTAAAAATTCACACAATTATTAAAGCTACAAGCTGTGCGCTTACAATTAAGCAGTTATATCTTAATTACAGGCGTAAAAGTCGATTATGCTGGATAAGTGCAAGAGTTGAATGAGTTAGTTTTATAACAAAGGGTACCAACGAACAACAACAAGACGCTGATGTTTTATACTCCCACATAAAACTGGAACTGGAATGACAAAGTTGGCTTTTATAGAATGTCATCGGCACGTGTGACATTATAGCCAGCACACACACACACACAAACATATTAACAATTATTTTAGCTACTTAATCGAGAAGAGCCAAGGCAAGTGGCATGTTTGTTTGTATGTATAAGACATGCACAAGTATTAATATCCGCCTGGCTCTATTCATGCTTTATTCTACATACATAGTTCTAAACTGCTGCTGCTGCTCCACTCAAAAACGATGTATGTGTTTCTTCTCATCATTAAACTAATTGAACAAAGTTAAGAGTCAGCAGCAGCAAGCAATGCCGCCTATGTCAGCATCAGTCAATTGGGCGGGTTGGTTACCATGTGGTACCTAAAGAGTCGTGGTTGCTTGTGTTGTGTTATTGCTACTGTTTTAAAATTGACGTAATTGTTTGTTGCCATCATCTTGTATGGCGTCGCAGTAACAGCCCAATCGTCAGCTGCTGCTGCTGCTGCTACTTCTTAGGACTCACACTTAAATTAATGCCGCAACATGTTTTTCTTCCGACTTCATCCATGCCAACAACATTCATCCCCTTGTATGCTCCACATATAAAAGCTAGTAATTATTGTTAGTCTTTCAGTTCTTTTTAAGAATTAGATGTCAAAAAATTAAAAAAATAAAAAATAGCAACGTAAAAAGTTAATTTAAAGTAGCGCTACACATTAAAGTCCCCTCCTTTACACTTTGGGAATAACGTTAATTGTACAAAACATTTAATTGAGTCATTTAAGGTTTGTTCTGTTTTCTGTGACATATCATAAATTAAATAAACTATTTAATTGGGCTTCTTATTTTAGAAATGACATTTTTAATTTGACGCATTATGATGGTTCTTCTTGTTTGCCTTTCAAACTAAGTGAACTCTTTTTTCTTAATTTTCCGAATTATATAACATCTCCATAACGAAGATGTTTTGTAAAAAGCAATAGGCATTTTTGACCAAATATCATATAATGCAATAAAGGAGCAAAGCAAAGAATGAACATCTATCTTCACTAACGCATTTTTTTATCATAAAATTACATCTCAAATACTTTATACCAATTTAAATTGAAATGGAAGACATATTTTTATTATAAGAGACAGGCATGCAAATCAGAATAGTTAGGTTAATAAAACTAAATTTAAAAAAGACCCAGCGTCTAACGGTACTCTAATCATACTTATCATACAACAAATTATATTAATACTCAGTATATCCATCAAAGCTCTCCATGACATACACAGCAAACTCTTCATACCATATGAAGGCCTCTGTGGTTAGCGTGTTTGACTGAATTCCCGGGTTCGAATCCAGACTAAGCCTTGATACCACGCTTTAACCTTCCTTCCATTCCTTCCGTGTGTCTTATCAAATTAAATCAAAAATTCATTAATATATAAAACTTTAGAGTTGTAAATGGTAGCAGAGTTTTTTGTGGGATTAGATTGTTTTTTTAATCAAATTGATTGAGGTAAAGGCATAACACTTAACTCAAATTAAATTCGCATGATGATATAGCCCTCCGACGCACATAGGATCCTTGATCCACTTGCTTACTTCACTTACCTTTCTCTCCTAATTATCTCTCTCCCAATTTCCGAACCAAGGCAGACTGTATAGGCCGTACGACTGAATAGGTTAAACACATGATTTCCTTGGTTCAAAGTAAAAAAAAAACTATTAAGGTATATCTTGAACTTGGCCGCAGTTAAAATACACCCACGGCCGATTCGTAATGGTACAAAATCTTTAATTGTAGCTCTTTTTGATGAGGTTTAAAAAAATTTTACTATTTTTATGACGTCTTAAATACATTCATATCAAATTGTTTTCCTGCAAAGTTAAGACAAACCTCTTTATAAAGTTTTCAATTTGGGGTTGTATGGGAGGTGGGCGTGTTCTTGAGTGGTTCATACCAATTTTTGTAACATGCCTCAGTTTTGATATAAAATATAAAAATACCCAATTACAGCTCCGTAGCTTAAATATTAGCCTATTTATAGAGTTTTCACTATTATGGGTTGTATGGGAGATGGGTGTCTTCGTAGGCGAACAGCGTCCACTTTTCCTGCACAATATAGTTTTGACGGAGGTGGCCGTGAATGACGCCCATTTTTCCAACATGCCCACATTTTGATATGAAATGAATAAATATCTAATTTTATTTTTGTAGCTTTGACAGAAGCTACAGTTTTCAATTTTGGGGTTGTATGGGAGGTAGGCGTGTTCGTTGGTAGATGATGCTCATTTTTCGAACACGCCTTAGTTTTGGTATTTAGTTGAATAAATATCTTATTTTATTTATTCAGCTTCTATAGAAGCCCCTTTTTATAGTTTTCAATTTTGGGATTGTATGGGAGGTGGGCGTGTTCTTTGATGAATGACGCCCATTTTTCGAAAACGCCTTAATGTTGATATAAAATTAATATATATTAAATTTTAATTTTGAAACTTCAACAAAAGGCCCTTTATACAGTTTAAAATTTTGGGGTTGCATGGGAGGTGGGTGCGTTAGTACGTGGATGACGCCCATTTTTCTAACACACCTCAATTTTGACATAAAATACCAAAATTCCGAATTGAGGATTTGTAGCTTAAATTTTAGCCTCTTTAAAGATTTTTCGCTTTTGTGGTTGTATGGGAGTTAGGCGTGGTTTTCAGCCGACTTAGCCCATTCTCGAATTTGATCTTTTTTTTTTTAGAATAAAGCTCAAATATTGAATTTCATTACGATAGCTTGAACATGGCGGCTGTAATTGTGTCGACAAACAAACAGACGGACAGACTAACAGACAGACGGACATGGCTTAATCAACTAAGGTGGTGATGCTTTTCAAGAATATATACACTTTTCTATACCTACCACGCCTACTTATGGAAGTTAAACACGTTGCGACAAAATGAATGACCCCTTACGCGGTACGCTATTAACCCATCTATATAACCCACACTCAGAAAAAAGCTTATCGGAATATGATAAAAAAGGCATCATATTTAGAGAAAAATGGTATAGACTTTGCTCCAGAGAATGCTATTCTCTAATTTCGATACTAAAAATTCTCTAAAAATGGTAAAAAGCTTCCATGAAAAAGAAAAATATATCGTTTTTTGAGAAAAAACTTTTTATTTTTGAGAAAAGATTTGTTTTAATTGAAGAAAATACTTCTCTTAGTGAATTTTTTATCAAAATATAAGAAAAGTTTTTCATTTTTAATAAATTTTTCTCTATAAATGAGAAATTTTTGTGCGAGAAAAATACTTATCATTATTAGAGACATTGAAATATTTCCATTTCCTAGAAGTAAAGAAATATTTCTTCGAAAATGTGAAAATTTATTTATGTATAATAAACTATAATAAATTTATGTGAAATTTCGAAAATAGAGAAATTTTTTACCGGAGCAAGGTATGTGTTTTTTTTCTCAGTGCATAATATCAAACTTTAATATGTAGGCCCGTAGATAAGAGCCGATGCAACCCGAACCCTTTTGACACCATGGAAAAAAAGCTTGAGCGCGCCATCCAAAAAAGACTTCTCCCATTCACGGAAAGTTATAACAGCTTGTTAGAATATCAATACGGGTTTCGCAAGGCACGCTCAACCATCGCTGTCATTAATAAAGTAGTTTCATAAGCCAATCAAGCCTTACAAGGAAAAAAATGAAAAGAGGTTCAAAAAAGTACTGCGTAGTTGTAACCGTAGATGTGAAAAATGCATTTGACACCGCTAACTAGAGCCATATCTTTAATTAACTCGAAAAACTAAAAACTCCGGGCTATCTCAAAAAAATTATTGGAAGCTAATTTGAGCAAAGGATACAATTCGAGTATAATAACGAAGAAGAAAACAAGGAGTACAAGATAACAGCAGGTGTTTTGCAGGGTTCCGTTCTAGGAGAATATTTTCGAATATAATGTATGATGATATACTAAGGCAAAACATTCCTCAAGAAATAAAGGTAGTCGAATTCGCTGATGACATCGCAATTGTGGAAATTAGCTGTCCAGACCAGTGTGTCCAGATTGGGCGATAAAGCGCCAATTGGGCGATATTTTTTATAGTTTTGCGCTTATTTTTATTTAAAAAGCGCCTCGCGCTTTTTTGGGCTACTTTTGTCAGAAGATTCGTGAAAAAATTACATATATTCAGTCATTCCATTCATTTCAGAAATGTTTAAACCACTTTAGAAAACCGTTTTCTGAACTTTTTCTTCGTTATTTAAGTCAGTTGGAGAGACGTGGTTCCATTGGTTATTCCATGGAAAGATATTTTTGAAAAAAACATTCTGTCAGATACCGAAGAATTTTGGTTGAAAGCGAACGATTAAAGAAACGCTGGTGGAGGCAAAATGCTGGAAACTATTTCTAAGATAGCACTTATTTTACTATCGCTGCCTCACTCAAACACTTTTGTTGAAAGAGTATTTTCTGTGATTAATGCTACTAAAACGAACATGAGAAATCGTATGATGTTGGAATCACTTTCGTCTATTATACGAATAAAATGTCACATGAAATTCTGAAACGTTTGCTGTAAGACTCTTCCGACAACAGAAAATATGATTTAAATAAGTGCAATAGCTCTATATATGAAAAAAAAGAAATAGATGAAGAGGAAGTTGATGAAAGCGAAGAAGATATTGAATATCTTCTTCAGGAAACTTTTGATATGTTTTAATTATTTGTGTTTAAAAGAAAAATTTATTTATTTTATGTAAATTTCTTTGAATTGTTTTTTTTTAAAGAAATGTTTAATTTATGTTATATCTTCTTAACACATTGCAAATTTTCAATACATACAAATAACAACAATTTGTTTTAAAAATGAGCTTAAGAGAACATTTTTGGGACTTTATATTGTAAATGTCCCCCAATTTGCGCTTTTTTGGGCTACAAAATATTAAAAACTGAAAAATTGGGCGATTTTTGGGCGATAAAAATTTTGTAGTTCGCGCTTTTTCTAAAAACTATCTGGTCACACTGGTCCAGACTAGCGGATGCTAGTTTGCCGTTTCCAGGAGATATCACGCGAAGGTTTGAGTCAACTGGAGACGATTTCAACATGGATAATGCTGGCCTCGCCGAGTTGTGGCAGTCAGACACGTTGCCATGTGAAGATTGCCCCCTCTCCTTCCTTACTGCCCTACACAATACTTACTTCGTAACACAAAAAAAAAAAACGAATTGACCTTTTCAGTCTTTGAAAACACTTTGACCAAGGCTCTAATGATCAATTATGACGTGTGAGTTATTACAAGTTGTACACAATTGATCGAGAACTGGACCTACATATTTTATGCTGACTCTGAACGGCTAGAGTTTTACCGTTGTCTGCAGCAAGGTGACGACCGAACAAAGGTTTGCGAAGGTGAACTCGAAATTTGTGAGATCGCACGCCATAAAAGTTTATGTTTCAATTTCTCCAAGTGTGACTATGACGCACTTCATGTGCGCAAAACTATATATATACATATGTGGCAAAAAAAATATTTTATAAAACAATACCGATAACATTAAGACAAATAGAAAAACATTTCACATTCGACGATATATCGACACATATTTGTTTATTATTATTTAAAACAATAAAGATCACATTTAAACAAATAAATACAAATTTCACAGACAACGATATATCGACACGTATGTACTTGTTTATGGCCATGAAGTTTAATAAAATGTATTATTTTCTAGTTGATATGAACACTTGATTCAATAGATCTCAGAGAAGAAAACAAATGAAACAAAACTAATTTTATTGTATTTTGAAGAAATTCTTCCAAATTTTTTGCTATAAAAGGCAAGTTTTTGAGCTACAAAATTAATTAAATCAATTTTAAGAATATACAAACTTACCAAGAAATATGAAGTTCTCTTCGCTGTTCTTTGTTTTAACAATTTTGGGTATTTCCTTGATGGGAAGTGTTGTGTCTGCTGGAAGTCCAACAGGAGCTGAAGACGACGTGCCAACAGCAGCTGAAGACGACATTCCAACAGCCGCTGAAGACAACTTTCCAACAGCAGTTGGAGACAACTTTCCAACAGGAAATTAATACGGAAATGATAATGAATATAAATAAAATTATACACTAATGGCAAAGAAAACATCAGAATCACTTCAAGGAATTGAAGGACCCAAGACGATGGTCTTAAAAATTAATTAAAGAATTCTGGTTAATAAAAATTCAAATGAAGTTTCTCAATACAAATTTTTTATCGTCCAATAAATTAATTATTAATCATATTCTTAGCTTATAATTTCAATATATATATACATAAGACCGTATCGCCTTATAGGCAAAAATTATGTCGCACACAAGCTAAACACACAAGTTTATCTGAAGCATTATTGAAAGAAAGTATTGAAAAAAATTATTTTTTTTTTGACCGAACGTAGGTCAAAACACGACGTGTGTAACTCCCATAAGGAGGCGTGGTAGGTATAGAAAAGTATATATTTTCTTGATCAGCATCACCACATGAGTTGATTTAGCTAGCCATGTCCGTCTGTCTGTTCGTCTGTCTCTCCGTCTGTCTATCCATCTGTCCGCCTGTCTGTCTGTCGAGCTAGTCGCTATCGTACTGAATTTCGATATTTGAGATTTACTGCTCAATTTCTTTATCAATTACATTTGATTTTGATTTGATCGTTCTTGTGGATGCTAAGATAAGATCAGATGTCAGCAAAAATATTTTCATTAAATCCGTATTGGACGTGATACTCGAGCATACTCGTATGATTAAATCGATTTTTTCTAAACTCCTTGTGCCTTCCTTTCAATGCCTCCTCAGACAATTTTCCGATTGGTAGAGAAAATGCTGAAATAACTTCTGTTATAAAAACCAATTCAATAACTTAAACACAAAATATGTCAGAAACGGGCTTTGGTTGATTTATTTTAAGACCTGTTAGAAGTTTTCATTCAAACTGATCACAGTTTTGTAAAAATGGCTTCAGAGCTTGAACGTAGAAAACTCATTTTGAACGATTATAACAAAAATAAACAACTTCTAATACGATTGATAAAAAACAAATGTAAAATTGCCATATTCCACGGTTAGAAACGTTATTAATAACGTTAACGCACGTTTGACTATTGAAAGAAAACGTGGAAGTGGTGATAAGCATGACCAAAGATATCTAAAATCGGCTGAAAAGGTCATTAAGCCATTAATCAAAGATCATTATATTTCAACTCGCACTATCGCAAATAATATTAAGATAATATTAATATATTATAATATTTATCTTATAACATAATCTATATTATCTTATAATATAATATTTTAAGATAATATTAAAAATCGCAACATTTTGTACGAAATGTAATGTACTGAAGTGTTATTAAGCCCAGGTATGTTCAGATCGGAATGCAATACAAAATTTGTCTGCGAAAACACGCAGTCGACGACTGTACGAAAAGCAATAGACAAAATTTAAATGTGTGATCATTGATGACGGAACCTATTGTTTTGCCAACTTCCGGTACATCGCAGGACAAGATTTTTACACTGCATGTAGTCGTGGAGACGCTGCAGATCATTACAAGAAGAAAATAAAACCAAATTTCCTAAGAAGTGTCAGTTTGGCAAACAATATGTTCTTGCTGTGAAAAATCTTCAACTTTTTTACAACTAGCTAGTACCATAAATGGTGAAATGTATAGAGAAGAATGCTTACAAAAATGTTTACTACCAGTTAGATCCCACACGACAAAATCGCGAATTTTGACCAGACCTAGTCAGTTCTAATTATTCAAGACACACGATTGCATGATATAAGGATAACGGAAACGATTTTTTTTTGCTAAAGAAAACAATCCACCGAATTGTCCAGAATTGCGTCCAATAGAGGAATATTGGTCAATTATTACAGGAGCTTTAAAAAATGCAGGAATTTCAGTATCTACCATATCTGAGTTCCGCACCAAATGTAATTTGGCAGCCATGAAAGTGGATAAATGTTTCATGCAAAAGCTGATGGGACGTGTTTGACAAAAAGTGCGGTGCTTTTCCTTTATCAAAAAAACTCCTAGGTTTCTTATTGAAATATTATAAAGAATAAGTATTAAGAAATTACAAAATAAAAACAAAACACAAAAATCTATCATGGTTTTTTCTTTATTTGGGATATAAAGTGGTTAAATTTTGGTTATTTCAGCCTTTATGGGGCAGCCACTTGCCAAAACTCTCTATATAATAGAAAATTTTTCTATTAAAGTTTTGTTGATGCCAGTTATCTGTGAGAAAAACTCTTTGAAAAACCCACTTCCGTCGTTAGTTGACACATATCCTGGTTTTGGTTTGTCGACCAAGAGACCCATTTTGATCTTAAACTCAGCTTGAAATATTTTTTTTTGTTTTGCGCTACCTATTCCTAATTTCCTTTACCTCGTACTTGCGAAGTCTTAATTGGGAGTCGAATCTTAACCGAATCTTAAATTTTCTGTTCTAGCTGGTAAATCTAAAACATTTACGCCTGCTTTCTGAAGTAATATTGGTATTTGAAGTTGGCTGATTATACCGTAAACCTGAAAGGTCAGAGTATATTAACTTTGTGCAAACGTTTGTAATGCATAGAACGAAGTGAGTGCGATATAGAAAAGTATATATATTCTTGGTCAGGGTCACCTCTTGATTCGGCTTTTCGTGTCCGTCCGTCCGTCCGTCCGTCTGTGTGTTGTCCGTATACACAGAATAACAAGAAGAAGTTGAGATAAGTGAACGAAACTCAGTACACATGGTCACATGAATCCAAAGATCTGCACTATTGAATATTTTTGGAATCCGCCCACGGACATGCCTACCTACCATACAACGCAAAATTTAAAACTGCATAAATCAGCTCATAATTAACCTACAACAATAAAATTAGGTATGAATGCATATTATAACAAAACAAATACGTCTTCGAAAAATGTGTGTCAACCGCCAACGGACACGCCCACCTCCCATACAACCACAAATTAAAAACTCAGTAAATAAGCTCATGTTTAACGTACAGAACTAAAATTTGGTACGTATGTGTTTTATATCAACACAAAGACGTCTTCGAAAAATGGATGTCTTCAGCCCACGACCACGGTCACCTCCCATACAACCCTAAAATTTAAAACTCTATAAATTAGCCCATGTTAAACCTATACAGATAAAATTTGGTACGTAGGTTTTTTATATCAAAACAAAAATGTCTTCGAAAAATGGGTGTCATCCACCCACGGACACGCCCACCTGGCATACTACCCACAAATTTAAAACACAATAAATAACCTCATGTTTCACGTACAGAGATAAAATTTAGTACGTAGGTTTTTTATATCAAAACAAAGATGTCTTCGAAAAATGGGTGTCATCCGCTTACGGACACGCCCACCTCCCATACAACCAAAAATTAAAAACTCAATAAATAAGCTTATGTTTAATCTACAGAGATAAAATTTGATACACATGTTTTTTATAACAAACCAAAGATGATTTTGAAAAATGGACAATTTGTCCTTGGACACGCCTGCTTCTCAAACAACCCCAAAATTGAAAACGCAATTAATTATTAATTATTAATTATTATTATTATTATTATTATTACTATAACATAATTCCGTAAAATGTGAGTGCGGAGCGCTTGATTTTTTTTTTTAATTTCACAGCATATTTTTAGGCATTTTTTGTTTTGTGATTTATGGAAACTCTTCATATTTTTTCATTTTGAAATTTTCAGTTTTACAAAAAACTTTTAAACTTATTTCGTCGTACTTGCTATGGTTTCCTTTATTATTTTAAAGTATTTTATAAATATTTGGCACTATAAATTGTTATTTGCACAATTAAAATTCGAATATGTGATCATCGCTGACTTCTAATTCACTTTAAAGAAAATCAAAATTTCATGTTTTCTCCTTAATTAATACCCGGCACGACGGGAAAGAACTAGTAAAATAATAATTGACGTACAGAGATAAATTTTGGTACGTTTGTATTTTATAACAAAGCGAAGATGGTTTTGAAAAATGGATGTCATCCAACTACGCACACCTCCCATGCAAACCAAAAATTTAAAACTTAATACATAAGCTTATGTTTAACCTACAGGGATAATATTCGGTGTGTATGTATTTTATGCCAAAAGTGAGATGCATTCAAAAATTAGGCTTAATTCGTTCAGGAACACTCCCACCTCCCATACAACATTCAGGAATGAAACTTGAAATTTTTATAAATTTTTGTAAATTTTTTATCGAAATTGAAACGCATATAAAGTATGGGCTTCATCCGCTCATGGACATGCCCATTTTCAATGCTATTATTGTTTTCTGAAAAAGTAGGTTTAGGGTATTTCATAGTCGGGCTAGACCGACTTTGACTTTTTTTACTTGTTTTTAATTGCGTTTTTAAATTAAACTACCTGAAATACCCTGTGTTACTTAAATTCTTTTGTTATAACTATAATTTTCTTGTTTATAAAAAGGTGAAGATACTATTTTGGAAGTCAAAAATTTGTTTTTCAGATAAATTACAAAAAAGTTTCGACAAAATCAAAGCATCTTTTTTTCGCAATTCCATTTTGAACTTTGCTAAATTTTTAATATTTTTCCATACAAAATTGACTACTTTTTGCAAAAAGTCACTTCTTTAAACTTCTATAACTTTCTTGTTAATGAAAAAGTGAAGATAATATTTTGGAAGACGAAAGATAATACTTTAATTAAAATTAAAATTTTCATTAAAATCAAAGAATTCTCTTTTTCGTAATTCACTTTTGAACTTTACTAAACTTTGAATATTTTTCCATACAAAACTGACTATTTTTTGCAAGGAGTCACTTTATTAAACTTCTATAACTTTCTTATTCATGACAAAGGGCTGATAATATTTTGGTAGTCAAAGGTTAATACTTTAAGTACCATTACAAAAAAGTTTGGCTAAAATCCCAGAATTCTTTTTTATGTTATATTGTATCAAAACTCTCAAATTGTTGAACTTTTCGGTTTTTTTAAGTAAAAAAAAATTTTTTTTATCAAAAAAATACATGCACAAAAAAAAATTACTTTCAGTATCAAAATACATTTCAAAATAATCGTCTTTACTGATTTTTCAGAAAAAACAAGCTTAATTTTTGAAAATTTTAACTCAATTTTAAATTTCTTCATATTCTTCAAATAAAAAATAAATGTCACTCACGTTTCACTCCTTCAAATGCCGTTTTAATGAAAAATAATTGTGTCTGCTTGATTTAAAAAAAAATACAAAAATCACTAATTTTATAAAGAAAGTAAATCTGATACATAAATAGTGGCAGCCAATTATTTTCCAAGATAATTCAACTTATCAATAAAAATTGTCACTCAGGTTTCAATTGTTTTTTAAAATTATATTTTTCGAAAGAAAATTAGTTTTTAAAAAGTTTTAATATGCACTATTCAATAAAAAATGTTGCAGTTATGAATATTATATAATTGACTGCGCTTTGATATTTAAATGAAAAATATCAAATTACAAAAAATTAAAAAACTTAAAAGTTTTTTAACTAGCTACAGATTAGAATATTAATCAATATATATTAATTAATATATACATACAATATTATTAGTTTAAATTTAAGGATACCATATGTTTTTTTTTTCAAAATGAATTTACGTAGGAAAACACAAGGAACATCCCTAACGTTCCATGTATTTTAATTTAACATAAAGCATTTTTATTTTTCAAGATGTAGGCTTACTTTTTCTGGATTTGCCGTTCATTGTTTAAATAAATTCTTTTTATAAAAAAAATATTATAATTCTAAAATATTAAATAGTTTGTAAAATATTTCGACTGTAGCTCCACAATTAACCTCCTCGTCGGGTATGTGATTGTTAAAATTCAACGAACTTTAATTAATTAATATTGGTTTTTTAATAAAATGTCGTGAAATTTGTCTAAATAAATATTTAGTTCTAGAACAAAGTATGTGAATTCCTCTGACTTGACTGCATTTCAATTCACGTTGCTTATAACTTTTTTAATATCAGATAAAAAATGTATACATTTTTATGATTGGGTCAGGGGGGGTTTAATTATGGAAAATATATTTTCTGTTTGAAAAAATACTCAATCGCAGTCCACTACTGCAAAATTCTATCAGCTGCACCCTCAAATGATACAATAACGTGAATTTCAATTAAAATTTCTAACCTTATTTTGTGTAGCTAGCAGCCGAAATCTGCTTAATGTTTGACACTATCACAATAACTATGTAACTTTTTTCAATTTTGGGATATTTAAATTGTGCCGAAATGAAAAAGCACGTGCGTAAAGTGCCGTCTAGCTCTAAAGTGCCGAAAAAAGCACAATTGTGCCTAAAATGCCATCCCTGGTATGAAACCACTTTTATCGCACTGGTCTGCCTGCCTGTCTGCCTGTCTGAATCCACGTTTACTATGCACGCGGCCTTACGTGTTGCGTTTACGAAATACGTATGTTGGATCACTTCACTTGGAAACAGCATTTGGAAGTCTTTTAGTACAGCGAGACAGTCTGCATAACGGTGAGCAAATTGCATCACAAAAACACCGTTAACAAAACCAAAAGTTGCTTCAACTACGTCCGTCCACACCAGTATTACCAATATTTATGATCAATAGTGGGGAGAGAGTGATGCGCTGAACTCTGAAGTTTGACTCGAAATGCTGAATCATTCAGTTTTATACTTAAAATTTTATACTTACAAATTATTTCAAACAAATTGAACGCTTTGAAGCTTTCAAAGTAGCTAGCTTCATGTAGATTATAGCATTATTTTTACTCTGACATCTTTTGAATTTTTTTATAGAAAAACACAGGCAAAGCTTTGTAGCTTGGCGTGAGCCTTAAATTACCCATTGCATTGAAAAACAAGTAAAGAAAGTCTAAAGTCGGTCTAGGCCGACTATGAAATACCCTAAACCCACTTTTCAAAAACAAAAAATTTTTATTGTAAATGTGCGTCTCCAAGTGCGGATGAAGCCTATATTTTATATGCATTTAAATGTTGATGAAAAATTTACACATACCAAGTTTTATTCCTGTAGCTCACAGTTAATGCCTTTATTGTGCTTTCGCTATGGGAAGTGGGCGTGTTCATGGACGGATTACTTCCAATTTTTGAACACACCTTAGTTTTGGTATAAAATACATGCATACCAAATTGAATTTCTCTATGACAAACATAACCTTATTTATTGAGTTAAAAACTTTTTGGGTTGTATGGGAAAAAGGCGTGTCCGTAAGCGGATGGCGTCCATTTTTCAAAACCATCTTTGTATTGTCATAAAAAACATACGTGCCAAATTTTAGCTCTGTAGGTTAAACAGAGGCTTATTTATTGCGTTTTCAATTTTTGGGTTGTATGGGAGGTGGGTGTGTCCGTGAGCGGATGACGTCCATTTTTCGAAGACATCTTTGTGTTTGTATAAAACACATACGTATCAAATTTTATTGTTGTAGGCTTATTATGAGCTGAGTTATGCAGTTTTCAATTTTCGCGTTGTATGGGAGGTAGGCGTGTCCGTGGGCGGATGATGTCCATTTTTCAAAACCGTCTTTGTTTTGTCATAACAAACACATGTGCTAAATTTTAGCTCTGTAGGTTAAACAGAGGCTTATTTATAGCGTTTTCAATTTTTGGGTTGTATGGGAGGTGGGCGTGTCCGTGAGCGGATGACGTCCATTTTTCAAAGACAGCTTTGTGTTGACATAAAACACATACATACCAAATTTTATTGTTGTAGGCTAATTATAAACTGAGTTATGCAGTTTTCAATTTTCGCGTTGTACGGGAGGTAGGCGTGTCCGTGGGCGGATTCCAAAAATATTCAATATTGCAGATCCTTGGGTTCATATGACCATGTGTACCAAGTTTCATCCAATTATCTCAACTCCTTCTTCTTATCCTGTGTATACGGACAAAACACAGACGGACAGACGGACGGACGGACGGACGGACGGACGGACATGGATAGCTCGACTCACGTGGTGACGCTGATCAAGAATATATATACTTTTCTATACCGGACTCGCTTCGTTCTATGCGTTACAAACGTTTGCACAAAGTTAATATACCCTGACCTTTCAGGTTTAGGGTATAAAAAGTAAAATGCTTTCTGAAATTCCAAAGATTGTCCATCCGACTAATACAAAATATTTACAATAACATGAAAAGATACATAGTTACAGGGTTGTAAATAGTCACATAATGTGAAATTCGGAAAACTGTTTAACCTTGAAGGGTAAAACTATAAAATATAATAAATTTCACTAAACAGGAATGGTTAGGTCCAATATTGCTTATTCAATGATTTACCAGTTTTCGGCAGTAGGACGGCTCCATATTCTTCCATTCCTCAGTAAGGGCTGTTTTTGGCTGTTCATGAGTAGAAATTATGTAATTTTTCAACTTTCCTTCAGGTTACTCAATAGGTGTGCTCAATAGAATTGAGGTCTGCAAAGCGGGTTGGAGTTTCCAAGTCATGTGATCAATTATTAAGAAGTCAGCTTCTCACATTATGCGCCTTTTGTCATCTGATCTATGCGCCTGGTTTCCCTGCAATATAGCTAGTTTAAGAAAATTTGACCATATTTTGATTGGTATTTTGATATTTCGATTGAATGTATTGGAACTGATTTCTGGATATTTGTTTACTCAGATATCTTGAAGCAAAAATATATTTAAAAAAAGGCTTTAAGCGTTATTCATGATATTAACTTGAAAAACTTTAATTCGGTAGTTCAAGTAGAAAAAAATCCTGTTTATCTTAAGTCTTATTAGACTGAAGTGATACCACTGAAGGTATGCCTTCATTAACTTGAGAAGAATGTTTTTCCTCAGAGCCATTAAAGTGTGTTATTGACTACCACTTGGCATCAGACATGGTCCTATCAAAAAGCATTTAATCATCAAATACTAACTACTAATGACTCTCTTCTGTTCTCTATACTTCTTTTTCTGGCTTTTTTTATATGTTCATTTCATATCAATGACCAAATAATATCTTAAAATAATATATCTCTCTAATTGTTCCAAGTCACAATTTCAGTTTAAACATTCTTTATCGGCTCAACCTTCTTCAAATTGTATTCCTGAACATACTGTCTCATATATTTCGACGCAAATTATCCAATACAGTCTATAGATTTAACCGACTCATGCGTTTTTGAACATTTTTTTTTTTTTAAATAAAGTGACAACATATTACGCCTTGGTTCCTTAGACGGCTAACCACCAAGATGATTGCCCAAAATGTAGGCAGCCATAATAAATGCCAAGAAATAAAACATAAAAAAATAGCAAAAATCTCACATGGTATGCTTCTTATTAATTTCAAGCATTAATGTCATTAGCGTTGGTATTTTGCTTTGCAGAACAAAAAGTGATGCCAACAATTGCCAGCAAAAAAAAAAAAATCAAAGTGAATTTATATATTAAATTCCTGAAATACTCGATTCTTAACAAAACGATCGTCGCATTGAGAACGATCGTTGGCAATTTTTTAAATGAAAGGCGCGCAACAAAGTTACCGCCGCCTGCCGCTAAAAAATTAAGAGCCCAACAAGATGTGGTATGACAAAAAATTATTTGTCGCTTGCCAACTTGCTGATGGGAAGAATAAAGAATAAAGCGCAGAACATACGGCTTGTATGTAAGTAGTGTGCAAGACAGACGGCCAAAAAAAAGCTTGAAAAATAATACAAATAAGTAAAAAAAGTTGTTGATATGTTTCATGTTGTTGCTGTTGCTGTTGCTGCTCAAACGAGGTTCTTTAGCAAAACAAGTCAGATCGGCAGATCGTGATATAAATGCTTATTTTATTCACATTTTGTAAACATGTTTGTTTGTTTCTGTTGACTTTGTTTCCTTTGAAAAGGATTCACTGCCTATTCTAAGCCTTTCCTGATAAAATAGTCTGGTTGTTGTTATTGTTGCTGTTGTGGCGGTAAGGCTGCTGGCTGCTACTAACTGGTATTGTTTTGCGTTTTTGGTTATATCACGAGCAGTTTTATTCGTTGTAAGCCATGAATCATGAATTTTTTGTTGTTGTCTGGTTCTATTTCTGGTTAAAGTTAGTTTTACCTTAAGATGTAGGCTCTGCAGTTTTGCGCTCTTCGTTGCAGCTACTAAAGGACATTAAAATAAATGGTAGCAAAAGCAGCAGCTACCTTTAAAAGGTTTTAAGTCTGCTTCCTATTCTTGTGCAAGACTTTTTGTGTTTGGTTGTATATGTGTGTGTGTGTGTGTGTGTGGCTTTTTATGCTTTGACTATGTTTATTTTAGGGCTTTTTGGCGTCAGTAACTGCGACAAAAATGGTTTAAATAGTTTGCTGTGACTCTGTGCCTAAGCGGCTGATTAAGCAGTAGCTACATTTTTATGATCGTGATGAAACTTTTTCTGCTTCCTCTTTTGCTCGGCTCGTTCGAAGAAAGTGTTGAAAAAATGTAGTGTTTCAAATTTTCTTTATATTTTTGACATACCGAGTAGTTTTTATTGAATTGCATAGTCAGTATTTTCAATTAAGATTTAAAAATCATATGGAAAATATGAGGAAAATAACAAGTACTGGGTATAAAAGCTCAAAAAAACTGACTGTAAAGAAATGAGACCAGCAGAATCAGAAGTAAGGCATGCCATTTTGAGTATTTTCTCACTGAGATCTTTCGTTTCAAGCCTTTCAGACCTTAGAATACAACTCGATGTACGAGATTGTGACTAAACTTTGGCCGAGGTATCACTCGCCGGTTTCTACAGTTCGGATAACAACACAACGTAAACTAAAGACACATAAGATAACACATTCATACTTTGATGAAAATTGGTAATAAGTTAAATTTTATTTGTAAATATTTTCATAGATTAAGCTAGGTTAGAAGCGTCGTACAGCTTTGAGGTGCTTCCTTAGGGGCATTAACCACCTTACAGATCCATTGCGAATCCCCTATTTGATTGTGCTTAACCCTTTGGTTGCGGTATCTAATAAAACTGTTATTGGTGTAATAAAAATTGGTGTATTCACTTGCTCTTCCAAATCTTGGAAAAATCTATATCTTATACACCACAGTCGACGTAGATTTAGGCATTAGCACAGAAAGTGTGTGATTGATTCTGGTGAGAGCCTTCTAGATATAATGAAGTCTCTTCTGCAGACCCACTTCGTATTGGCATATCTTTGACGTCGAAGCTTCGTTTGACGACGCCTATTGAAACGTACATGAATGTAATGGTTCGATTTGTGTCTATCATCACTCGACTTCTTGACAGCACATCTGCTTTGTCATTCCTTTCGGCATTACTATCACCGGATATCTAGTAGAAACTGACATTGTGGGTGTCAAAGCACAGTTAAGAACTATGTGTATAGTTCAGTACCGTTCGAGCTTTGGTCTTTTTGAATTTCAGCGGCTTGATTTGGTTATCTAAAAAAAATTACTACCTTTGTGAGAGCTAGATTTTTGTTGTGAATTTGCTGTGCGGCTTTTTTAATCGCATAATTCTCTGCCTGAAAAATACTTCTATGATCAGAAAGTTTGTACAGTGGTCGGCGTAAATGTTTTGATAAAATAACACATCGTACGTGTTCTCTAAATAAAATATCTGAATAAAGATATGGGGAAAAAATTCGAAATTAAGCGTTGAAATGAGATATGGAATCGCAGAGAAGCATAATTGTGGTATTTTGTCAAAGAAATATGCTCCGAGTTACATTTATCAAGGCAAAGTAACTCGGAAATCAAATAAATAAAGACAAAAAAAATAAAATTTAGGTAAAAATTTGCCACGTTCGGGCAAGACACTTAAAACAAAACGGAGATCTCAAAGAACCCTGGTTTAATACCGAAAAGCCTTGAATTGCAAATGAAAAATTTTTCTCAGAATCTAGTTTGCTAACGCACAAATCAGAGACTTTTAAAAGAATTCCCATTCGTTACAAATTCCGTAACAAATTTTCCGTATATAACCCGTGCAGATAAAATCAAACGACTCCAATTTGCCAAAGAGTTTCTTTGTAAGGTTATTTGGAGTCGACTATTTTGTGGACTGATGAAAGTACGTTTGAATGTCACGGATCAAATAAAAATAAATTTGCTCGAGTTCCGAAAAAACCACGTGAATAAAGTGTGATTCCAATTCGTGCAACGTTGAACCAATACAAATAATTGGTTTTCTTAAATGATCACGCAATTTTATCTGGTGAAAATCTTTTTGACGAGCAATTTATTTTCAACAAAATAACGCACCATGTCACGAGAGTAAGTTCATAAAGAGGCTACTGGAGTAACAGTTTTAAACTGGCCGCCCCAAAGACCTGATTTAAACAGAAAATTTATGGGCGTTAATTAAAGGAAAGTAAAGTTTTTGCTTAACTCAGATCAGGGAAGAGAATATATCTGAAATAAAAAGTCTTTGGGAGAAAATTCCGGCAGAAGTTTTTAAAAATCTTATGGAAACGGTTTCAAAAGGTTTTCAAAAAGTAATAAAAGCTAATGGGGGCTATATTTATACCCCCACGCGTACTGCGTAAGGGGTATATTAATTTTGTCACGACGTGTGTAACACCCAAAAGGAGGCGTGGTAGGTATAGAAAAGTATATATATTCTTGCTCAGCATCACTACCTGAGTTGATTTAGCCATGTCCGTCTGTCCGTCCGTCTGTCCGTCTGTCTGTGGACACGATTGCGGCCGTAATTTTGAAGCTATCGTAATGAAATTCGATAATTAAGCTTTTTTTAAAAAAACTAAGGTCAAGTTCGAGAATGGGCTAAATCGGATGAAAACCACGCTTACCTCCCATACAACCCCAAAATTGAAAACTCTACAAAGAAGCTAATATTAAAGCTACAATACTGAAATTTTGTATATGTGTATTCTATGTCAAAACTGAGATGTCTTAGAAAAATGGGCGTCATCCACCCACTAACACGCCCACCTCCCATACAACCCCAAAATTTAAAAATCTATAAAGATGCTACTATTAAAGTTACAAGACAGAAACTCGGTATTTGTGTATTTAATGTCAAAACTGAGGTGTGTTAGAAAAATGGGCGTCATCCACCTGTTAACACGCCCACCTCCCATACACCCCCAAAATTTAACAATCTATAAAGAGACTAATATTAAAGTTACAAGATCGAAACTCGGTATTTGTGTATTAAATCTCAAAACTGAGGTGTGTTATAAAAATGGGCTTTATCCACCCATTAACACGCCCACCTCCCATAAAACCCCAAAATTGAAAAATCTATAAAGAAGCTAATATTAAAGTTTCAAGACAGAAACTCGGTATTTGTGTATTCTATGTCGAAACTGAGGTATGCTAGAAAAATGGGCGTCATACACAATTAAAACTTTATAAAAAGGCTTATATTTAAGCTGCAGGAAAACAATTTGATATGTATGTATTTTAGACACATAAAAATAATAAAATCTCTCAAAATCTCATACAAAAAGCTCATCAATTTAAGATTCTTCCACCCTTAAGAATCGGCCGTGGGGGTATTTTAACTTCGGCCAAGTCGAAGATATACCTTACCAGTTTTTATTAAATTGTGATGTTTTATCATAAATCTTTTTATTTGTTAGTTGGTATTTGTTTACAACAGAACTGTTAAAATAATTATGCCTGTTTTGGAACAAAGTTTTGTTTTATTGGTTTTCTTTATAAGTAATTTTTAAGAAAAACCACACATTTTTTTTTAAAGCCTGGTTTTCACAAAGCTTTTCAATGGTCAGTTGCTTTTAGTCTAATGAAAAATGCCAACACGTTGTCAATTTTTTCCGTTTGACAAGGCGAAAAATAGGAAAAACTGATCTCTTTACATGTTTCTAATAAAAATTGCATAAAATTTGTTATTTATGTGATATTTTACACTTTAAACTTTAATGTTAAATGAAAAATGACTAAGTGAAAACCAAGCGTGTGGTGACCGTGGCGTGCCAGTTAAGTGTGTGGCTTAGCTCGGAGCCCGAGTTCGATCCCCAGTCGCGGCGAAAAGTTTTTTCACTAAACTATTTTTCTGATCGGTTCCCACCTCTCTGCAGACAATGGCAAACCTCAGAGAGTAAATAATGCCATGTATAGCTTCTTGAGAACATGAACTTTAGCCGTTCGGAGTCGGCATAAAACATGTAGGTTCAGTTCTCGGTTAATTGTGTGCAAACATTTAATAACACACACAACACAATTGATCATAAGAAGCTCGGTCAAAGTCCTTTCAAAGTCTGAAATGGCCAATTTGTTTTGTTTTTGGTTTTTTTTTTTTTTTTGAAAACCAAGCGTTATGCAAGATTTTAAGATTTTAAGCAAATAAAAAATAAAAGCATATCAAAAATATTAATTCGCGTTTTCTCAATATATGTAAAAAATCAAAATATTTGTATTTTCTTTTCGTGAAAACAGTTTTGCCGACTACGAAGCGATTCAAAGAACAGTTCCTGATTCGTTCCGATCTACCTTTTGAAGCCATTAGTGTAGAAAAGGAAATAGAAATAAGGTTTAATGGTTATATCTTCAAATTCTTGACTACTGGGAATGCAGTCGCATGTTGGAGTCATGAAATATGATAAAATCATGTCCGAAAGTATTGTTTTCCAGGCTTGTGACTGACTTTCACGATTAGCACTCTTGGTTGGCAGACCACTTAAGAAACTCTTCTATGGAAATAAGATGTAGCATTATTTCTTGACTCCCCTGTGGCGTAGCTATCATAACTGCTGCTACTCCTTTGTATGCTTACCTTTGCACTACTGTGAGAGAGCCAATGTAGCTCATTTCAACTGGTCCCCCAGAACAGATAAACATAAGTTAGGAAAGATGTGATGATTGGAGGCTCCACTTCGTATCGAAGATTCTTTGGCATGTATAAAGGGCGCATAGTGCTTTGTTCCTTCTTTCCTTTGTGTTGCGTTTCCAACTGATCTGTTATCGTTGGATCTGATCTTGTTTCGCAGCGAAAAAAACCAGTACGCAAATTGGTATGGTTGTACCTTGAAAATTTAATGTATGAGGCCATCAAATCTAAACAGCAAAAGTCAGAGTAAAGGGAGTGAGGGCGTGTTCGTGGGTGGATTAAGCCCATTTTTCTCTCACGTCTTAATTTTTATATAATAATAATAAATATTTAATTTTACATTTATAGCTTTGACAAAAGCCTCTATATATAGGTTTTAATATTGGGGTTGTATGGGAGGTAGGCGTGGTTTTCATCCGATTTAGCCTATTCTCGAACTTGATCTTAGTTTATTAAAAAAAAGCTTAAATATCGAATTTGAGCACGATAGCTTCATAATTACGGCTGTAAACGTGTCCACAGACAGATGGACAGACAGACGGACATGGCTAAATCAACTCAGGTGGTGGTGACCTACAACTCCTACTTATGGGCGTTACACTCGTCGTGAAAAAATTAATATATCCCTTACGCAGTACGCGTGGGGGTATAAAAATGCTCTTCTGAAATTTTTAAAATGAGTTTAGCTGTTATTCCTTGCCAACACAAAGTTCTCTCTTTGTTTGCAAAAGGTTCCACGTTTTAGGATGGCAATGTCGTGAGCCACTTTTCTCAACCAGAGAATGGAAAGAACCGTGCCTTATACGTACCGTATCAAAAGCGCGCGCACTCAAGCATTTCCTCTCTCTATTCCATGGACTTGCATGGTTTGAAAGATCCTATCGACCATTCTACATCTGACTTCGTGATAAAACTGGGAGTTCCTATAAAGGTTCTGTACAATTTCTAGGTAACAGGTAGCCCCGTTTTGATACGGATCTTTGCAATCCGAAAAATAAATTTCCATGAGTAGCGATTTCGGATTATTGCTTTGATTTGATTCATAATCCGTCACGCTTCATAAAGTATATCGGAATCAACGAGTCGTCGGATAACGTCATATGAAGTATGGTAGCTTCTCTTGTGTCCTCAATGGACCCACAGAAATTGGTCTTAGATGTTCGTTTCTCTAGTACAGACATTTAACATTGATCTAAAGTTTATCCAGTCCTGCTGTAGCTTGCTTAAAAAAGTTTAACAGTGAAGATTTTTGATCTCCGTTTATGTCTTCTTAAGGCTAGTCTACCAACTTGCATTGGTAGGTTTACGATACTGAGACTTGGGTAGAATTTTTTTAAAGCCTTGTAAAATTGTGGCATTATAAACTGGACTGTATGATGAATAGATGTATTGTGGAAGAACTATTCTGAGATTTATGACATTTGTGGTAATTTGAGGTGGGTTCCTTAATTGTTTCTATATAAGATGATCGTACTTGATGGGAAAGAGAAACTTTAAATGTTCGTATATAAAGTTAAGACAATCAAAAGTGTTTGCAAAATGACTTTTGTGACATCTCTCAGCTATCAACTTTGACCTATTCGCTATTGCTCACTAAAGTAAGATTGATTATTTCTTCCCTGATTCTATGCTGAAAAGTTGGCCTTTTATCCCTATACATGGAGTAAGTTCTGTGGTACGAATAACTTCAAAAACAACCCTCAGCTTTGTTACGTTTCCAGCTACTTGCGACAACCTTTTGCAAATCTCTGCCGCTTGGCTATGTATTCAGAGATTCCTAAAGGGAGCTTCACGCAAGACTGTGATCAAAAAATAGGTTTCAAAGTCGCCAAGACAAGGTCCACGTCCTCATCGATGTCGAGCTGACTCACATGGGTAGGCGGTTCAAGCCTACACTCGTCATTCTGTCCCTGGTTCTGCTTTAGTTATTCACTGAGGTGGTCAGGTATCCCCTGGCTACAAACCACTCAATAGGCACGGTACGTCTATTTTACTCTGTTGCCATAATTTACTCATTATAATGCAGAAAATAATGACTAATAAATAATGAATAAAAACTATACAGAAATAAAAAGCAAAGTTTTGAGACAATGTAATTCAAGTAGCGAATTATATACATTTTTTTACAATTTAAAATATATGACAAACACCATTCTTACGTTTCTGTATTATTGGTATTTTTTTTTGTTTTTTAATCGTATTATCCAACCAAGAAGATTGTATTTTACTTTCTATTTATTAATTTTTTTTTTGTCAATTCTTAAGAGTTCTCAACAAAATTGACGAACCGATGACAACAGTTTGCAGCAAATGAGCAACACGTGCATTATAACAATTTTTAAGACTATGACGAACGGCAGAGTATCTTTGATCTTTCGTATATAATTAGCACTTTGCATATGATAAAAAAAACTGTGAATAGGCTTTTCAAAATTTCAATTTAAATAATTTTGCACTTTCTATTTTTATGAATTCTTAATACAATAAAAAAAATAAAACAATTTTTAATTTCAACCAAAATAGATGTCAATTTTGCGGTCTGTTTAACTGGCAATAATCTGAAGTGTGTCTGCCATTCGTTCGTGCGTCTGAGAAAAAGCATATAAATAATTCATTTTGCAAAAAAACACTTCATATGTTCCAAAATTACATGAATAGCTATATATTTTTAGAATTAATAAAGAGCAATAAAGATACATCATTAGCGCAAGTGGCAATCATGGCACTTTGCTGCTCAACGACACGCATGAGGTGGCGAACAGGAACTGTGCTCTTATGTGTGTGTGTGTGTGTGTGTGGCATTTATTTAATATGCTAACAAAAACGAATATAAAAATACGAGTTCTGTTGGAATTGACAAAAAGCGGCATGCCTTTCAGGGCATAACTCTTAGAGCGGTTAAAGACGCTAATCTTTAAGAACTTCTAGCTGAGCAAAATCATAATGATGCTTGCAACATGAAATAAATCTGCACAACATCCACTTCGATCTGCATACAAATCTTTTTTCTTCATCAACATGCACGTCAGCTTTTCGATTTTATATTAAGTGGTGACACAAAAACACAAGCCACGCATCGGTTCTTATATGACGTGGCCCATATGGTAACATATTAGCAAAAGTGATGGCAACCCTGCTCTCTAGATGTCTGTCTGTCTGTCTTAGTTTTGTTCTTTGCGATGGTTGAAATGTCACAATAACATAAATAGAAACAAATACCATGAAGAATTGTTGTTATAAAAATGACAAGTCTTGCCAACAGATGTTGCAACTTGGGAGGGCAAAAGGGGCGTATACGTTGAAAAACAATAGAAAAAAATTGTTGCTGCGTGCATATAATTTTAATAAAAATTTTTTGGATTTCATGCAAAGTGACTGCGATGCTTAAATCGCTTAGTTTACATTCGTAAACTTTTCAAGATCAGAAACATTTCATTAATATGCTTACAACTTATCAGAGCATTAAAGTTCTTATGATATTGATATATTGATATGATTTTAATATGATATTGATATGATATTGATATGATATTGATATGATATTGATATGATATTGATATGATATTGATATGATATTGATATGATATTGATATGATATTGATATGATATTGATATGATATTGATATGATATTGATATGATATTGATATGATATTGATATGATATTGATATGATATTGATATGATATTGATATGATATTGATATGATATTGATATGATATTGATATGATATTGATATGATATTGATATGATATTGATATGATATTGATATGATATTGATATGATATTGATATGATATTGATATGATATTGATATGATATTGATATGATATTGATATGATATTGATATGATATTGATATGATATTGATATGATATTGATATGATATTGATATGATATTGATATGATATTGATATGATATTGATATGATATTGATATGATATTGATATGATATTGATATGATATTGATATGATATTGATATGATATTGATATGATATTGATATGATATTGATATGATATTGATATGATATTGATATGATATTGATATGATATTGATATGATATTGATATGATATTGATATGATATTGATATGATATTGATATGATATTGATATGATATTGATATGATATTGATATGATATTGATATGATATTGATATGATATTGATATGATATTGATATGATATTGATATGATATTGATATGATATTGATATGATATTGATATGATATTGATATGATATTGATATGATATTGATATGATATTGATATGATATTGATATGATATTGATATGATATTGATATGATATTGATATGATATTGATATGATATTGATATGATATTGATATGATATTGATATGATATTGATATGATATTGATATGATATTGATATGATATTGATATGATATTGATATGATATTGATATGATATTGATATGATATTGATATGATATTGATATGATATTGATATGATATTGATATGATATTGATATGCTAATTGATATGATATTGATATGATATTGATATGCTAATTGATATGATATTGATATGATATTGATATGATATTGATATGATATTGATATGATATTGATATGATATTGATATGATATTGATATGATATTGATATGATATTGATATGATATTGATGTGATTTTGATATTTTTTTTTCAACCAACATACATATTTACCTTAAGACTTTTTAATGCCCCTGAGTATTGTATTTAATCTTCACATGAATTAAACCAGCTTATTTAGCCAATTAAATGTTTGACTGTCCCTTCATAAATATTAAAAAAACTTTTTAACAAAAAAAAAAACCTACTTCAAAATCACTAGAAAGTAAAAAATAATTTTAAATTACTTTTACTATTTATTTCTTGGTCAAATTTGTATTTTTATAATAAATATATTTATTTTTTTATGATAATAAAAGCTTCTAGTCAGCGCTAATCATTGACGTAAAATCATGTTTTTTTCGCCATCCCTACTCTATTTAAGACTTTTTTATTTGTAAATATCCTGCTTGGGTGACGCTGTATTAATTTGTAATCTTAATTTTTCTTAAATCTTAATTAAAATGCTATATGTGTGTTGCAGCTGCACAAAAAATCTGATTATATTAGCGCCGACTTCGAAGCTCTTATTATCATAAAAAAATAAATATATTTATTATAAAAATACAAATTTGACCAAGAAATAAATAGTAAAAGTAATTTAAAATTATTTTTTACTTTCTAGTGATTTTGAAGTAGGTTTTTTTTTTTGTTAAAAAGTTTTTATTTCTTTCTTTTTAGAGAAAATGATATATATTAAAAAAGTGTATAAATTAATTAAACACCAATTATTTATGCTCATAATATGGAAAAATGCTTTTCTGTCGTTTCTTATTCTGGTCTTTGTCAGTGTGTTTATCAGTACCTACTCTTGTATTTTTATCACTACCCCATTGTCAATATTGACTGAAATATAGTGTGTTTATAATATTGACACGCCTCTTTGTTGAGAATATCACACTCTTTGTCATAGTGTTTTCAATAGTTCTACCCATTCTAACAATGAATTTTACCACCCTTAAGTCAATATGATACAGTTTTTTACACACTGCCACACCCCTTAGTCGAATAACGCCCAATACTTCGGTAGTAATTTGTAATAATTGTGCCTGCGTCTGTACTTTTTCAGTTAGTAGTGTCAGTATTCGATTTAGTGTTTTCTAATATTGCCACACCCCTTTGTTGACTGACGCCCACTTTATTCACAATAACTTGTTATAAGTGTGCCTACCTCTATACTAAATATCAGTACTCTAGTGTCAATATTATTCGCGATACAGTGTATTTTATATATTGCCACACCCCTTTATCAAATAAGGTCCACTGTATTGAAATTAATTGTTTTATAACTGTGCCTACCCCTGTAGTTAACTTTAGTACTCTAGTGTCAATATTATTCGAGATACAGAGTTTTTATAATATTGCCACACCTCTTTGTCGACTAACGCCCACTTACTTGACTATTATTTTTTACCTACCCTTGCATTTTCTCTGTGAATTTTATTAACTCTAGTACTCTAGTGTCAATATTTACTGAAATACAGTGTTTTTCTTACAGTGACACGCCCCTTTATCGAATACCGCCCATATTACTGACAGTAATTTGTTATATTTGTACCTACCTTTGTACTAAATTGTAGTATCGTAGTATGAATAGTAATCGAGATACAGTGTTTTTTTTAATATTGCCACTCCCCTTCTCGATTAACGCCCATTTTTTTTTTTTACAAAAATTTGTAGTAATTTTTCCTACCTTTGTAATAAATTTCTGTACCCTAGTATCAATATTATTCGAGACACAGTAATTCTCTTATATTGCCACACCCCTTTGTCGAATTACGCCCACTTTTGTTATAGTAATTTCCAATAATAGTACCTACCTCTGTACTTAATTTCAGTACTCTAGTGTCAATTTTCTTTGAGATACAGAGTTTTTACAATATTGCCACACCCTTTTTTAGAGTTACGCTCACTTAAGTGATCGTCATTTTTAATACTTGTGCTTGCCCTTGTAATTTTACTGTGAATTTTATTACCGTAGTGTCAATATTTACTGAGATACAGTGTTTTTCTTATATAGACACGCCCCTTTTCCGAATACCGCCCCCTTTCATAAACGGGCACCTCCGCGTTGATAATCTCTATATGTTGACAAAAAATTACGGCAATCGGGCAAGTACTTTAGGAGTAATCGATGTACATACATTCACAAAAAAAAAAAAAAAAAAAAAAACAAAAAAAAAAAAAAAAAAAAAAAAAAAAACAGAGAAACCAACCAACTTGAGAACCTCCTCCTTTTTGAAGTCGGTTAAAAAACTGGTTATTCCAAAATTATTAAAGTAATAAAAACGCACATAATAATTTAAAGTCGGCGTCTAAAGTGCGCACCCAATAATAATAAAATTTCACCACTTCATTCAACACTTGCAAGCTCAGTCAATAATCTGCTCAAAATAATATAAGTAGTGAAAACATAAAATCAAGAACATCGTCGGCGACACACTTTCATCTTTGGCACTTCAAGGCGCGCTGTGCTTTAAAATGTCCACGATATGCAATATTAAAATTAAGTGCAATACTTGCCATTGCCATGATGAATACGACGCACACGTATTGCCAACAACATAAGCAGCTACACTAACAACACTGACTGGCTGCTTGCCTGTCATGTTGGCGGCCTCGTACAAAGACATCAAAATACGAGTGAACAGGCAAAAATCGTTGCGCGAATCAATGAAATTATGATGCATAACGACTGGATGAGGACTTTGGACGGACGTAGTTATAAAAGAAAACAACAACACCACTTGGGTGAGACGTCACATTCGTTTGACACTTGCTGGTAATAAAAGGTCGCCTGACTGCCTACGCACACACACACTTTGAAGAGGCTACCAAGAGAGGCGGTCGCAAACATTTTCTTTCAAAATCTACTTAAAATCCTTTGAGTTGCCATGATGTGTAAATTGTTGAATTGAAAATAGAAATTCTCATGTGTTGTGTCTTTGATGTAAAGCCTTAAAAGGCATTTATTGCACTTGATCTTTTATTTTTATTAAAACTAAGAGTTGTTATATAAAATATTTCTAAATGAAGAAAAATACTAAAATAGTCTCGTTTGTAGAAAGTAAATTGAAAATAATTGAGAGGTCTTAAGAGAAAATATCTAAATTTATTTGTGTAACAATATTTTGGGCTCTTCAGTCAGATTTTATGTTGAGTTATTCATATGGAAACGGAAAGGAGGACATATATTTGCGCTCAAAATATGTTATGTAATGTGCGAGCTATTTTTAGTCAGAATATTTAGTGCAAAATCAGTGCCGTATAAAAGGTGTTAAAAAAGATCTACAAAAAAAAAAAAAAACACGCATCACTAATGATAAGAAGCCAGATTTTGATTTTTAGCTCAAAAATTACTCACAAATTTTCTCAAAAAACTATTCCTGTAGCTCACAGTTAATGCCTTTATTGTGCTTTCGCTATGGGAGGTGGGCGTGTTCATGGACGGATTACTTCCAATTTTTGAACACACCTTAGTTTTGGTATAAAATACATGCATACCAAATATAATTTCTCTATGACAAACATAACCTTATTTATTGAGTTTAAAACTTTTTGGGTTGTATGGGAAAAAGGCGTGTCCGTAAGCGGATGCTGTCCATTTTTCAAAACCATCTTTGTCTTGTCATAAAAACATATGTGCCAAATTTTAGCTCTTTAGGTTAAACAGAGGCTTATTTATTCCGTTTTCAATTTTTGGGTTGTATGCGAGGTGGGCGTGTCCGTGAGCGGATAATGTCCATTTTTCGAAGACATCTTTGTGTTGCTATAAAACACATACATATCAAATTTTATTGTTGTAGGCTTATTATGAGCTGAGTTATGCAGTTTTAAATTTTTGCGTTGTATCGGAGGTAGGCGTGTCCGTGGGCGTATTCCAAAAATATTCGATAGTGCAGATCCTGGAGTGCATGTGACCATGTGTACCAAGTTTCATCCAATTATCTCAACTCCTTCTTCTTATCCTGTGTATACGGGCAACAGACGGACGGACGGACATGGATAGCTCGACTCACGAGGCGACGCTGATCAAGAATATATATACTTTTCTATACCGGACTTTGCGTTCTATGCGTTACAAACCTGTGCACAAAGTTATAAAAATATACCCTGACCTTTCAGGTTTAGGGTATAAAAAGAAGCGTTTAGGTATTTTTAAAGAATAAGTACTTTGTTTAAAAAATGACCTTGTTTTAAAATTTAATAAAAATATTTTTTTTTGTTTTGCAATTTTATATTATATTTTTATTTTTTGCACAACGAAATTGAATTTTTTTGTAACAACGGACTGGAAAACAGACTCTTCAAATATATGTTGAAATGTTTCAACAAAATAAAAATACAATAAGAAAAAATTATTACTAAAATCTAATGAATTCCTTAAAAATTAAAAATGTTGGAAAGCGACAGCTAAAACTTAATTTTGATCACATTATGCATAAATTGATTCACGCTTCCATTGTATAAGTACATGAAATTTATGCATTTTTGTCACTGATCTTATGAACTGTTCTTGTTCTCTTAGTATTTGTACCAACATGATTTTATTCAAAATATATGAATGATTTTTTTCTCTTTCTCTTGTATTTTTGTATGCCATTTACAAAGTTTCGTAATGGGTCATGTACATTGTACATTGTACATACCCATTATGATCTTTAATCACTAGGCTTATGAAATATTCATATTTTCGTATTAGTTTTCTTTTGTGTATTTTGTGCATTGATATCATGAATAGTTCATGTGGCTTAAGTTATTGGTTACTGGACCAAAATGCATGAATCTGGTTCGTATAATAATAAAAATTTTATTATTATTACTTCCACTGTCAAGATATCTAACGCATTAATCTTAATTTCGATTTGGTCTACTGCAGAACTCGAAAAAGTTTTCTGCTAAGCAGAGTTCAACATTCAGAACGTCATGGTATGATTTTAAAACACTTATCAATGCATTTAATATGATTTTTTTGCTTTTTTATGGTATTTGCTAAAAAAAAACGTTGAGAGTTTGTTTCAAACTTAAAACATTAATTAAAAGTGTATATTTTTTAGTGGCTATTTAAAATAACCACCACAACAACAATATATCCAACGCCCTTTTTCCGCACTGTTGAGATCTTAAGCTATTCTATATGAGCTTTAACAGCCACCAACAACTCCCTGTTCAGCAATTAGCAGAGCTATTAAAACTATTTGTATGTCTTCCCGGTGGGCTGCTGCTGCTGCCTTGACGGAGAATATCATAAAAGTCAAGAGAATTTAATTTGTACACCATGAAATGTCAAAGCAAACGTCAAACATGCCTGCAGCCATATTGAGTAACGAACGCCTGGCGCAGCAGTCAGTGTTTGCCAAGAGGCATAAAATGTAATTTTTTTTTCTTTTTTTCCCTCATAAGAAAGACTTTTCTTTCCACAAACATAAAGGGGAAAAAAAATGGAATTAGCGTCTTTTATGTAACAAAATTTTTAACAACTCTAAAAGAATTTGTTTTCAACACAAGAGCTCACATGTTCTACAAGCTATAAAATTGCATTTTTCACATAATACAGTGAAGGCCATAAAAAAATGTCCACATCAGCTGCTTGCATATGAATGAATGAATGGAGCGAAGAATGAAGGCATAAGGCAAAGGAAAAAGGCTGTAAAACGCAATGTTGATCAAGTGTATAAGAAAAAATTATGTGGATTGCCATAAAAATCACAAAAGATGCCTAAAATTATCACTGGACTGTAACTTTGCTAGCAAACCACTTGAAGCTTCGAATGCAAGCACGGTGTTGCTTAAGTAGCTTGTTGCTGTTGTTGTGCTTGTTTTTAGTATTGCTGCTGTTGTTGTTATTTTCACTGCAGCTGAATGCCACGAAAAATACAAAATATTAATAAAATACCAAACAAGTAAACTGATAAATTTCCCCAGCGACTTTTATGGCGCAACTACGTCATAAGAACAACTAATTTCATGACTTTCCTCCTCCTGTACTCCTCTGACTTCGACTACTCTGCAAGTCCGACGTATTTGTTTGCAGTTTGGTGCAACTGACTTTATTTGAAATACAATTTGTGAACCCTTTATATGACCTATGTATATGAGTGTGTCATAATTTTTTTTTGTTATTCCTGCTGTGTCATAATAAAGGGTCATTCTAAGTTTCTTCATCTGATTTTAGTTATTTATAGCAGTTTTCTTTGGAATAAATTTATATGATGGCAAGAGTAAAATTTTAACAACATGTCTAAAATGCATCAAAAATTTGTATCACATGTAAGTGATATGTTGTTGTGATTTATCAGAGACATGTTAATGCTTATCATTTCATCTAGACAGTGTGTAAAGGCATATTTTGATATGATAAAGATGAAGTGCTACTTTTTCGAAGCATAGGGACGATTTATTCTATAACCTTTAGATGCCAAGTATAATAAAAATGTAACCGAAACAATCAAAACATAATTCTTGTTTATACCTTAATTCGGAGCATTGTTGTAAATTATTTGAAATGCAAACATAAAAAAAATTTCAAATGTGATTTGGATGTTTTTCTACACTGAATTCAAAAAGGAACAATAATTATGAATTTAACATGATCTCTATGAATGGCATTCATGACTTTTGGTCGTATGACCAATAACATTATATCGCTTATAGCGTCAACTTTTTCATGGCAGCCGCATAAGAAATTCAATAATTACTTGAGCGTAGTTACATGCGCTATTATTGATATTAATGCACAAAATACACAAAAGAAGGCAAAAAAGGGGACATGAATATCTCATAAGCTTCTTGTTTAAAATTCATAAAGTGTGTACATAAGATGTATAAATTAATAAAAAATTTCGTAAATGTCATGAAAAACTACAAGCGAACAAGCATCATTGATAATTTTTGTGAATAAAATTCATAAGACTCATGTACAAAATATAAGGAGAACAAGAACAGTTAATGAGATAGTTGACAAAATTGCATGATTCTCATTTAAATATACAACGTAATCGTGAACTACTCTATAAGTTAAGTACAGTGTAAACAATTACTTGTTTATAAAGTTTTCTTTTCATATGCTTAAATATTTCAATACATTACAGAATTATCCAAGTAAGCAAGAAACTTCACTTGAATTTATTAGGATTATCGTCAAACATTAGCTTAAGGCCTAGTTTCAAATTTTGGGATAAAAAAGCGGGTGTATTTGAAGTTCTGTATTTCTGTTGTTTTATTTAGTATCGAAATAATGTTTTTTTGAAATTTTAAAGTAATTCTTCAATTAACAACTTTTTGGTTTTATTATATCCTAAACCTGAAAGGTCAGGGTATATTAACTTTGTGCAAACGTTTGTAACGCATAGAATGAAGCGAGTCCGGTATAGAAAAGTATATATATTCTTGATCAGCGTCACTACGTGAGTCGAGCTATTCATGCCCGTCCATCCGTCCGTCCGTCTGTCCGTCTGTGTGTTGTCCGTATACACAGGATAAGAAGAAGGAGTTGAGATAATTGGATGAAACTTGGTACACATGATTAAATGCACCCAAGGATCTGCACTATTGAATATTTTTGGAATCCGCCCACGGACACGCCTACCTCCCATACAACGCAAAAATTTAAGACTGCATAACTCAGCTCATCATTAGCCTAAAACAATAAAATTTGGTAAGTATGTGTTTTATATCAACACAAAGATGTGTTTGAAAAATGGGTGTCATCCGCTCACGGACACGCCCACCTCCCATACAACCCAAAAATTGAAAACGCAATAAATAAGCCTCAGTTTAACCTACAGAGCTAAAATTTGCTACGAATGTTTTTTATATCAACAAAAAGATGTTTTCGAAAAATGGACATCATCCGCATACGGACACGCCTACCTCCCATACAACGCAAAAATTTAAAACTGCATAACTCAGCTCATAATAAGCCTACAACAATAAAATTTGGTATGTATGTGTTTTATATCAACACAAAGATGTCTTTCAAAAATGGACGTCATACGCTCACGGACACGCCCTCCTCCCATACAACCCAAAAATTGAAAACGCAATAAATAAGCCTCTGTTTAACATAAAAAGCTAAAATTTGGCACATATGTTTTTTATGACAAGACAAAGATGGTTTTAAAAAATGGACGTCATTCGCCTATGGACACGCCTACCTACCATACAACGCAAAAAGTTTAAAACTCAATAAATAAGGTTATGTTTGTCATAGAGAAATTAAATTTGTTTTTATACCAAAACTAAGGTGTGTTCAAAAATTGGAAGTAATCCGTCCATGAACACGCCCACTTCCCATAGCGAAAGCACAATAAAGGCATTAACTGTGAGCTACAGGAATAAAACTTGGTATGTGTAAATTTTTCATCAACATTTAAATGCATATAAAATATAGGCTTCATCCGCCCACGGAAACGCGCATATACAATGGGTGGGTTTAAGGTATTTCATAGTCGACCTAGACCGACTTTAGACTTTCTTTACTTGTTTAACTTCAAATTCAACCTCTTCCATTTCAAATTAAACTTTTTCCAAATCAATTTAAGCTTTTTCATTTCAAACAAAAACTTTTTCCATTTCAAATAAAACTATTTCCATTTCAAATTAAACTTTTTCCATTTCAAAAAAACAGTTTTCCATTTCAAAAAAAAAAACTTTTTACACTTCAAATTCAACCTTTGAGAAAAATTTCTTTAAAACCAGCTTTTACAGTAGATGATACTGTAACATTGCTTTCATCTTAAAACAAAGTAACATGCTATGCGTCATTTACTTGAAATTAGTTGAGAAAAGCTCACTTTGTTTGTGTTTTAATACAATAATGAACTTGTTGTAAAATTTGGCGTAATACTGTGCGGTTTTTCATCAAAGCAAACATTTGAACTTTTTCCTATTCTCTACTCAACTTCGAGTAGCTTTTCTGATTCAGATTTCAATACGCAATCTTAAATCAATTTAGTCGGTCGGTTTTGTTTTCAACCAATAATAACGTCGGTTTCGTTTTCACCAGACTTCTTTTAAATTTTTTAAGTTCAATCAATTTAGAAAAAATGAACAGAAGAGATAGCACTGAATCAACTGATTCGACTATAATGCCATTGGCTTTAATAAATTCGCGCCGTCGCTTCCAAATAAGATCTTCGGAATCGTCTAGATCCAGTAGCCCTCCTTTGCAAAATCGAAGATTACAATTTGCATCAGATCAGACAAAAAAAAATATATTAACGAAATGCTTTAGTGATGGGAAAACCATAAGTGACTCAGCTAAAATCGCTGGGATCATCATTAATAGTGCTACAAGCATTTTACACAAATATAAAAACAATGGCGGTCAATTTCTTGAAAAAAAAATACGAGGTGGAAGAAGAAATTTTAAATGAACAACAGAAATTTTACAAAAAATTGAAAAAATTATTGAAGTGAATCCTGGAATTACCTTAAAGAAAATAAGTTTCAAGATAGTTGAATCCGATAATATTCATCTGATTCTAACGACCATAAGTAACGGTTTAAAAAAACTACGCATTACTTTAAAAAACGCCACTTTCGAAGAAGACCAACGAAATTCAGAGAGAATAAAAAAAATGTTTGCATTGCACTACCGACCAATGCCACTAAATTCTATGACCTAAAATTTGAGTTTACGTGTCCCGACTAAGTTCTTATGTATATTTTTAACGTCCCTTATTTCCTTCTTTATACAAACCCTATATTTCCTTCTATATACAAACTTTTGAAAAGGGAAAACGCAAAGAAAAAAAACTTCTTGAAAAACATGAACAACACGGTAATGAACTGTACCAAAATCTGGCAACAATGATTTAGTGACCGAAATAAATAGAATTCGTGTTCATATACAAGGGCAGCAAGAACAGTTTCAAAAATGCATGAAACTCATGTAGTTTTAAAGGGCATTTTTAACAGATAAAAAACTTCCGATAGGGATCAAACTAGCTGTCATACTGGTGAAGTGTCATTGACTTGAAATGGCATAAAATTTAAGAACATTTAAAGCCAAAATGTTGGTTTTGCCATTGAATTTGTTGTGTTTTATTTTTAAAAAAATTCTATGAAAGCGTGAACTTATTCATGCATTTAGTGAAAAAAATTAATACATCCTTTGTACATTAGGCGATGTCTAGCCCATAAAAAAAAAAATGATTGAAAAAGCAAGCATTGGCTTGGATTCTGCAAGGGTGCTGAGAGCATATTAAAGACCGTTTCAAATATATTAACATGTAATGTACGAGCATGACAAGTTGTTTGTTGGTTTTTTTTAAATTTTCTTTTAAGTATGTTAAATTAGCAAAGGCAGTCATCGTGTGGGCTAATTCACGTTTAAAAATCCTTAACAACTTTAAGCTAAAATCAGTTGTGTTAAAATTAGCGAAATGCTTGCAACCTCTAACCATACACACACATCCAAACACTTATTTAATGACACGCTGTTAGATGTGAAAAACCGAAGCCTAACGGCAATACTGCAAATTAAGTTGCCAATATTTAATTTTCTTCCAATAAACAACCTACGCAAAAATACAACCAACTCAAGACATATTCATTCATTCACATACATATGTTACAATGACAGTCTGCGGTTTTGTTTTTTTTTTACTTTTTTTATTTTCTGCAGCATAGAAAATTGATTCGATTTCATAATTCTTTTTGTAATCAACGTTGTTGAATTCGATTGAGTTCAATTTCTACATAGAGCGCAATTCTTTTTTTATTTCTGTATTTTTCATAAGAAGACTTTTTCTGGATATTATGACAGATTTTAAACATAATACATTGGCAACGCTGCCAATGCTTCATCTTCATCGTTGTTGGGGCGTAAAAATATGTTACTGGTTTTGTTGTAATTGAATTAGTACCATAAAACATCAGCAATATCGTCGAAAAATATGAGTATGTCGTTGTGGATTTTTTTTTTAAGATATTTTTTGTCAATCTGTGTGGGTTGCCAGGTGAAGCTTAAGCTGTGCAAATTTGGCTTTAAGCGTTGGTTGTCATATTTTTTTTTTTTTATTTTCTGAATTTATGCTTGTAAAGCGTATTGATTGGGAAAATTAATTTAAACAACAGCATACATATGTGAGTTAATTTTGGCATTAATTTGTTATTCTTGAAAAAAAACAAAAAAACTAAGCAAAAGAAAATTTATTAACTCTTATCAATTCCATATAATTACTGCTAAGCTTAAGTTCTTAAAAGTTTGAAAAACTTCTATGAGATCGTGAATGCCGAGGTGAATGAATTGACGAAGTGGTCAACTTTATTTGAAGCCTCATTTGGAAGTGTTTTGAAAAAAAATTTAACACTTTTAGTAATAAATATTTATTTTAACTTTTTTTTAGCCAAACTTAAACAGCACTAATCGGTAATAGATAATTTTCAAAAATGGGCCGGGAGGAGGAGTGTTCAAAATTAAGTGGATTAATTTGAATTTAAATTATAAGATGCCTTTTTTTATATCGAGCTAAAATTATGGGATAATAAGACGTAATAAAGGAAAAGGGACTTTATATTTGCGATCAGCATACAATCGGAAAAAACATTATGTATTCAAAACTGAATTCTATAAATTGAATTTATATTTAAATAAAAAATTATACTCATTAACTTAAAATAACATTTTGAAACACTTGTTTAAAAATCTAATGTTTGATCATACAAGTTTAATCTTATTTCACCTGCAAGTCGTAAGTCAAATAAATTGATGAAAAATTAAAAAAAAAAATGTTACCAAATTTACATAGTTTGAACCTAATTGTTGTTAAGCAAAATTCTCAAAAAAAAATTTGTTCTAACAAACATATCTTTTCAGAAATAAGGCAGCCATTCTTGTCTAAGGTACAAATTTTGGGTGTTTCTTAAAATTCGATAAAAAACAAACTAATTGTAAGAATATTTTTAAAAGCCATTTTTTTTTAAATATGTATTGATATTTTAAAAATACAAAAAACAAACTACGAAAAAAAAAATTTACAATTAAAACAATTTACGGGCTGGCAAAGTGATGACAAATAAGGATGCGCAGCCGCGTACCGTGGGGGGGGCGGTGGGGGCGGGGGGGGGCGGTCCGCCCCGGGCGGCACTAGTTTAGGGGCGGCACTGAAGCTAAATAAAGCCTTTTACAAAATAAATATGTGTACATTATCATTTTAAGGTGTACAAACAAAAGAAAGAACTAAACTTAATGAATAAATTTGGCCACCACAGTAAATGTAACTATATTTATGAGCTTCGTATTGAGCACAACCAAAATGTAAAATCGTTTTTCGAGTCTCAAAATTAGTTGCCAAAGAAATAAAAAAAGACATAATATTTAGGCATGTGCGAGTAGTTGAATTTTCGAATAACTCGGCTGCGACTTGAAACAAGCATTGAATAACTGGTGTTTTCGAGTAACTCAAAGTTTTTTGAGTTTTTAAGTGCTTTAACTTGTCAGTGGAAATGCCCAGTAGAAAAGTGGTTTAACAGAATAACGTTTTTCAACTTAGGTATATTTGGTAAAAATAGCTGTTTTGTGCTTTGATGTGTTGAGTGTGGGAGAAAGGCGGAATTTTCGTTTGATTATGGCGAATTGTAAGTTCAGAGTGCATATTAAGAAATAAGACTTATGCGTATAATTTTAAGTCGTATCTTTTATAATGTTTTTTGATTTTTTAAGGGATTTCACTGTTTTAATAAAATCACTTTGGAGAGGAGTTAGGCGTGGTCTTAACTGATTTAGGTCATTTTCTAATTTAATAATTTAATTATTAATTTTCAAGAACTGATTTTGAGAAATGACCACAAGGTTTCAGCAGCTTCATGCTCTTGCTGAAAAATTCGCAATTCTTACTCCTTTGATTCTCCTGAATGATAAGTTGGAATGTAAACTGAATGAATTCTGTCACGAAGAAATTGACAATGAAGAGTTTCTCGTTGAGAGAAAAATACTTCAGCATATTGTTTCTATAGCTCACAAAGAAACTGATTCTTGTATGAAAGGTCCACTTGGACTTTTAAAATTTATTTTTAAATTAAGTCTAGAAAACGCAGTTCCAAACATTGTTATACTTTTAAGCTTTATTCTAAGCTTTTATTCATAAAAACCTACATTAGAACTACAATGAGTACTTCTCGCCTACAAAATCTTGCCATATTATCTATAGAATACAAGTAAAGTAATGAAATAGACTTTGACAATTAGGGAATTCACAGTTTGCTTCTAAAGTTAACACCTGACAACTTTAGAAAGATATTTAGATCGAACTGTGAGCACCTTTTTTTGTGTTTTGGAGCTAAATTGCAAAAATAGTTTTCAAAAATTTGAAATTTGTTCATAAACATGCCTCGAATGAACGGAAAGGAAGAATTATGAGATAACTTTAGCAACAAGTGGGATCTCAAGTTTGTACGTAAAACAAAAACAATCAAAGTTAACACGTGCTAAAATGTTCTAAAGTTAATAAACGGCAAAGTAAACAGAGCAGATAATACAGAACTGTGAGCACCCTAAATGTAATTACCGATTTTGCTAATAAAAAAACAAGAAAAATAATAATTTAATAAAATATTATAAAAAAAATTGTATTTGTATAAATTTCCTTTTCGGTGTCATTAAGGAATAAACTTTTTTATCGTTGGCCTAATTCTAATATGGCGTAAGTCAACATTTGGAATAATAGCGATTATTAACGTTTAAGGGGACCTGACGCCTTCAAAATTTTGTTTGTTTTAATGTTTAAAAATGTGTATAAGTTCAATAAAAATAGATATAATTTTGAAAAATTACAAATATATTTTTCGGAAAAATATTACGCAAAAAAATTTTTTATTGTTTTTATCACATATACTGCTGATGGAATTTTTTTAAAAAATTCATGGCGCTTTTAATTTCATATGTTTTGTTCACCACTTTATATATCATAAATAAATTTTATTTTCAAATGTAGGGTATAAGTATAGTGTGTATGCAATGACAAAATTTTATTATGCCAGGTTACTCCTTAAAAAATACTTGTTCAGGTGTCAATATATCATATTTATATTTTAGTAAATATAGAATTCTCCCGTGATATAACAAAACCAAGTAACTTGTTTTTTGAAAATTGTGAGAAATTGAGGTATTGTGTTATAGGATATAATCTTTCCGTATATAAGATTTTTAAGTTTTTTCAAATTATTGAAAAGTTAAATTATTGAAGAGTTAAGAGTTAAGTTTCGAAATTTTTGAAACTTGTGCTAGCCAAATTATTTTGCGTTGCAGTTTTTTAACAATTCAGTCGAACTTAAGATACTGAGAAAATTTTTGTCATATATTTTTTCATTTCATATAAACAAGATTTTTGTTTTTTCACAAAACCAGGCAACTATGAAGTTACTTAAAAGCAAATAAAACATTTATATGTTTCTTAGAACACTTTATTCGTTGCTGTTTTTTCAAAATCAAGTAACTTTAAAGTTGCTTGGTTTTGTTGTATAATATCAATTAAAACACAATTGTTTAGAAAATAAGTTGAACATTTGTTACAATTTTAATTAAGTATCTTATTATTATTGGTTGGTGACCGTGGCATGCAGGTTAAGTGTGTGGCTTAGCATGCTCGGAGCCCGGGTTCGATCCCCAGCCGTGGCGAAAAGTTTTTCAATAAAAAATTTTTCTGATCGGTCACCACCTCTCTGCAGACAATGGCAAACCTCAGAGAGTAAATAATGCCATGTAAAGCTTCTTGAGAACATGAGCCGTTCGGAGTCGGCATAAAACATGTAGGTCCAGTTCTCGGTCAATTGTGTGCATAAATTTAATAACACACACAACAAAATCGATCCTAAGAAGCTCGGTCAAAGTCCTTTCAAGGGCTGAAATGGCCAATTTGTTTTTTTTTGTTTTTTTTTTTTTATTATTATAATTAAGTATCTACACAAGTATCTTATTAAGTAAATTATATATAAATCTATTCATTAAACTCAATAAAAAATCTTTTTTTTAACAAAATTAATGGAACATATAAATAAATTCATGAATGTTGGTATTTACTCATGGCTTGTAAAACCAATAGAAAGATCCTTAGAATCTGCACATTCCTTAAAATCTTCCCAAAAATTAATTTTTGTGTTATCATGTATTAAAGGAATTAATTTATCTATAATATCCTTCTTTTTAGATGGGTTTTTCACGATTTCCTTTAATTGTACATATTTGAAAATTTCAGAAGATCTTTTTGATGAACTAATGTGCATTCAAAAAAATTTTGCATCGGTTTCGATGGAAGTTTTATAAAAAATTACAATAATCCTTTTCGAAAATTTTGCATTTCATTTTTTTCGGCAATTGCTGTATGCTGGATGCAATAATCTTTTCTTTGTAGCACGATTGAAAACGAATGTTTGAGAATCCTTTGTAGTACGATTGGAAAAGATTGTTTGAGAACCTTCAGATCGAGTATCCATGAAATGATTGTCCATGAGCTCTTCTTCGTCACCTTTTTTCATTTGTGGATCAAAATCAGGATCATAGTACGACGATGCAGGACTAAAATCAATTTTACTTTCTCCGTTATTAACGCAAAAATCACTGGAGAGTATACTTATATTTTTGTAATAATTTCCAAAAAAAAATTCAAGGAACTTATCATATAATTTTTGATAGATTATGACTTTCAAATTTTCAATTAAATCGAAATTTTTTTCAAGTGACGAAATTGTACGCTGTTTTTGATTATATTCGATACGTTTGAAGAAGAAGATGTGACTAAGAAAAAATGTTCAATAAATTTTTGAAATAATTTTTCGATTGCCGTATTTTGAAGTGAATTTTTTCGCATAAAATTTAACTTCGTTTAAGTAATGTGCTGAAAAGTACTGAAGTAACTTGGTTTTGTTGTAACCCATTTTAATCTAATCAAGGCATTTCAAGTTACTTGTTGTATTTTTTTTTTAATATTAGTGTTTAGAAATGAGATAGGTAAAAATGGATTGAAGTTTCTCGTAGACTTTTTGCTCTAGATTTTTAAACATAGATAGAACAACAAAACCACGGAAGAAATGAGAGCAAAAATAGACTCATGCGCGCGTTTTGCTCCATTTTTTCCAAACTTGCGTCGTATTAGAAATAGGTTGATGATATGTATATTAGAATTTTTTTTATATAATTGAGAACAATGAAAGACCAAATTCTAAAGTGAAAACTATGCATACAAAACCCTATATAAATATCAAAGATTTTTTTTTTTATTGCATATGAGAGGGGCGGCAAATTTGGAATCCGCACCGGGCGGCTTAGCCTCTCGGTACGCCACTGAGGATGCGTCCTTGTTGACATGATTCAAACACTTCTGGTGATGAAAAAGAAAAGAAAAACAGAAATTAAAAAACAAATATTTTTACAAAATGGCTTCTGTTTTGTAGTGGGTATATCAACCAACGATTTTACCAACGGCTCACAAAGCTTTAAAGGATTTAACTTTGGAACGACAAGAGTAGTATCGAAAAGGCATTCAAATTGCATCGAACTTATAAAACATATTTATAAATGCATCATACATTTTTATACCCTAAACCTGAAAGGTCAGGGTATATTAACTTTGTGCAAACGTTTGTAACGCATAGAACGAAGCGAGTCCGGTATAGAAAAGTATATATATTCTTGATCAGCGTCACCACGTGAGTCGAGCTATCCATGTCCGTCCGTCCGTCCGTCCGTCCGTCCGTCCGTCCGTCCGTCCGTCCGTCTGTGTGTTGTCCGTATACACAGGATAAGAAGAAGGAGTTGAGATAATTAGATGAAACTTGGTACAAATGGTCACATGCACCCAAGGATCTGCACTATTGAATATTTTTGGAATCCGCCCACAGACACGCCTACCTCCCATACAACGTGAAAATTGAAAACTGCATAACTCAGCTCATAATTAGCCTACAACAATAAAATTTGGTATGTATGTGTTTTGTATCAACACAAAGATGTCTTTGAAAAATGGACGTCATCCGCTAACGGACACGCCCACCTCTTATACAACCCAAAAATTGAAAACGCAATAAATAAGCCACTGTTTAACCTACAGAGCTAAAATTAAGCACATATGTTTTTTGTAACAAAACAAAGATGGTTTTGAAAAGTGGACATCATTCGCCCACGGACACGCCTACCTCCCATACAACGCGAAAATTGAAAACTGCAAAACTCATCTCATAATTAGCCTACAACAATAAAATTTGATATGTATGTGTTTTATACAAACACAAAAATGTTTTTGAAAAATGGACGCCATCCACTTACAGACACGCCCACCTCCCATACAACCCAAAAATTGAAAACGCAATAAATAAGCCTCTGTTTAACCTACAGAGCTAAAATTTGGCACATATGTTTTTTGTAACAAAACAAAGATGGTTTTGGAAAGTGGACATCATCCGCCTACGGACACGCCTACCTCCCATACAACTCAAAAAGTTTAAAACTCAATAAATAAGGTTATGTTTGTCATAGAGAAATTAAATTTGGTATATATGTATTTTATACCAAAACTAAGGTGTGTTCAAATTGGAAGTAATCCGTCCATGAACACGCCCAACTCCCATAGCGAAAGCACAATAAAGGCATTAACTGTGAGCTACAGGAATAAAACTTGATATGTGTAAATTTTTCATCAACATTTAAATGCATATAAAATATAGGCTTCATCCGCCCGTGGAGACGCCCATTTACAATAAAAATTTTTTGCTTTTGAAAAGTGGGTTTAGGGTATTTCATAGTCGGCCTAGGCCGACTTTAGACTTTCTTTACTTGTTTCATTTGTATGGCGCTTTTTAAAATTATGAAGCTTTTTTTAAAAAGTTCATGGAAATTTCACGAACATTTAAAAAATATTTTATCCAAATGACCGAAAAAATTGCCAAAACTTCTGACTTATGTACATTAAAGTAAAGTTTGGACATATGTTTTTCGAAAAAAATACTCAAAGACAAAAAAAGTTCTGTTATTGACCAAATTATGATTGAAATTTGAAAATTCTCCGAAAATCCGGATTTTTAGTAAAAATTCGATTACGTGACATCAAAACTTTTTCCAAAAAATCTCAAAAATACCATAAGCTTTCATACAAAGAATGAGCAATTAAGAAATGCGAAAAAAAATTTCATTTGGGACATCCTAGTTGTCATGTTGCAAAATTACTTTGTCGTGCGGTTTTTGATTTAATTGACAGTCGATGACAGTTTTACATTTTCCGATTTGATTTAATTCTAGTGTTGACATCTCAAAAAATTCCTTAACAAAATTGTTTGTACACCTGAACCTCAATATGTATTATCGTCGGCATAATTCTAATATAGCGTACAGTTGACCTGACAGTCTTTAATATTAAAGCTAGTTCTTAAACTTTATATGTTAGGTAAGTCGACTGAGGCTTTGGCAAAATTTGCATGTTCTTCTTCAATTCTAAAATGGCACTGGCTAAAAGCTTCCTCTTATAATCATTAATTTTTGGCAATCCCAAGTTTTCCGTTAGTCAGCTTCTTGAAAGTATTTTTAATTTTTCAATTGTATCTTGATTAGCTTTATAAGCAAGCTGACATTTCGAGAGGATTGGTAAAAGTATGACAACAGAATGGCCACCAATCACTGGAATATTAACCCTGGAAGGACATGCTTCGTCGAGTCGACGACGCATGATTACATTAAATCGTTTTTCTTCCTTGTTTTATTTTGTTTTCTTCTGATTTTTCCTATAGCACCAGTCAAAGTCTAGCTTGAACGTATGCGTAGACGTAGAACCGAAAAAATAGTTTAGAAGTATGATTTTTAAGAATTATCGTCGTCGAAACGACGAAGCATGGCTTTTGAGTAACTTTTTCAGTTCGATATTTTGGGTTCTTTTTTTTTTAGTTTTGTATTAATATTCCATTTTTATTGCTAGAACGCAAAATCTGCAACCAAAAACATAAATATTCAAAAATTGGAAAAAACTTTATCGATCTACAACGAATCCAATGATGAACTTGATTGTTTCAGTGCTTGCTTTGCTACAGGGGAGGCTGAAAAAAACTGACTGCCTATTGCCAATAGTATTACCTCATCCATTTAAAAACTTCATCTGAATAAATTTTAAAACTTTGTTTTTAAGATAAAAATTAATTTTATATTCAATGTATGCTTAAAGTAGTTAATATTTAATTTTGTTTTATGTACCTTTTTAAAAAAAAAAAGCTAAATGAACTCAAACAGAAAAGATTTAATTTTTTATTAAAAACTATTATACACTAAATTTTTTGGTATTTTCTCTTATTCTTAATAATCTGAATAATCGAAAACAATTGATTTCTAAAGATTTTTCCGTATAGGACATCGGTAGAGGCCTTTTAAAAAATGGTGTCGTCGATTCGACGAAGCATGACCTTTATGTATAAAAAATAAGCATGTCCTTCTAGGGTTAAAACTCTGGGGATCGACACTGAAGACTGAACCGATAACGTCACGTGCACGAACAACATCTTATGTGGAGACAACAAATAGACGCTTAGGATTATAAACTCCAGCCTTCTTTAAGATTTCAGTGGCAATGCGCGCACATGTGGTAACTGCCCAACTTAGGGCAGTTTTTTGCAATAGATGTAGCAATATCCTTAATAATTCCCGATTTAACTTTGAAAATATCGGCACGTCACAGCGCATACCGGCGGGGATGACGACAACATCAGCATATTCAGAAAAAAATATAGTTTTTTTTAATTAAATATGCCTTCTGTTGCACACAAGTGCCAACAGCACTAATGCTGACAATCGATTTCCGGTTTATCCACTCAGTGGTGATATAAAAGTAATCAAAAAACACCGTGAAATGCGTACCGATACAAGTTAAATTAAATTATATCATCACTTTATTAAACGTAAGCACGAACCAGTTTGTGGCTGCAAAAATCTGGCAACGCCTGATCTGCAGTGCTGGTAACTTGCTTACAAGACATTTCAGGCTATCATTGATTGCCAATCAGTGCAATGGCAACAATAACAACAACAACAACAGCAACATGCAAAGCAATTTCTTATAAGCCACCGAATTGAAGGATACCAAGATAGCCACAAGCTACAAGTTGGTGGTATTGTCATGCACTGTTGCTGCATGTTGTCCTTGCTTAGCGCTGATTAAGTAATTTAAGCTTGTTTTGTGCTCTAAATCAGTTGAGTTTATTTAAATTTTATAATTTATAGAATTCAATCGTTATATAAAGGAGTCTAAGAAAAAACCTTGTGAGAACAAGATTTTGCCAATTTTTATTCAGATGCAAAAAGTTTTTTATTGGGTATCGTTCTACCTTGCGAGGCAGCAATACACTTTTTCTATACGAAAAAAAAAAATGATCAGAAACTTAAATCGATTCAAGATTGGTTATAATTAAAGTAAAAGATATGTAGTATATATTGCAAAGCCATGTGCCGAGTATTGCACGATTTAAGGAGAACCGCAATTTGGCGGTCTCGGTAGTTATAAAAAAATTATAATTATTAATTATAAAAACTACACCGAAATTCAGCTATACTTTTCTAATCGTGTTGGATTTGTTAACAATTTATGTTACAGGTTGAATGAAAATCTAGATGCAGTTTCTAAGTAGCCATCAGTAAATTATCTCTGTTTTAATACTTATAAATGTAATGTTGGGTCGAAAGGTGGGATTTTTTTTTATGGCGACTATCAGACATGTTGAATTTATTCAACATGAAAAAATTTGTATCAAAATAAGCTAAAATTTTTACGTATTCAATATTATATAATGTATTCAATGTTGAATTGACTGCTGCTTTATGAAGATAAACAAACTTTAGCGTTTTTCCCAACGCAGGTGTTAGGTGTTAAGATCTACGTAAAACAATTGAGCAAAAACTTTAATTGACATCAAGAATATTTAACTCTTAGTAAATAATACGCCTCGTGTTTCATTTGAAACAAAATATATTATTTGTTCACGTGTGGTGTTTTTAGATGTGGAAACCCATATGATACGATATTAAGGTTATTTTTTCAAACAAAATATTTGCTAATAGTCTTTAATTAAGCACAATATATTAGTCGGAATATCTAGTTCTAACTGAACAATTGTACTCTCAGCGAAAGAGTACAATTACTTGAGATAATAACGTTATTTTAAAGGAAGTCTATTTCTAGGCTTCTACTTAAAATCATGTACAGAAGTATCACGATTAACGTCTTATTTTGCTTCGAAAATGGGCGAATTAAGTATGAAATATATATAAACGTTAAATATTTTTAGTGGCTGACCTCGAGTAGATTAAAAACAAAAACACAAAATAAAAACAATGTTTTTAAGACCAGGATGAAAAAAAAATGAAATGGTTTTTTGTTTCATAACTAACCATAAACGAATGGTTGCAGTCGAACAACGACGGGACGTGGTCTTATGACTTTAGAAGCTATAGTTGTTAACCCTGGAAGGACATGATTCGTCGAATCGACGACGCATGGTAACATTATATCGTTTTTCTTCCTTGTTTTTGTTGTTTTGTTCTGATTTTTTCTATAGCACCAGTCAAAGTAGTTCATAAATATGAATTTAAGAACTACCGTCGTCGAAACGACGAAGCATGGCTTTTAAGTAACTTTTTGAGTTTTATATTTTTAGTTTTTTGTTTGTTGTTCTTGTGTAAATAATCGATTTTTATTGCTGGAATGCAAAATCTGCAGCCAAAAACATATATAAATGTTAAAAAAATTCAACAATTTTATCGATGTGTGACGACTACAACGAATCCAGTGATGAATTTTATTGTTTCAGCTCTCGCTTTAGTACAGTGGAGGCTAAACAAAAAAAAATCTGAATGATCAGACTGATGAATAGATGGGTGATCAAAAATTAGTCAAAGGAGCTATTTATATACTATCATGTAGACATGTACCTCTAGTTGAAAGAGACGTCGATGCATTTCATCAAAAATACAGTGTTCCAAGCTGTTCATGCAGCTTTTACAGGTTCACGTGCGAATTTACATGAATGAAAAATATGAATTTTTTAAATACTTACATAGTTCACGCGCCAACATGTTTCACAACATGCTTCAAGAAAAAGACCCTCGATCACGCGAACTACATTTGCGAAAAATTACAGTTTGCACTAATAAAAGGTCACTAGCTGATTACTTAGGGTTCCCACTTAATCAAAAGAGGTACGAAATCAATAGTGTTCTCCCAGCTGAAAACCAAAATCTTAAAGAAACAAATTCTAAAAAAACACGACACACGAAAAAAATCATCCTGAGCAAAATGCTATATAATCTTATGTAGGGAGCATAAAATAGGGCTTTGTGCCTATTGACTAAAGTATTACCTCATCCATTTAATAACTTCATCTGATTAAAACTTTGAACTTGGTTTTAAAGATAAAAATTAATTTTATATATAATGTATGCTTTAAGTTGTTGAAGTTTTTGAGCCAAATGAACTCAAACAGAAAAAAAGTTATTTTTTTATTAAAAACTATTATACATAAAACTGTTTGGTATGTACTCTTATTCTAAATAATCCAAATAATCAAAAACAAGTGATTTCTAAAAATTTTTCCGCATGGGACATCAATAGGGGCCTTTTAAAAAATGGTGTCGTCGATTCGACGAAGCATGACCTTTATGTATAAAAAATAAGCATGTCTTTCTAGGCTTAAAATGGAATACTATAGTTGAGTGATTAATAGTCATTATAACTTAAAACTAGAAATATTATGTGGTGGCATTTTTAAACAACCAAACTAAGAAAACTCAAATACCGATGGCTTTCCATACATGACACGCTATGTTAAACCATATTCATTACAATAGATATTTACGAAATTATTGTACAGCAAAATTTTCATATTTATAAAAATTAAACAATAAATTGAAACAGTTCATTTGCATAACAAATAAGTGGAGTTCACGATCAAGTGCAAATGGTCTTGCATAGAGAGATTTGCAAACGTTTATTGCACAGGGACCGAAAATAACTGTTATTTTACAATTTTCAAATGAAAAAGACATAATGAAAAAATTGTCGAAGGACATTTTCAAATATACCATTATGATAAAAATTGCCTCAGCTTCACGAATATTAAGTGCCTTTTAAATTTTTGAGTGATTCCATAAAAGTTAAAATTAAACTGTTATTTTTTGCCTTTTATTTTTTCGGGCAAAAATAACGGTTACTTTTGACTTTTATTTAATCGATCAAAAATAACAGTTATTTTGTGACTTTTATTTTTTCGGTCAAAAATATCAGGCAATTTGTGTTTTTTTAAAGACCGCTTTACCGGTTAAAAAGTTATTGATACCATGTGTAAAATGTACGCACCGATGAGACGAAAATAATGATATCAATAGTTATTAAGTCGGTAAAACGGCCTTTGAGAAAATACAAATTGCCTGATATTTTTGACCGAAAAAATAAAAGGCAAAAAATAACTGTTATTTTTCACCGATAAAATAAAATTAACTGTTATATTTGCCCGAAAAAATAAAAGGCACAAAATAACTTTTATTTATGTCGGAAAAAAAAAGTTAAAAGTTAATATGTGACTTTTTCGATAAAAACCATAACCGGTACGGTCCCTGTTATTGCATATTCTAGCACTACATCAACAAAATACACACGTTTGCACTTGCTACGTTGTTGCAAATATGCAACACCTAAAACAATTTGTATAAAAATGCTACATACATGCAACACTGGGTCGTTAGCTCTAGTGCAGAGAAGGGCACAATTTAAATTTCCTATCCCATGGTATTGGAAGCAAAATACTGCTTACGCGACGTCGTCACATGAACAGTGTAAGCTACTTTGTATGGCTTACGATCGTTTGCATTCGGCTGTTGCTTTGTTTTTATTTTGGCAGCAAATCAAGTCAGTTGCTTTTCAGCATTTGTTGAAACAACATTTCTTTGCGCAAATTATGAAAAATATAGCGAGAAAATACGTAAAATTGATCTTCGTTTTTCTCTGCTTAACACACAATAAAAGAATGTGATAGTATGTGTGTGCCCATCGCTGTTCTAAATCAGTGGTCGGCAAAATTAAAAATGAGACTGTAAGTTTTCAAGACTGCATTTGACAAAAAAAATGCAAATCATTCAAAACAATGCTTCTTTAGCAATAGTTCTTTGGCAATAGTTTGTCGAATGAGTGTAAGAGCATGAAAATACGGGAGAGTTTTGGCAAAGCATGTGCTTCATGTGTCCCGACCACTGCTCTAAATCGATAAGTACTCTACTCACAGTACTCTAAAGCAGGGATGCCCAGCGCCCAGGGTACACTGAATAAGGTAGCCGCAACACGGAGAGCGCGACTGCCGCAAATGTCAAAGCGAACTGATTCAGCTGTTGTTGTTGTTGTTGTTGTTGTTGTTATATTTTTCGACAGCCAGTTTATTTTTGACACTTTCGGATATGCGAAAGAGAGCACAGTCAGTTTTGAAGCAACCTTGTTATTCAACCATGCCAGCGCCTAACTCCTTCCACTCTATACAACAACTTCGAAGTTTTAATGATTGTTGTAATTTGACGAAATCAGTTTCAAGAAAAATCCTTGCTTCTTATTGCTTTGTTGTTTTTTTAAACCTTGTGCGGCCGAAGAGTCACCCGGGTGACTATTTCACTTTTCTCATGCAAAAAAAGATATTTTGAGCATATTATGTTTAACTTATGAATTTTAAATACGAAAGAAAGTCTATAGTAGGTCTAGGCCGACTATGAAATACCCTAAACCTACTTTTCCAAAAAAAAATAATAATATTATTGAAAATGGGTGTGTCCGTTTGCGGATGAAGCCTATATTTTATATACATTTAAATGTTGATGAAAAATTTACACATACCAATTGTATTCCTGTAGCTCACAGTAAATGCTTTTATTGTGCTTTCGCTATGGGAGGTGGGCGTATTCATGGACGGATAACTCCCAATTTTTGAACACACCTTAGTTTTGAAATAAAAAACATACATACCAAATTTCATCTATCATGAAAAACATAACCTTAATTATTCAGTTTTAAACTTTTTGGGTTGTATGGGAGGTAGGCGTTTCCGTTGGCGGATGACGTCCATTTTTCAAAACCATATTTGGTTTGTCATAAAAAACATACTTACCAAATTTTATCTCTGAAGGTTAAACAGAGGCTTATTTATTCCGTTTTCAATGTTTGGGTTGTATGGGAGGTGGGCGTGTCCGTGAGCGAATGACACCCATTTTTCGAAAACATTTTTGTGTTGATATAAAACACATACCCACCAAATTGCATTGTTGTAGGTTAACTAGTAGCTTATATATCCAGTTTTCAATTTTTGCGTTGTATGGGAGATAGGCGTGTCCGTAGGCGGATAATCTAATTTTTCAAAACTAGTTTTGTTTTGTTATAAAAAACATACATGCTAAATTTTATTTCTGTGAGTTAAGCAGACGCTTATTAATTGTGTTTTCAATTTTTGGGTTGTATGGGAGGTGGGCGTGTCCGCGAGCGGATGATCTCCATTTTTCGAAGACTTCTTTGTGTTAATACAAAACACATACATACCAAATTTTGGTTTTGTAGGCTGATTATAAGCTGAGTTATGCAGTTTTTAATTTTTTCGTTGTATGGGAGGCGTGTCCGTGGGCGGATTTCAAAAATATTCAATAGTGCAGATCCTTGTGTACATGTGATCATGTGTACTTAGTTTCATTAATTTATCTCAACTCCTTCTTCTTATCCTTTGTATACGGACAACATACAGGCGGACGGACGGACGGACGGACGGACGGACATGAATAGCTCGACTCACCAGGTGACGCTGATCAAGAATATATATACTTTTCTATACCGCACTCAATTCGTTCTCCATCACCTTTCAGGTTTTGGGTATAAAAACGCAAAATAAAGCATTTTCTTACTTGTCTTTGTCAACGGTACATGTTAAAAGTTTTTTGTCATATTTCGGCCGACGAGTCACTGACAAGCATGACACAAGAACTGGCCAGGGACTTGAAAACTGGTACCACGGAAACTCTTTGGCATATAAATTTTGTGCTGGTTAGGGTTCCCTACCCGTACCACTGCTACCTTGATCGTTATGTGAGTTGCATTCTCATCTCGGGTACCGTTCTCCACAGTATCGAAGCGGAATGCAGTATTTTGGTCTCATGCTAGAGAGCCATGTAGAACCCATAGCATGGGATGATGTTGGGCGCATTCTTCATGTAACATTTTGGTAACATGTTTCTTTGTCTTTATCGTTATCGTGCTTATTCACTTCGTCCTTCACATCATATATCTTGGTGCCTTATGCAATTGCAATTGCAATCGCTCTTCACCATAGTCGCATTGCCAAATTCAATATTGTCATTTTCATTGAACAACGCTACAGTCGCAGCATCCGTATGAATACAGCATGAATATGAATATATAAATAACGAAAAAAATGCATGTATATATTTTAGTGTTACATATATACACTCGATTATTTTATTGGAATATAATAAAGACCGTTCATAAAAATATTGTAAAGTTATTGATGACTCTCGAAATATATTAAAACATTTATTAGACTCTTCCTTTGTACAATGCGCGTTTCAGTTTTCCAGTAGCTGGACAGCATCAAATAGTAAAATATTGTAAGTTTCATTATCCTGTGACTTTTACTTCCATAGATATTCTTTATCGAAGATTTGGCTTGTATAGGCGAAGCCACATTACGTTTTCTACAGCCCGTGCCAAATTTTCAGTAGGGGGACACGATCAATTATAATGAAACTCTATACTGGGTTTCATTGTTATGCGACATGTAATTTCAAAGCTTTCGATATCAAAATTTAACTTCAATGGGTGGTGCCAAGCCCCCTAGTCTAATGCTACCGCAATTTTTCCAGTGGGAGGATATGACAAGTTAGTTTGTGGCGAGTTTTAGTGATGTGCGACTTCTAGTTTGAAAGAATACCGAAAATTTGGGCTGCAGATAAAGTCCCACGCCCGTCTTAAATCCGCCATTAAATATTATCATTGGAACACTACTTGTAAATTGAGTTCGAATACCGAATTCCGAGGCTGAGCGACCAAGGTTATTCGATATTGAAAATTTGGTTACATACATATTAGTTGTTTGATCAATATTAAACTTTTCAGAAACTCTTTCAAGACTTTACCATAGTTTACCTGAAATACATACCAAAGTACATATATACATCGATTTTTATATAAACATATTCATTAGACTGGGTCAAATGCTAAAGTATTTGGGATTTTGCGTGCCCCCCGGAATTATAAAATATGGTTGCAAATGAAATACTTTGAGCTATTAAAAGTTCAAAAATTGTCGAAACCGGCCCGGTTCTGCTCAAAAAACCGGTTTTTTGGCGATTTTTCATAAGATATTTTTGAAAAAAACAATTATGCATTTGAAATTTGCGCCAAATTATCAAAACCCATCTACATTGATGTAAAATTTAGTGATAAATCTGATTCTGAACTTGAAATCGCCGAATACTTCAGTCCGGTGCCACCAAACTCACTCAAAATCCGAAATTTGAAATTTTTTCATTCTATTTTTTTTCGTGCTTACCCCTTTCAGTGATCCTGATGAATTTTTCAAAATTTTTTTATGCACTATTGAAGGAGATTTTGTGAAGACAGCATCTTTGAAAAAACATGCAATTTTGACCATTTTTGGAAAAGTTACTACTTCTTTAAAAAGTGATTTTTGAAAGTAACACAGTAAAAAATGTTGTTTCACCCTTTCTAGAAATTAGTTAGCTGTCGAATTGCCAGTTCAACCAAAATAAGCAATTGAAGGCATCAGTTTGTTTGAAAATCCGTTCAAAACATCTGGTTAAAATATAAATTTTCCGCGAATCTCACTTTTTAATCGGTGAAAGTCTGCAGTGTTTTTCGAAACGAAGGTTAGAAGGGTCGTCCAAAGTTGAGGAGCTTCCGTGAGGCCTTTTGGTCCATTAAGATCACCTTATTTGATTATGTTTAACCCATTGGAAGTCGTTCCCAAACTGAATTCCTTCTTATTTGTGATATTTCATCTAACCTTCCTGTACTCTTAGTGAACTTCCATATATTTAACAATAGTGTGTTCACTTGCTCCTCCAAATCTTTGAAAAATCTATTTCCTGTATGTGGGTGCGTGATTGTTCGGTAAAAGTCTTGTGCCTTAAAGCCATTTAAATTTGCCATCACACCAATAGGGCAGTGACCTGTTAGGACTCCCACCAGTATCCGGATTTCTCGTTTTAACAAAAGCAGAAGGCTCTTAGTTCTGTTCTCGTTTTGTTCTGGCCAGCAGAGAGTGACTTTGTTGGTAATACAGACACTGTTCGGGACTTGTTTACCATTTAGTACCGAAGAACATCCCGAAGTTGTCATTTTTCTTTCCAGCCGCTTGGCCGCTTGACTATCTTCCAAAATTACTACCTGTGCTGCTTTTTCAATCGCATAAATTGCTGCTTGAAAAACACTGCATTAATCAGGAAGTTTGTAAGATTTTTTGATCTGTTGCGTTTCTCAGTACACACCTGATCCTTCGGTTCTATGGTGGTGTGTTTCTATTTTTGTCGGTTGGGGATAGATGTGGTTTATTTTGAATCGAATTTCACACTAGGTTGATGTAGTCCTTTGTTATTTTTGATTCCTAAGTTGCATAGAGATTTTGACGGGTACATGCTAGAAGGCGTTGTTTTGACGATGGGTCTGATTGGTTTTGTACGTTTTTTTCAACCAAACTGATGACTTCACTTGTATATTTTGATTGAACTGGCAATTCAAAAGCGAACTGATCTCTAGAAAGGGTGAAACAACATTTTTTCTGTGCTATTTTCAAAAATCACTTTATAAAACAAATAGTAACTTTTCCAAAAATAGTCAAAATTTCATGTTTTTTCTAAGTTACTGCCTTCACAAAATGGCCTTCAATAGTGCATAAAAAAATTTTGAAAAAATCATCAGGATCACCGAAAGGGGTAAGCACGAAAAAATACTATGAAAAAAAAATTTAAATTTCGACTTTGAGTAAGTTTGGGGGCACCATACTAAATTATTCGGTAATTTCACGTTCAGAATCAGATTTATCACTAAATTTTACATCAACGTAGATGGGTTTTGTTAATTTGACGCAAATTTCAAATGCAAAATTTTTTTTTTCAAAAATGTCTTACAAAAAATCGCCAATAAACCATTTTATTGAGCAGAACCGGGTCGGTTTCGACAATTCTTGAACTTTTAATAGCTCAAATAATTTCATTTGCAACCATATTTTATAATTCCGGGGGGCACGCAGAATCCCAAATGCTTTAGCATTTTTCATACAAATCTGACCCAGTCTAATATGCATATATGTAACAAATACAAATACAATACATAAATATGCTTATTTACTAATAATTATTTCCGATTATTTCGCGATGCTGTTTTTATGTGTTTTTGTTGTTGGAAATAAATCGAAAGATTTGTTGTGTTTGGTAGCTTTTTGTTGTAATTGTTGTAGCACTCTTCAAATAATTTTTCTGGGCATCACTGCTCTAAAGCAGTATCTACATAAAGCTAAAAGTGCAAGCTGGTTTTATGAGCGAGCCATTTTTTTGTCCAGAAATTATTTTTCCAAATATCTTCTAAGTTGTAGCTAAAAATTTGTAATGTTGTACTTTTGCAAGCCAACACTTTTGTTTTAAGGATCGTGAAACTAATGTTGAAACGGACGATGCCGTTCAGTTATTAAACTCCTTGCTTCCATTACGTCGGCGCCTCAATCTTGCTCCTGAGATATTTTAATCCTTCAGCAACGGTACGCGTCTACGAGTGGTATCATTAAGATAAGATAAGAAAAGAAAAGAAAAGAAAAGAAAAGAAAAGAAAAGAAAAGAAAAGAAAAGAAAAGAAAAGAAAAGAAAAGAAAAGAAAAGAAAAGAAAAAAAAAGAAAAGAAAAGAAAAGAAAAGAAAAGAAGAGATAAGAAAAGAAAAGAAAAGAAAAGAAAAGAAAAGAAAAGAAAAGAAAAGAAAAGAAAAGAAAAGAAAAGAAAAGAAAAGAAAAGAAAAGAAAAGAAAGATAAGATAAGATAAGATAAGATAAGATAAGATAAGATAAGATAAGATAAGATAAGATAAGATAAGATAAGATAAGATAAGATAAGATAAGATAAGATAAGATAAGATAAGATAAGATAAGATAAGATAAGATAAGATAAGATAAGATAAGATAAGATAAGATAAGATAAGATAAGATAAGATAAGATAAGATAAGATAAGATAAGATAAGATAAGATAAGATAAGATAAGATAAGATAAGATAAGATAAGATAAGATAAGATAAGATAAGATAAGATAAGATAAGATAAGATAAGATATGAAATAATATGATATGATATGATATGATATGATATGATATGATATCATATGATATGATATGATATGATATGATATGATATGATAAGATAAGATAAGATAAGATAAGATAACATAAGATAAGATAAGATATGATATGATATGATATGATATGATAAGATAAGATAAAATCTACAGACGACAATATAAAATGCGACCTTGGAAAAATCAGTTATTTAAGCTAACTCAGAAAAATCCTTTAGACGATATGTTCTGTGGCCTAATGACTATCGGAAACCATTGGAGTTTTTGTAGTTATTTTTGGTGTTACTCAGAGTAATAAAAAAATTATTCATGTATGTGGCGGCGTGATAACACCGACTATTCGGAACTACGGAAATAGTATCTTAAAAAAATTGTGGTTTACAAAATGACATACGGTGACGTGGACTTTCCTGCATGGCGGACTATCAACGAAGATTCGTTGAACTGGAATCTTCGGGGGCGCCAAGTATGTTCCTTGAAAAGATTTCACTGGTGTTTGTCGTCTCTTCGGTACGACTATAGTTTTAGGTGGTACTACTTTAGTGTTCGTATTTGTGTTTGAGCATTTTGAAGTTTTTGATGGTGATGTTTTGTTTGAGCTTGTTGTTTTCATGGTGTTTTTGATGGCGTGAGTGTTGGTGATATGAGACACTTAAACGTGCAATGGATATGTATCTTTTTTAATATAAAGCCATATTCAGGTTGAAGTTTCTAATGGACTCGTTCCCATGATACACGATCCCATAATTCTCTTTCACTTAGGGTCATGAGTATTGATTGCCCACATGCTCTCTTTGGCGTGAGTGGATTGAATCAGAGTGGCATGCGTTGGGGGTTGATTGAATATGAATACTTATTTTTGATGAATCCCCTCTGAAAAGCGAAAAAGCGACTCGCTGCAGGTCTCTTATGCAAATGATGGTCATTTCTTGGTAAATTTGAATACATGATGTATCATGATGTTTTCTTCTACCGGTGTGATAAAATAGAATAAAATTCATGACGACGTTTTTGAAGATAGCGCCACCAGTATATGACTTAAATCGCCTTTCCCTGGCTAAAGTCGTTTCAACCTATAAAGATAGAACCGACCTTTAAAATGAATTACATAATATTCGACGTTTTCTTTCATTCTTTCCAAAAACTAGTGAAAAGGTTAGGTTTCAGCGAATGTAAATCCCCATTTCCGAACTGTAGTCATGAAATTAAGGGCATGGTCGAGTGTACTATACTATGTGATATCCAAATTTAAACAAAGCATATCAATTTTGTTTTTTGGTAAATCCAAATCATGTTGTTATTCTGGTCAGTTACGTAATTTATCTGTAAACATAAAATAATATCTAACGTAAAAAAAAAAAAATTAAATATCTTTTAGCTGTAGTTTCTTCTATTTATTCTTTTTTTTAAAAGTCACACTAAGCTCGTTTTCAAAATTCTGCACAGTCGTTAAGCAAAAACCTGAAATCAAAACCTACACTTGTCTGGCGCTGCAGCAAGAAATGATTTAGAACAACAGCTCAAAGAAATACCAAAAACTGAAACGTAAGCAAGGTAGTCAACATAATTCATACAACTTAAGATGGTTTGCCTATGAATATACTATAGAAGGATACTACATTGTCTGGCGTAATTTTACTGGAACCGGTCGCTGTAACGAGTGAAAAAATAAAAATAATTAAGCCTCATGCATTGTGACATAAATCTAATTAAAGGTCTGCAAGACTCAACTCTACTCAAAAGCCATAACAGATGAAATTCAACTCAACAGTTGGTTCGAATCTTCATTCTCGTACAGCACAGAAAGCAGTTTTCAGGGTTAACTAACCAGGCTGCGGCCAAGCACCGATGCTGAGCAGCAACAATGTTGAACAACAAGGTGTAGCGGCTGTTAATCAGTTTTTGCAAACTAGTTTATTGTTGTTGTTGTTGTTGTTGTTGTTGTGCTGTGCAAATTACTATGCCGCGTTGACACTTTTATACGTTGTAAACATATTTTATTGAAGCCTGTTAAAAGATTTTTTGTTTTTGTTTTTTTTTTTAATTTTTCCTGGTCATCTTCTTCGCACCACAACCACTACTGCTGTTTCTGCTGCTGCCTTTTTTTTTAAAACCATGGTTGTGTTAATGCGGCAAAGCAAAGAAACTTCATTATCTTAGTGGTCCGAAGGCAGGTTTTATGTTTTTTTTTTCTTATCCTTTTTTTAGGTTATGCCTTTTAAGTGCGTTTGATCGTGTAAATTAAGCTTGAAAATGTAAAACTGCTGACAGTTGACACCTGAAGGAAAAGAGTTGGGCGGAATTTAATGTTTTTTTTTTTAATTTTTTGTTACCTCTTTATATCATGTTCTACAGGAATCGATGGACTATAAAGCGTCAAGGTCGTTGCTTGATTGGTTGCCTTATTTTGTTATTTTATGATGTGTTATTTTTCCATTTTTTTCAGCAGTTGTGCGAAGTTTCCTTTTCAAAATGTTTTGTCATAGCTATGCATTGAAAAATAATTTTCATTCGATCAGTTTCTTTTTTAAGCACTCTAAATATTTTATATATAATCTTGAGAAAATTTGTTATTTTCCCAAATTTCTAACCGCCTTATTGCGTACGCAAGTACTGAGATTTTAGAAATTTTACTTTATAAGAACAATTTTTTTTTAATTTAATTGAATTATGGTCATAAAAGGATAGTACAATATTATTTAAATAGGTTTTCTATATCATTATGACCCAAGTGTTTCTTTGGAAAACTGTGTCAAGTATGAATGCCACCAGAAACAGGATGGAAAGAAACGTAATCTACTGAAGAATAGCTAGAGCTACTTACCAACACACATATTCCTGGATGCAGTAGTAGCTACAGTGAGACCACAGGTACAATGATGCCGGAAGCTATTCCCTCGAGACTTATTATAGATTTAGTATCACAGGCATATGATAACAACGGCTATTAAAAGTTTCTCTCACTATAAATCCCCAGGGTCAGACGGAAAAATACCAATGAACTTAAAGAAGAGCTGGGCATTTTGAAAGAATATATCTGGATGTTTCTTCATCCACAAGGCATTGTCTATGTAGCGTATTTGCTGAGAGATTAATTTTTTGAAGATATTTTTTAGTTAACAATGTCCAGTTATAATTCCGGTAATCGTCCTTAAGTCGTCTTTCCTTATGTTGATAAGGAACTACGATATCGTTTAGTTCAAATCTGTCCTGAAGAGTTCTAAAAAGAATCTGAACAATCACGGAATGAAGTTGTTTCGACGAGCTGCTTGAAGAGATTCTTACTAACACCACAGAACGGTTCCGGTCTTGTAAATGATCGTTCTGCTCCCTGTTTTCTTAGAGAGTCTGCTTTCTTATTCACGTCAAAGACACAGTGAGCAGGAATCCGATATAGAGCAATTTTGCTATTTTAGTGCCTCTCATTGGAGTGTTCTCCAAAGATTCCAGCTCCAGCGCCTTTTTCCATTTTGGAACCGTTCGTCTTCCATAGCAAGTTTTTTTTATGTAAATCTAGAGCAGATCTAGATCAAGATCTATGGGAGATAACTACGATGAAGCAGGTTTTGGGAAGCATGTCATCTTTAGGCATGCAGAATTCCCCTGCTTGCTTTATAATTGAGGAAATGTGTACCTTTCGGGAATGGTTTGGGATAATGTTGTGTAGATAAAAAAGTTTGTGCAGGCTGAGTGGATTGGTGTAAGCCCTAAGATGACAACGAGGACCGCTGTTGGGGCGGACCTGATACAACCTGTCATACCTTGGAAATAATGACAGGTGACTGATTTTAACCACTTGATGGTTGATCCTTCTAGGTTTTCGACCACCATACTACACACGCATATGATAGTATGGGTCTTACGATCAACGTGTAGAGATTGTACATCATCTTAGCCTAATCGACATAGATATGGTGGATGTCGATTTGATTTTCGTGTTTTTTTTCCAAGATTTGGCGTGGTGTAATTATCTGAACTATGATAAACTTGCCAGGTCTAAAGCCACACTGATAAGGTCCAATCAGTGTTTTGGTATGCGGCTTCAAACTTTCCTACAATACGCTCAATATGACTTTGAACGCAATGGAAATAAGACTGATATATTGGTAGCTGACGCAGATTGTTTGGTCTCTTTTGTTAAGTTGAGGAACCGTTACATCCAGAAAAATTACTGTTTAGTGTGCGTTTTTGTCTGGTGGAATCATTGGTCCGTACTTTAAAAACCATGCTGGCCTGAACGTTACAGTCTATTGTGAAAGCTTTAGTGCCATGATAACTGATTTTGCGTTCCTCAATTGAACAACCATGATGTGCAGGTTGTTCCATGTTTCAATAAGACGGCGCAACGTGTAACACAGCTCGTGCCATAATTGATTTACTGAAGTAAACGTTTGTTTGGTACCGCATAATTTCACGCTCCGGACCCGTGAATTGGCCTCCAAGGTCGTTCGATTTAACACCGCTAGACTTTTTTCTTTGGGGATATTTGAAGTCGCTAGTCTACGCCGATTAGCCCGCAACGATCGACTTATAAGAGGACAACATTCGCCGCGTTATTGCCGAAAATATGGCCAAAAATTTTGAAAAAAGTGATTGAAAATTGGACCTCCACATGTTGATACTCTAGCTGGAGGTATCGTAAAATTTAATATGAAGGATATTTCTTGCTTCGAAATTACCAATATTAATTAGAAAATTATGTATTAACAAAAAATACTTAATCACTGGAAAAATACTCATTTAATTAAATAGTTAAATCGGTTGTAATCGGATGTTATTTGGATTAAAAAAATCTTTAATTCATTTACGTTGTACTGTTTTCTTAAATTCTTACGTCCTTTTTTTTATTGTAAAAAAAATTATCACCTTAGTTTAGGGCTACTTCCCCAGCTCTTGCCACAAATTCTTCTACAGGTCCACAAAGAGGCTGCTGATCTTCTAATAATGCGTTCTATATGAAGGTTTGTTGTCGAGGACCACTTCAAGATACTTTGCTGAGTTGGAAAATATACTTACTCCCCAAAGAGTTCCGGGCAAGTAAGATTAAACTTATGCCGTTTTTTAAAAGGAGCAATAACTGCATATTTTGGGTTTACAGAGAGGCGTTTGTGTAAATACCATCTCTGTACCATGTTCAGTTGTGCTTGAAGAACGTCAGACACTGTACTTTCAAAGCTCTTTCGTAAGAGGACTGCTATGTACGTCATCGACATAACCAACCCCATCAACCCCAGTTCCTTTGAGTACAACTGGAAGATTAACTACAACTAGGGACCAAAGCAGAGGTGATAGGAAGTATCCATGGTTGTAGTTGCTTTCAGGGAAGTATTATCTAAATAGGTCTGGATGACTCTAATACTACGTGTCGTCATAATCTACCTGCTTTTAACTGGTGGCAAATTTAGGTTGTTAAGTGCGCTTCTAGTAGACTATGACATATTGTTGAAAGCTCCTTCAATATCAAGGAAAGCGACAATAAATATATCCTTGCAGTCAATAGATTTTTCAATTGTTCTTACTGGGTCGTTAAGCGCTGACTCTGTTGATCCATCTGATAGGCGTGTTGTGCCTTGCATAGGGGATGCATTGGCAAGGCATTCTCCTTATGTATTTGCCACTGATATTCTTCATACTTTTCAGTATGAAGAACATAAGGCTGATAGGTCTGAAATATTTTGGATTACTCTCCGAGCATCTGCTAACCTTAGGAAAGCATTTTACTATCTTTTTTCTCTAAATATTTTGATAATAGGGGTGTAAGATTTTCTGAAACTTGTTGCAGAAGAGCTGGAAAGAAACCATCTTCACCAGAAAACTTGACGGGCTTGTATATTTGCTTAGAGATTATCCACTCTTCTCTACTTGGCAGATTTATCTGTTCGTGGTGGTAAGAGTCGTTTGAGTGGGGCTCGTTCTAAGTGCCAGAGCCCTGGAAGTGGGTGTTGAGTAGGTGATTTAGGGTATATTTCTTGGTTTTTGTCTGGTCATCACTCTCATGCATTAGACTGAAGGCGACAAATCGAAGGAACATCCTCGATGGAACCACAGAAGTTTCTGAAGAATTTTATCATCGTTGGTGAGAGAAAGGGAGTAGGAAAGCCAGTCATTGTTGCGTTTAGCTTTATAAAACATCTTCCTTACCCCTTTTAAGGTGATAAAGGAACTTGCTTTTCTCTTGAACTTCTTAAGTTCAAGATCGTCTTCCGCAACGACTGAGAAGACTGTAGACTGAGGCAACAATGATTTTCTTTTGATCATGGAGTTTAATCAGGCCCACAGTAAGCTCTTGATTGATGAACTCTGTCAAGGGTAAAAGATAAATGTTATGGTTGGAAACAACACAGGTGCTGGGTCTAGAGAATGAGTTTGAGTTTTAAAGCCTACCTCCATGGTTTAGACCCAGAATATCAGCATTTGTGCTGAGCCAGGATTATAACACAATTGCAATGCCAGCTCCGTCTCGGCACATTGTCGGTTTTGGCTGATTTGGTGTGGCATTAGTGCCTTTTCTGGTGACCCTTGCTGAAAGAGTCCCATTTCTACCACCCCGTAGGAGCTCATTTGTAGTTCTTGTCGTATTCTTTTTGTCTCGCGGACTTGCGTTCATGGGAGAGTGATAGTCTGACTGTACTGGTCACATAAGGGTCCGTTCTTGTGCCAGTTAGCAGTGCAGGAGCAGATTTTTAACCTCTGCATTGGTTGTAGGCAGTGAAGATGGTGTTGTTGTTATATCTCAGTAGAGCTTTCTTTTAGTCTTTCTTCCTGGTGTTGATGTGGACCTGGAGCCAAAAGGGCGCTGGGCAACCACCTTGAAACCATGTGTCGAATAATGGGTAATACAATAGTCATTTGACCCTTCGATGATCAACCGCTTTCGCCTCAAATCCCCACACACTTAAGCTGGGGGGATGAACGAGAGAATGGGTTCCGGTTAATACGAAACTGGACTCTGCCCATGTCGTTGGAAAGCAGATTGTGCAGCTTCTCAAGTAGTCTGACTGAGCTCTCATCCATCCAGAGCGTAAGGGCAGTGCCTTGAAGGTTCACTGCCTCTAAAACTTTTCAGTCTGAAGTTGGTAGCAAGTTGTTTTTGATGTTGAGGACACGCAAGATTTCGTCAACAGAGCAATTTGCTCCAGGAAAGAAAGCAGTGACGACACACGACTTTGGGAGATCATCTCCCTCCAGCATGCGTAACTTAGCATCCTTCCATGGGGCAATGACTGCAACTGTTTTAATAAAGCAGTAATTTTTCACACACTTTACAATCATCCTGCCCGCTTTGAATTAGCATTAGGTCGGATCATTTTTGTATGGATGAATAAAATGTCAGCCACTTTGATTAAAGTGATACACATAAAGAAAGAAGAACTTAATACCTTTCCAACAATAACAATTCCACGTTAATTTAATACAAAATGTGTCTTTAACAGCGGTTTTAAAAAATTCCTTTTTAAAAATAGCAAAAAATTCATTCTTTGGTGGTCAATAAGAGTTATAATGAAACAAAATTTTAACAATTTTTTATGTCAGAATGTTAGTATGGGTAAGAAATTTAACATTTAAGAAGATGTGGGAATGCATTCTGTGAAAAATAAAAAGTTACAAGCAAAAAACATGTTTTTTCTTACCAAAAAGGACCTTCAGGAGAATCAAAATTGCTTCGGCGGTTTTTCTCCGATTTGATAAAAAAGTATGCAGAAATCATTTTAATGAGTTCCTTTAACTTTTAAGATCCCGACCGGCGGAATCTAAATTTCGATCCGGTCTAACGAGCATCCCAGAAATCTTATCTGTGGAGTTAAGAGTGGTGGAGTTGGTGAAGAGTTAAAGTTGTAGTTATACGCAAAATTGGTAGGCAAGGTCATGATGCAGTTTAGAACTTCAGACCGATAAGCCTTTCATCATTTACTTTAAGAGCTCTGAAACGTATACTAGACTTTCACCACAGGGATACTCTAAGCAGAACAGGCATATGAGTAGCTTATCACGCATACTTCAAATGAAAATCCACGATTATTACCCAATGTGATACTGGCACCTGTTACAAATGGTGCTTTTTAAATGGAAATTAAGGCGAATCTCTAAAGAAGTATTTGCGTTGCAGGCAATCTGGTTGAGGAAATCGACAAAATCGACGAAGTGTAGAAACCTCAGATAGAGGCAATTACGTTTAAGTGGACGTGAGTACGCACATTAGGAAGACTTAAGCAGTTTTTGTTATGCTCTATCGCAATCAACTGGCAGGAAATGTTAAGCTCGATTTCGTTCTGGAAATTTTGAAGTTAAAAATGCTCTTCGCTCTGATCGATCCATCACCAAAAAAGTCGTTGAAATAATTAATAAGCTTTAAAAAAAATCGTCATGTGAGCAGCCACGACATCGTTAAGGATTTGAAGATCGACCACAAAACAGTTTTAAACTATTTCAATAAAGTTGGCATCAAAAAGAAACTTGATGTTTGGGTGCCTATTGAACTTGGTGCAAAAAATGTTATGGATAGGATTTCTATCTGCGATTCGCTACTGAGACGAATCGAAATCGAAGTATTTTTTAAATGTTTGGTAACAGGTGATGCAATATGAATCACATACGATAATATTGTTGAAGAACGGCCTTGGTCGAATAAAGGTGAAGCTCGAAGTACGGTGTCAAAGCCGGGCTTGACGACAATGAAGGTGATGCTGTGCGTTTGCTGGCTCTATGAGGGTATCATTCATTATTAACTTCTAACGCCCGGCTAAACGAATGATTTAAAGCTCTACTGCCAGCAGTTAATTCGATTGAAACAGGAAATTGAAAAAGAGGTCGGAATTGATCAGCAGGAAAGGCGTTGTGTTGCATCATGACAACGCAGAGTCACACACATCTTTATTGATCCAGCAAAAATTAAGAGAATTAGTTTGGAAAGTTTTGATGCATCCACCGTACAGTTCTGACATTGAACCGTCAAATTATCATTTGTTCCTATATCTTTAACACTTTCTTGCTGGGAAGAAATTAACTGCAAGAGATGACTGCATAAACCACCTGCGTCAGGTCTTAAACTACACTCTAAAAACTGATTGTAATATCACTACAATAATTGCTGTGAAATTTCACGCATATATTTGCGATTTTAAAAAAATAACACGCATCGCAGCGATATATTTCAATTCAGCCAATAATGTAGCGTGTTTTCCCAAAAAACCTATATATTCTCTCTTTTTCACGCTACTTCAGCGGTTTTTCGCTCATCAATTCATTAAACGCTTCTAAAGCGATATTGTACGCTATTTGCAGCGAGTTTTTCGTAAGGTTAATGAGAACAATTTTTAACAGATAAATAGATATCTTTAGTTTGTTTTAAGCATCGATCGCGACAACATTAAACCAAAGCTTAAGTGCAAGCTTGTCTGTTTTAATTAGAAATATTTTCCATTAACTTAAAATCGGAACTGTTGCTGAAAATTATTTAAAAAAGTTGTGCAATTGCATAAGTTATTGAGTTAATTGGTTTCATTTTCAAAAAAAAAAAAATAATAAGTGCCGGAAAACAACAATACTTTTAAATGTTCCTTATAAACTTGTGCGCAAAGAAATAATTGAATGAACATAATAACAGTGAAAATATCCTTTGTCCAATAAATAAAAATTAATGGGTCATTTCGGCCCTTGAAAGGATTTTGACCGAAAATAAAATAAAAATATGTGTGCACGATGGATCGGAAACTGTGCCAACATGTGTAATATTGGCTCCGATGTCGGCTAATGTTCATGCTCCAAGAAGCTTTAAAAGGCAGATTTTACTCGAGGAGGTTTGTCATTGTGTGGCGACGATAGCGCAGAATGCGATTGGGCACCAAATGCCACGGGCACCAAATGCCACGGGCACCAAATGCCACGGGCACCAAAATAAATAAACAATATAAACTATGTTTATTTTCAATGTTAATTTTAAACTCTTCAATTTTTATATTTTATATTTTCTTCTGATGTTTAAGCTTACTTATTGATTCATGTTTCTTTTAATATTCATTATTTTTAAATATTAACATTTATTTAATTATAGAAATAAAATTTGTATTTCATTAACTCTACAATTGAATGTGTTTTCTTTTTTAAATAATTTCTTATGTTATTAAAATATTTGATTTGGGTGCTTATGTTTTGCTGAGTTTCACGCTGGGAATTGCATCAAATAAATACTTTTAATTGCACTTCATCTTAATAATGATGAAAATATCACGCTCAATCAGCGACAAAACTCGATATTTTTGCATATATTTTAACAATTACTATCAACAATTCACGCATAAAAAGCGAAATAAAACACTGCTTTAGCTGCATATACAATCCCTGCAGATAAATGGACCAGATTTAGAATAGTTCTAAACTAGTTCCAAAAGGGGCCAGTACTGGTCCCACTTCAATACCCTTTTACATAGAACAAACTGTCGCTTTTTACTGGTTGATGTCATAGGAAAAGATAATTGTCCCCATTAACATCACTTTTTCCCTATATCTGTGCTAGTTCCATTATGTTCTAAACTGGTCCGTTTTGATACAGTCTAAATGTGGTCAGTTGTAAGCCCTATTATTAGCCTTAGCACTAATTAAATTATTGTATATAGTTTTACCTGTATATTTCCCATTTACCACATAATCATTTCCATCGAAACTATTTGCAAAAGTTAAAAAAAGTGTGGATGAATTTTCGTCTAAATGAAAAAAATGAGCCACAACACGTCGTGAGCGTATCTGTTTTCTACTTTTTTGTGTGTTTGCTGACAAGAAAAACTAAGAATTTTCAAATAAATTCAAACTGTTCTATGCTGAGCGTCTTTTGTACTAGTTCGCAACTAACTCCAATTCCACTAGAAATAAACTAGTTGGTTTTTCCCAATTGTCTCCAAAATAACTGCTGGGATCAAAAAGAGCAAAGGAGAGACAATTGTGAGCGATTTAACGCATTTCTAGCGTTTTTTGTATGTACAAAAGAGCGCGAGAGACATTATTGTATGAGAGAGCCATTATTGGGGAAGAGCGAATTCACGCATTTCTAGCGTGAAATATTTGAATTTTCGTGCTGTGGTATTTTACTACAATAATTGCTGTTTAAGTGTTGCCAGCAATTATTGTAGTGAAATCTCGCCATTTTTTCTTAGAGTGTATGAAAGCGCGGAATTCTACCAGAAAGGAATTATGGTTTTAATCCAAAAATGGCAGAAAGTAGTTGAAAAGAATGGACAATATTTGGTTAAATGAAATTGGTTTTGTTTAAAAATAAATTGTTGTTTAGTTTTACTAAAAAAACGCCGAAAACTTTTCGCCAACCCATTATTAGTACGAGCCCAAAGCTGCAAATTTACTGATCATACGTCGAATTGGTTCTTTTGTATGGTTACATTATGTGAAGGGTGACGATCATCAATAGATTCACCTTCCTTGTGTTTTGAGGATCAAAGCGTATTTCTAAAGAGGAGCTCTTGGTGCGGCAAGGTGAAAGGCCGTTTGTTTGCACAATAAGGTGCAGAAAATAACAGTGGATAAGCCATCGCGCGACACTCTTTGCAGTGTAATCCTCTTCAATAATTTTCTGGTTCGTTCCTGTACCTCCCTTCGCATAAGGATGATATAATTTATTTTATTTTGTTATAATAAAGTAATCTTTACTGAAAAATCAATTTAATCGTAGCACCTATACTCAACGGTCGTTGAATTCTTCCCCTAATTTTGAAAAAAACTAAGAGGTCAGATATTACAATGTTACGACGAAACAGTCACATACGCCACGTGTCCATCTTGTTCTTTGATAAGCAAGATTTGATAAAATATTTTCTTGTGTGTCGCAGGTAGTAACCTACTACTATGCACTCTTACTGCGTAAGGTGCATGTCATCAGTGTTTTAGAAGCTGAGTCTATTTTTAACCGTACTGTTTTTCTTAAGAAAAAACAGTTTATGTCATGTATAAGAACATACACATTTACCGGGAAATGAATACCGTTCTGAAGAGTGATTAACATACCATAAAATTAAGCGCAAAGAAGCAAAAGTAAGTTATTAATATGGCTTTTCCTGTCATGCAATAATTATGAAACACTTTTTGCAAACAGAATTTTCGCCAATGACAACAACAAATTGAGATTTTTATGATCAAAGAAGTACAAGTACTTAAAGTATCTGCTTCAGATCAAAGTGTTGTGAAAAATAACTATATCTAAGAAATCTTCAATCTTATAAGATGCCACAGAAATAGATAAACACTAAAAATACTGGGCCAGCAGCTAAGTGCAGACATAAATAATAAAAGCTAGAAAATTGAAAAAGTTATGACTGAAAAAAACAAAATTGCTAAACTAAAAAGCAGTCGTCTCTCAACACTTTGCATTACGAATAAAATTTGAAGAATGATGATAATTGCAAAATCGCATCAGCATAAATTCTTCGTAAAACAGAAAATCACATTAAAGCCGACATGTTGTTTTTTTTTCGTTTTTTGTAAAACATGCACTTGTACAAACATCAAAAACACTGTTACAGAGCATTATGTCTGGCAATAGTATGCTAGAAGTACACCAGCGGCAGCACCAGCACCAGCATTAATTACCAATTACAAACACAGACAGTGAATTACTTAAAACAAACATATACATCAACATATCAACGATATCATAACATGCATGTTCAAACAGACAGAGACACAGACGCGCCCCCATGGGGCCGCACTGACCTCCAAAGACCACAACAACAGCAATTGCTACTCCTAGCAAGTGGCAAATATTTTCGCACACAGAACAACGCTCTCAGCCTACAAAAATATTAAAATCATACTCAAATGATAAAAACTGAGACAGACAACACATCGAGTGAGATAGCAGAATTAAATAAGATAGAGATAGATATATACAGCAAACATTTAAGGAACAAGAAAAAGCATATTTACAATTTCTTTAGCACAGCATGCGACATAAAAAGTGCGCCTGCAGGCTACTTTACGCCCCAATGTTCTGCAATTTATGCCAACATCTTGTCGTCGGGAATTCTAAATTTTACAAAAATAAAATAAAAAGAAAACATACCCAACAAACATTATCCCACCAACAAAATTAAATAGTTTTTTTTTTGTCGGCGGAATTTCGTTGAATGCAGACGCACGTTTCTGACATTATGAATTATTTCACTGTCTAAGTGAAACACGGCCTCGCTCTGGGGCACTTTTGTGGACATTCGCACATGATATGTGTGTATGTGTGTGTAAGTGACATGATGTGATGTCGACGACTAATCGAAATTCTAGACAAAGGTTTTTCATTCTTGATAATGGTGCGCGAAAAAGTGCTAAATTAATTAATGACGATGTTTATGTGGGTTCTCGTGGCGTCCAGCAGCATAGAAATTATGTCGTTAGTGTTTTTTGATTTTTATGGTGGCCCATGTCTCTGTTGAGTGTGAAGGTTGAAAGTGTTTGTTGAACTGGTCATGAGTTTTTTGTTTAATTTTTGAAAAAATTAACAACTCTATCATGATACAACTTATCAACTCTTCTAAGTTTTCTAAGAATTTGGGAATATTTTTGGGGACATTTTTTTTAGCCTATTTAATATTATTTTTTTATGACAACATTTTATTTTTAATCTCAAAAATTCTTAGCCACAGGTCATACCAACAATGATGGCCATAATCTCAAAAATTCTTAGCCACAGGTCATACCAACAATGATGGCCAAAACATATGCAATAAAATTTCGTTTTTCGATTTACTGGACCAAGGGAAAAAATTTTGCAGTAAGCTACTGAAATTTTATTATGCACTTAGTTTATGCCATGATATACCAGTTAGTATTGACAAGTGTTGTTACTCTCAGCTACAAGTAAACAAACTCTTGACAAAAACAGCTGTTCGTTGTTATATGCATTGCCCACATTCAGCTGTGTCAATTGATGCAATAGCGACACATCAGGTAGCGCTGTTATCGTTATTGAAGGGTCAGTAAAGTTGTCAAGTTGATGAAATATCAAGCTTTGTATCAAATACAAATGGAAATTTTACCGATAAATAAAAAATTTTATATTTTTAAATGCATTTTAATGTGCAATTTGCCAACTGTTGAGTACGCTGAATGTGACCAATGAAAATTAATTGTTAGCAATGGCGAATTGTGAGTGCTCTCTTCTTTGTTATATATTTTTGACAGATGGTAGTTTTTGTTCAATGCGTTCACTTATTTGGTGAGAGTAAAGTTGTTGCTCTGGATATTTCCAAGGCGTTTGACCGAGTGTGGCATAAAGCGCTCGTGTCAAAACTAATCGCATATGGTGTCGGTGATAACTTTGCTCGGTGGATCACGTGTTTTCTGAAAGACAGATCTATACGTGTCGTAATTGATGGCATTTCATCCAGCGAACACTCCATCGATGCAGGAGTACCGCAGGGTTCAGTTTTATCACCTTCTTTGTTTTTGGTTTTTATCAACGACCTTCTGTCGTTGACTCACAACCCAATCCACTCGTTTGCAGACGACAGCAGCATTTGTCATTCTTATTCGTTCAAAACACGCCCGAGCTCTTTGGAGATTGAGAGAAAAAGGCAAATTATGAATGACACACTCCTTTACGACTTAAAAAAAATCTCCGAGTGGGGTCTTGCCAATAAAGTAGAGTTTAATGCAAGTAAGACCCAGTGTAGCCTGTTAAGTCACAAGCGAGTGGATTGCCCCTTAGCTCCCCTTAATATGAACGGTGTGGATCTAGTGGAGTCAGCAGCTCTTGACGTTCTGGGCATATCGATCCAATCTGATCTACGTTGGAATGATCATATATTCGATGTGTCGAAAAAAGCGGCCAAGTGCCTTGGTTTTTAAAACGGTGCAAGAAATACTTCACTCCAACTGATCTTCGCATGATCTACACCTCATATATTAGGCCGAAAATGGAGTACAATTCGCACATTTGGGCACAAGATCATATTTGGAACTCCTGGACCGAATTCAACGTCGTGCGATATATCTGATAGGGGATGAAACTATTTCTTCCTCTCTCAACTCTCTTGGACATCGGCGCAATGTTGGTTGCCTGAGCCTTCTGTATAGGTACTACCATGGAAAGTGTTCAAGGGAAATTCATGACCTGACGCCACCAGCTCATGTGTTTTCTAGGTCTACTCGGGCAGCTCTTCAAGCCCATCCAAGCCAAGCCCATTGCTTCGTTGCCTAATAGAACATCGCATTACCGAGACAATTCGGTCTTCAGTCGCTCAGTAAAATTGTGGAATAATCTTCCTGCGAGCGTTTTCCCTGACAATTACGAGCTGTGCAAATTTAAATCAAATCTTCACCGACACTACTCTACTTTCCCACCCTCCCACTAAACTATCACCCTTCTTCCGAATTAACACAATGCTTTCGCATTTATAGGGGGCATCCCCTGAGCGTGGGTTCAGTTTTATTATATCATGGTTTATGTGAAATATTTAGGTACTAATAAAATGGTTTTGATTTGTCGCAATCATTGGAACTTAATTCCAAATTATTAAGCTTAAAGAACAAGCTACTCGCAAAATGTTTGGACAAAACATAGGCACCTAACAGCCTTATTCTGGTGATTGAAAATTGTATTTATATATGACAAGGCTTTTGCTTTAATGTGCTTTTTGTTGTACATGGAGTTGAAAAATCAATTATTTTTTATAGGATTTTTTGATGTTATCATTACCTTGACGTGATGTTGACAATTATTATCATACAATAAGGTTTCCATTTCAGAATGAGGTATTATTGCGCTTGTCAATAAATTTACAACTGTCATTCACCAGAATAAGGCTCTAAAACTTAAAAGGTCTAGACAAATTCTGAATGTTGGATGGACTACCCTAAATCTCCTTTAATATTAAAATATTTCAACATATTAACTTCTTATTTTATAATGCGTGAAACTCAAATATTAACCTCTTTACAGAATTTCACTATTGTGGGCGGTATGGAAGGTGGACATGTTAGTTGGCAGATAACGTCAATTTTTTGTTCACATCTTAGTTTTGATATAATATACTCACATGCCAAAGTTAATCTCTGTTGTTTTAGTTTTAGTGGTGGATATGGCATGCAGGTTAAATGTGTGGCTTAGCATGCCCGGAGCCCGAGATCGATCCCAGTCGCGGCAAAAGATTTTTTTCAATAAAAAAATTTTTCTGATCGGTCACCACCTCTCTGCAGACAATGGCAATCCGCAGAGAGTAATTAATGCCATGTTAAGCTTCTTGAGAATATGAACTTTTTCATTTCGGAGTCGGCATAAAACATGTCGGTCCAGTTCTCGGTCAATTGTGTGCAAACATTTCATAACACACACAACACAATTGGTCATAAGAAGCTCGCACAAAGTCCTGTCAAGCGCTGATATGGCCAATTTGTTTTTTTGAAGTGAAACTTCTTTGGCGACGAGTGGAATTTCAAGGTCTGAAAATTTTCAAAAAATGATAGCCGCTAGCGAAAATTTAACCCTGACCATCGTCAGGGTCAAGAGTCTCAATCTATATCTTTACGCCACGTAGGCACATGATAAGCAGGCAAACAAAATGTAATCAAAACTAAATGCGTAACATTCTGTCTGTAACATTAATTTTCATCCGAAAAGTATGCACGGAAAATTTATTTCTTTAAGCTTCAAACGATAATATTTAGGCATCCAGCGGGAAAAATTTCTACAGCCTGCTCGCCGCATAATGAGCTTAAAGATTAATTTGGTTCGTTGGTTGTGATGAAAAACTTGACAGATGATTGACAACATGCAAAAACAGTTAATTCAATATAATAATAAAAGTAATAGTGTTGAAAGTGCAATATTTAAGACTGCCGAGAATAGTTTTTTTCCCAGCCAAAAAAGTCTCAAAGCTAAGAAAAATAGCTAAAACAGGAGCAGAACTCGTTACACAGGATATAAACAGTATATAAAAAGCGAATTAGAGCTCTTAAGAACGCAGCCGTGGCTTGGTCTGCAACTAATGATGAAGGTGAGGTGATTGCAACATCGGCTGAGTTTCAAAATGCATTTTTACGAAGCATCAGTTTATTTTGGTGAATCTACAAATAACCAATCTCCAGAAAAACACACTGATGCTTTGTACAACTGTATTTTGGAACTCAGCCATCATCTCAACAAAAATTTATAGCCAATCAAGTTGATACACTCAACAATCAACGTTCGCTGCTTTACAAGGCCCTCACTCAACAAAGCAATTATTATGATCAGGAAGCAGGAGGTAATAATCATCAAGATTTGCCTCTGCTTTCGGAGGCTCCTACAACGAGTACTATGCAAATGCAATCAAGCATTCAAAAAGTAACAATGTTGAGAAGACACTCGAAAGCAACTAAAACACCACCTGAACTATAACAGGTACCGAAAATAACTGTTATTTTACAATTTTCAAATGCAAAAAATTGTTGGAAAACTTTTTCAAATAGCTATACCATTATGTTACAAATGTTCTCAGCCTTACGAATATTAAGTACCTTTTAAATTTTCGACTGATTCTTTAAAAATAAAAATTTAAGTGTTATTTTTTGCCATGTATTGTTTTGAGGAAAAAGAAAGGTAACTTTTGACTTTTATTTTATCGGTCAAAAATACCAGTTACTTTGTGACTTTAATTTTTTCGGTCAAAGATATCAAGCAATTTGTGTTTTTTTAAAGGCCGCTTGACAGATTGAACTACTGACACTGTTGACAATGGTATCAAAATTTTTTTAGTCGTTAAAATGACTTGAACAAATATAAATTACCTGATATTTTTGACCGAAAAAATAAACGCCAGAAAATATCCGTTATATTTATATTTTGTTATATATTTTTATATCTGTTACATTTTGACTGATAAAATAAAAGTAAAAAGTAACTGTTATTTTTTCCTAAAAAACTATAAAGCACAAAATAGCTTTTATTTTTGTCGGAAAAAAAAAATTGAAGAAATAAAAGTTAATATGTGACACTTTCGACAAAAAACCATAGCCGGTACGGTCCCTGAATGCAAATATTGAATCAACAGATTATTATTTCATTTCGTGTTGATTGAATTTCTTTCAGATACTTTCTCTCTATATATCACACTAAAATCTCTCCTATTTCTTACTGTTAACAACAGGGACCGAAAATAATGATTATTTTTCAAATTTTAATGAAAAAAATCAACATGTTCTAAGCGTCGGAAAAAACTTTTGAGTATACCGAACTGTTGGAATTTGTGTTGCCTCTCAGAATAAATAATGATTTTTATTTTTTAAGCGTTAAGCATAAAAATGAAAAATAATTATTATATAATGATTTTTATTTTTTTTGTTCAGGAATAAAAATTATTTTTGATTTTAATTTTATTTGCTCAGATTTTTATGTTTGAGTAAAAAAAAAATAAAAATCAAAAATGATTTTTATGCTTGAGTAAAAAAATAAAACTTAAAAATAATTTTTATTTTTGATTTAAAAAATAAAAATCAGAAAATTATATCGGAGCAAAAAAATAAAAATCATAAAATAATCATTATTTCTTAATTTTTTCGATATTGCTCATAATTATTACGGTCCCTGGTTAACAAAGTTTCACTTCTGCCACGTGTACGTTGCTACACGCAAGTTTTTAAAAAAAAAAAAAACGTTTGTACAAAATTAATATACCCTTACCTTGCATGATATGGGTATAACAAAGACTACAAATATTTTAGTATAAATTTTTTTTCTGATAATTATTATTAACAATGCAAACGACTTGGCCAAAGTTAAAATACCCCCATGGCCGATTCTTTAGGGTAAAAACATCTGATATTGTAGCTCTTTTTGTATGAGTTCTTAAAATATTTTACTGTTTTGATAACGTTTTGAATGAATTGTTTTCGTACAGCTTAAAGATAAGCCTCTTTTATAAAGTTTTAAATTTTGGGGTTGTATTGAAGGTGGGCGTGTTAGTGGGTTGATAACGCCCACGTTTTACATGCTCTTGTTTTGACATAATATGAACAAATACCTTGTTTTAAATTTTGAGTTTGTATGGGAGATGGACGTGTTCGTGGGTGAGCGAGACCCATATTTCTAACACGTTTTAGTTTTGATATAAGACTAGTAAACACGAAGTTTTATTTTTGTAGCTTCTAAAGAAGCCTCTTTAAGTAGTTTGCAGTTTTGGGGTTGTATGGGGGTTGGGCGTGTTAGTGAGTGGATGACGTCCATTTTTCTAACACACCTAAGTTCTGACATAGAATTAACAAATACCGAATTTCAGCTATGTAGCTTAAATATTAGACTATTTATAGAGTTTTAATTATTGGAGTTGTATAGGAGGTAGGCATGGTTTTCATCCGATTTCACCCATTATCGAAGTTGGTCTTTGTTTTTTAGAAAAAAGCTCAAATATCGAATTTCATTACGATATCTTGAAAATTACGGTTGTAATCGTGTCCACAGATAGACAGACAGACAGACGGACATGGCTAAATCAACTCAGGTGCTGATCAAGAATATATATATTTTTCTTTACCTACAAATTTTACGTCGTGACAAACTTAATGTACCCCTTGCGCATTACGGATGGGGGTATAAACATTTGAAAACTGAAAAATGTGGGGGTGGGGGTAAAAAATACGAGTGAGCTCTTCTCGACACGATTCCAACCCTTTTAATGATCTGTTAATAAGTAAGAATGTCGCTATGGTTGGAACTACGAAAATTAAAAAAATAGTTTTTTTATAAAATGACTATTGTTTATTTTAATTTTATTTTTGATTCTTTTTTCAAAGTTTTAAATTTTTTAACAGTCAAAATAGTTACAAAAAATTAACATAATTATAGCTCAAACAAAAGAGGTTAATCGTTTTATCTGTAGAGTTTGAGAAATCACGTCAGAATTATTAAAAATGTAGTTTAGAGAAAATGGTCTTCTGTGTTAGTATTTGAACCAATAGTTATATTATTCCAAGTCTCTTTAATCTGCATGATAAACTGGTACTTGCTTTTCATTTATCTTCTTACAACTCTCACGATATCCCAGAAATTCTCAATTTCGGTCGTAATCTTGCTGGAATGTCCAACGTACAGGTATTTTCCACTTGGCATATGGCAAGATGTCTTCAGAAAGTATGTCCTTATAGGCTATACCATTCAAAGTAATTTTTATATTTGTGAATTGGTCCAACTTCAGATGATGAATATATCCCCACATCCATAACACTTTATCCACCAATATGTATATTTTCTTGATATGTTTGGCAACAGTAGTGAAAGAGTGTTTTTGTTATACCCTAAACCTGAAAGGTCAGGGTATATTAACTTTGTGCAAACGTTTGTAACGCATAGAACGAAGCGAGTCCGGTATAGAAAAGTATATATATTCTTGATCAGCGTCACCACGTGAGTCGAGCTATCTATGTCCGTCCGTCCGTCCGTCCGTCCGTCCGTCCGTCTGTGTGTTGTCCGTATACACAGGATAAGAAGAAGGAGTTGAGATAATTGGATGAAACTTGGTACACATGGTCACATGTACCCAAGGATCTGCACTATTGAATATTTTTGGAATCCGCCCACGGACACGCCTACCTCCCATACAACGCAAAAATTTAAAACTGCATAACTCAGCTCATAATAAGCCTACAACAACAAAATTTGGTATGTGTGTGTTTTATACCAACACAAAGATGTCTTTGAAAAATGGACGTCATCCGCTCACGGACACGCCCACCTCCCATACAACCCAAAAATTTAAAACGCAATAAATAAGCCTCTGTTTAACCTACAGAGCTAAAATTTGGCACGTAAGTTTTTTATAACAAAAAAAAGATGGTTTTGAAAAATGGACATCGTCCGCCCACGGACACGCCTACTTCCCATACAACGCGAAAATTGAAAACTGCATAGCTCAGCTCGTAATTAGCCTACAACAATAAAATTTGATATGTATGTGTTTCATACCAACACAAATATGTCTTCGGAAAATGGACGTCATCCGATCACGGGCACGCCTACCTCCCATACAACCCAAAAATTGAAAACGCAATAAATAAGCATGTGTTTAACCTACAGAGCTAAAATTTGGCACGTATGTTTTTTATGACAAGACAAAGATGGTTTAGAAAAATGGACTTCATCCGCCCACGGGCACGCCCATTTACAATTAATTTTTTTTTATTTTTTTTTGAAACGTGGGTTTAGGGTATTTCATAGTCGGCCTAGACCGACTTTAGACTTTCTTTACTTGTTTTTTTTTAAATTATAATACGAAAAGTTCAGAATACAAAGTTCAGAAAAATAAACAAAGTATGCAGAATAAGTTTATTTTCTCTAGTATTTCGTAAATTCAATAAGATTTATGCGCAAAAATTAAAGTAATACTTCAATTTTAATCATTTTATACAATTTCGTTCTGAAAAAATAAAAGAAACAAAGCTCTACTTATTTATAATATTGAAATTTACTTTTTCCAGAGTTGGAAAGTTATGGAGTACGTATCGTTGTTTCTCCTTTAGATGTAGTAACTACATGACATCTCCACTCAATAGAATTAACCACATTGGAACAAGTAACCGGCGAGGCGATACAATATTTTTAAGCTCTTACAAAAGAACATTTTTTGGCAGATGACTTCAGCCTAATAATAAAATATCCACATATTACAAGAAGTCGAACAAATATAACACGCAGTGTAGAACCTAACGTGGCTTGAACTTTCTAACTGAGTGCAACATGCACAATACAGAGGTGAAAGTGAGCTAGAATAAAACACGTAAAAATTTAAAGCAGCTACAAAAAAACAGAAAACAACAACATTTGATAAGATATAATAAAAACACTCATAATCTTCTTAATCATGCTTCATCAATTCTGCTCAAAATGATCACCATGAAAAAACAATAAAGTTAGTAGAAGTTTATGAACTACTTTATTACTGTAGACTGGTTTGGGTAGAGTGTGGAAAATGTCTTTTTTTTACGAGTATCAGCAATGAAGACATTCATCACAGCATGCTGCAGTGATAATGTCGCCAATGACTAACCCGTAGAAGAAGTCTGCTAACGAATACCAAATGCAGCAAACATAAATATTAATGGGTCAAAATATCATGCTCATAGCAACAAATAAAATTGAAAGCTGTTTTGAGAGTGATAAACCCAAGACACTGTATCTTCAACTACGACTACTTAGCTATTATGACACACTTCCTTTTATATTTTCACACTTACGTATTGCACTATTACTTCAATAATTCTTTGCCGATTCTGGCTGCTGCAACCTAGCTAGCTAGCAAATTTGTTTGTCGCCTGCTGCTACTATGCTGCAGACTCTGATGAAGCTGCTGCTATAATTGGTATATTGTTGTTGTTTTTACTTTACGTTGCCTGTATAATAATGTTCTATATAATGTTAATGTAAATGTTTTGCCATATTCGATGTCTCACCGAGCGGGTGTTAAATGGCTGCTATACTATAACAACATGACACACAGCACGCTGGCGACACTCTGGCATGCTGTCATGCTGTCATGTTGCTCTGTCTGCACTGTGTGCGACATTTGGCTAGTCCTGTACTGTTCTGGTTTGTGCATCCTGATTGTGGCGAGCAGGGAGCATGTCGCCTTCATTTGACATTTTTATGCTGGCTACTAATTTTGCATATTAGTAGAGTCTCATAATCTGTAGTGCAACTGCGATAAAATTGTTTGCGTTGATAAACTCATATTCGCTGTTGATAATTTTCAATTAATCAGAAAGGTTTTCTGTGTTCCAATGATAACATTTATGGCGACTTAATTGAATAATTTAATTAAAGTGGCGTTGGAATGGAGAGAGTTTCGAAGAAATGGTAATAACTTCGTAGCCATTGATGCAAAGACAAAGTAAAGAGAGGAAATAAATTCGTGTAAAAATGCTAAGATAAGAAAAAAAAATATCTAGTGTTCAATAATTTTTGTTATTTAATGTGAATCAAATGCAAGCAATAGATTATAATATAACTCTATTTCTATTAAAAAAACAAAAAACGAATTGACCATTCATCAGCCCTTGAAAGGACTTTGACTGACCTTCCTATGATTAATTGTATTGTGTGTGTTGTTAAATGTGTGTGCAATTGATCGAGAACGGGACTTACTAGTTTTATGCCAACTTTGACTTACGACTTACTATAACATGATTCATGGTTACGTGTACTTAAATTCTAAAATTATATGATTTTCCTACGAACGTTTACCTTTTGATTGAAATCGCATCACCATTTCCGAAGTTCGAAAATGGAAGCTGAGCTTGGTTATGTTTGCATTAGACACTACCTAGGTTCAATCCCCGACGAGAGCAGCAAAATTTCATTTTTGTATTTGAATTGATTTTTTACGAGTTTTTGAAATAGAAAACAAAATATTATATACTAGCGGATGTAACCCGGTGTTACTCGGGGTTGTGCCTCGAGCACAGAAAGAGGACGATTTTCAAAACTGTTCTCATTTTTACATTTTTAAAATTATCAATTCAATTTAAACATTTTTTTAATTATCGTTTTTTTACGGTTTTGCCCCCTCCTTCCGTCGAAAGTGTTTAGTCAAATTTCCGTAAAACCGTAACTGCCAGACATGTTTAAAACAAAAATGTACATCTTCAACGTCTCGTTCTGACGTCTGGTTTCTGAGGAAAATGGACACCCGCACTCAGAAAAAAAACACATATCTTCCTCCGGTGAAAAATTTCTCTATTTTTGATAAAAGCAATTTTCTCTTTTCAAATAAAATTTTCTTCAATTAGAATACATTTTCATATTTTCGAAGAAATATTTCCTCACTTCTAGGAAATGGAAATATTTTAATGTCTTTTATAATGACAAATATTTTCTCGCACAAAAAAATTCTCATTTATACAGAAAAATTTTTTGAAAATGAAAATTTTTTCATATATTTTGATAAAAAATTTACTATGAGAAGTATTTTCTTCAATAAAAACAAATGTTTTCTCAGTCTTTTTGTCTTTTTCTTTAAAATCGAATTATTTTTATATATTTTTCTTTTTCATAGAAGGTTTTTATCATTTTTAGAGAATTTTTTGGATCGCATTTAGAGAAAAGCATTCTCTGGAGCAAGGTCAATACCATTTTTCACATTTTTCAGTAAATATGATGCCATTTTTATCATATTCCGAGAAACTTTTTTCTGAGTGCAGTTTGAAAAGTCATTTCGAGAAAAATGCGCTTAAAGTTTTTCTTAGCATGCATTTAATATGCAATTTTATTTCAAATACATTCCAATTTTAAAAAATCCTATAAGCATCGATTCGATTTTTGGATTGTCAGCGTTCAACTTGGGTTTTGGTCGATCCTGTTCGGTTAATTTTTTTTCATCTGTATATAGCTTCTGCTGGTATTCGTTAAACTTTTTTTTTTGTTCGTCTTTGGTTCTGGCTTCGTTTGCCTTCGGCTCATTACTTGATTTTAGTCGAAAGAACTTTTAAAAGCATAGGATCTATTTCAGTAACAGATACAAATGCTTGCCAAGTTTCATATAAATCGGTTCATCCGTTTTGACGTGAATGAGCCGAACATAGTTGATTGAATAAAGCGCCCTCTCACGGGAGTTTTCTATTATTTAAATAGCCTCAATTCTGTTGCAGAGTCAAGTTATTTCACGTACCAAATTTTAGTAAAATCAATCAAGTCATTTAGGAGTTATTGAGTCTTAACAATGCATTACTTAAAACTCCCTCTTTCGGAAGTCTTTGGAATTTTTTATATTTACTGTTTTATCTTGGCTGCAGTTGAACGTTCATACCAAATTTCATTGAAATCGGTCCAGGAGTTTAGGAGTTATTAAGTCTTAAAACGCACTACTTAAAGCGCCCCCTTGCGGAAGTCTTTGGAATTTTTTATTGCCTTTGGTTTTTTTGGGAGCAGTTGAACGTTCATACCAAATTTCATGGCAATCGGTTCAGGCGTTTAGAAGTTATTACAGAGTGCCACGCCCACATTTTTCCGCCCACATTTTTACTTATGATTTATAAGGCGTTTTCGTTTATTTATTAAGAGCAGAGCAAAGAATATAAAAAAAACTTGTTCGTGATTTTTATTTTATTCAGAGCATTAAGATCAGATTGATCGAGTTTTTATTTTCACTTATAGCACAACGAGAGTACTCTCAATGCGACTCTATGTGCTCTGTATCAAACGTTCGAGCACGAAGAGCATATATCAGATAACACTTACATGAAATAAATGAAAACGAATAATCTTTAACAAAATTAAAAGAAAACAATAAAAGTAGCATACAATATATAAAATTGTGCAAAAAATATGATTTTTAATAATAATTTAACAAAAAATATTCTTAAATGACAGCTAAGGCATTTGAAGCACGGTTTGATTTTATATTGATTCAGAGTTCTCTGAACTAACTCTGAGTAGAGTATTTTTGAAATGTACTCCACGCGCTGTTGCTCTGTGATCTGCTCTTCTCTCAACATAAAAACGAAAACGCCCATATTGGTTGCAGTTGAACCTTCATACTAAATTTCATTGAAATAGGTACAGGTGTTTAGGAGTTATTGAGTCTTAAAAATGCACTACTTAAAGCGCCATCTTGCGTAAGTCTTTGGAATTTTTTATGGCTTATGTTTTATTTTGGGAGCAGTTGAACCTTCATACCAAATTTAATTGAAATCGGTCTAGGCGTTTAGAAGTTCTTATAGAGTACCATGCCCACATACTTCCGCCCACTTTTTTTACACCCCCTATGTTCTTTCGCACTATGAAAGGTACTCGGTGTTCAAATTTCAGCTCAATCGGATAGACGGTGCGCGAGCCTATACGGAACAGACAGACAGACAAACATTTGATTTTATGTATTAGATTATCTACATGTCCTCTTTTCTCATCCTCCCTTGAATAAATGTTCTCCGTTTTGCCATCCGTTGTATTCTCATGTCAAATTTTGATCTGATTACCCTAATTATAGATGCCCCAATTTTCATACTCTAGTGATTTGCTGCAATTGGAAGTTGTACTAAAGACAACATCAACACAGTACCAATAAATTTTTAAATATCAATTTCTGATACATGAAATGTATCACTGAGGTCCTTTTGAAGATTATACAAATTTCTTTTGGAAATAAATAAATGAAATATATTATATTGGCGTCTGTTATGTCATCGGACAATAAAGTATTTCTATGAAACGCAATTGATGCTCCTTCAAAACTTAATTTGCCTGCTTCCAAAGACGATTCGTGTAACGGTTTTTGTACTTGTTTACTCTCTCTGGGTTATCTATATTTGTAGCTTCGACAGAAGCCTCTTTATATAGTTTTAAATTTTGTGGTTGTTTGGGATATAGACGTATTAGTAAATGGAAGATGTCCACTTTTTTTATCACGCTTCAGTTTTAATTTAAAATACATAAATACTGAATTTCAGTTTTGTTGCTCAAAGATTAGCCTATTTATTTTCACTATAGTGGGTTGTATGGGAGGTGGGAGTGTTTATGGGTGGAAAGCGCCCATATTTCTTACATGCTTTAGTTTTGGTATAAAATTAATACTAAATACCTAATTTTATTTTTGTAGCTTCAACAGAATGCTTTTTAATAGTTTTAAATTTTGGAGTTGTATGGGAGGTGGACGTGTTTGTGGGTGAATAACGCCAATTTTTCAAACACACCTAAGATTTGACATAGAATACATAAATAGCGAATTTCAGTTTAGTTACGTAAATATTAGCCTCTTTATAAAGTTTTCATTATAGGGTAGGCGTAGTTATTATCCGAAAATTTTTAAAAGGGTTTGGAGGTCGCGCTAATCGGGTTTTTACTAAAAATCATGTTTTTCGGAGAATTTTTAAATTTCGTTCAAAAGCACACATTTTCTTACTCTTTTCGTAATTTTTTCTTTTCGAAAAACAAATGTCCAAACTTTACTTTCATGCACATAAATAGAAGGTTTAGCAATTTGTTGATCATTTGGGAACTTATATTTATCTACTTTCCATATATTTAATAATTTTTTAGTGGGTACACCAACCAACGATTTATCGATTCAACCAACGATTACAAAGCTTTAAATTTGGAACGGCAAGAGTAAAATCGAAATTTTTTTTAAATTTAATAGAACTTTTCCATATTTCTAATTACATCATTATATTTTGTCATTTTTATGAAATTTTTAAAAGTCATCAAGCATTTTTTAACAGTTTATATAAATTTCAAGAAAAACTTAAAAATTTGTTATCCAACTGATTAAAAAACTTGCCAAAACTTCTGACAAAGTAAAGTTTGGACAGTTGTTTTTCGAAAAAATTACTCAAAGAGTAAGAAAATGTGTGTATTGACCAACTAATGCTTGAAATTTGAAACTTATCAGAAAAACCTAATTATTAGTACATATTGGTCAAACGCGACCTCTAAGCTTTTTCAAAAAAATTTGCAAAAAATCTCAAAACTACGCTATTCTATAAGTTTTCAACCAAAGATTGAGCAGTTATGAAATTAAAAAAAAACAAGTAAAGAAAGTCTAAAGTCGGTCTAGGCCGACTATGAAATACCTTAAACCCCTTTTAAAAATCAAAAAACATGACGTCCATTTTCCGAAGACATATTTGTGATGGTATGAAACACATATAAATCAAATTTTATTGTTGTAGGCTAATTATGAGCTGAGCTATGCAGTTTTCAATTTTCGCGTTGTATGGGAAGTAGGCGTGTCCGTGGGCGGACGATGTCCATTTTTCAAAACCATCTTTTTTTTGTTATAAAAAACATGCGTGCCAAATTTTAGCTCTTTAGGTTAAACAGAGGCTTATTTATTGCGTTTTCAATTTTTGGGTTGTATGGGAGGTGGGCGTGTCCGTGAGCGGATGACGTCCATTTTTTAAAGACATCTTTGTGTTGATATGAAACACACACATACCAAATTTTATTGTTGTAGACTTATTATGAGCTGAGTTATGCAGTTTTAAATTTTTGCGTTGTATGGGAGGTAGGCGTGTCCGTGGGCGGATTCCAAAAATATTCAATAGTGCAGATTCTTGGGTACATGTGACCATGTGTACCAAGTTTCATCCAATTATCTCAACTCCTTCTTCTTATCCTGTGTATACGGACAACACACAGACGGACGGACGGACGGACGGACGGACGGACGGACATAGATAGCTCGACTCACGTGGTGACGCTGATCAAGAATATATATACTTTTCTATACCGGACTCGCTTCGTTCTATGCGTTACAAACGTTTGCACAAAGTTAATATACCCTGACCTTTCAGGTTTAGGGTATAAAAATTTAATTTGGGACTCCCTAGTACACATGCCAGAATGCCATCACAGGTGAGTTATGGCCACAATTTTAATGTTAAGTCTTATAAATTATGCATTATTCACACGCAAGTAATTTTTCTCCGTGTTAATATATATATATATATATATTAAGATATAAAATAGATAATTGTGAACAGACCTTATTAAGTAACGATATTCTATTTTGAAAAAAGTTGCTTTAGACATGCTTCCATTTACCACTGAGTAGTTGAATTTAAGTGTTATAACTGTTTAAATAAGCACGGAAAATTCCAACAAGTATGGAAATATTCCCTTCTGTTCAAACAGTCAAATTCACATTAGAAACAAAATAATAAGGTAAATAATTTCGGTTTTATTGTTTGTCATCACTTGGTTATAGTGAGGTTTTTTGTTTTTATTTTTAATATTGTTCTAACAGAAATGAGCACTTGTCTCAACAGACAAAGACGTCAAACAAAGAAATTAAAAGAAATATTTTTCATTACTGTGACCTTGATTTTTACTATAAAAGTAGGGTTTTTTTGACGAAATATTTAGTTCGATCCTAAGAATATACAAGCAAACAACATGAAGTTCTTTACGCTGGTCTTTGTTTTAGCAATTTTTGGTATTTCGTCGCTACGACAGGAAGTAACGGCAAAGCCAGTTGAAATAAGTGATCTACACGAAACAGCAAATGGCATTGAGTTTGTCGTACATCCAGAAGAAGGAAGTGTGCAAGTAGTACCAGGTATTGAGTTTGAAGTACATCCAAAAGAAGGAAGTGAGCAGGAAGTAAATGGTATTGAGTTTGTTGTAAATCCAGAAGCAGAAAGTCAACAAATAGCAAATGGTATTGAATTTACAGTAAATCTACCATTACTATAGACCCACCTTCACCAGTAAAAGAATATGAAGTACCATAACGGGCTCAACGATTACAAAAACGTATAATATTGTTCAATAAATTTAATTAGATAATCGAAAAATTCAATAAAAAAGGATTAACTGTCAAGCAATGTTTAAAAAAATCTTTAAATTAAAAATTTTGAACACAGTTCATAAAATATTTTCCTTTGCCTATCAATGAATTAAATGTACTCAGATTCTCTGAATATCATGTTATAATAAATAGTTTATATTCTCAATGTGATTATATTTTTTGTGTAGAGGACGTTCGGTAAGAAGTGTGGCCTGCAACCGTAAATCATCCACAGGTTGTAAACAAAGCGATCGTTAGACCTATTCTCATTTACGGCTCTCTGGTGTGGTGGACAATTGTGCACAAAAAGAGCTTCCTTGAGTCTCTAACAGGAGTGCAAAGTTTAGCATGCATAGGAGTAACAGGAGCCATGAGTTGATCTACGGCACAGGCGACTCTAGAAATGATGCTACATCTTCTTCACATAGAAGAGTTCCCTAAGTGTTCGGCAACCAAGAGCTTGATTTGACACAACACTTACGGACATGCATCTATTCTGAATCTCTATGGAACTGAGGAATCGAAAGGAACAAGCGACTACATCACACCTAGGGTGGGATTCGGTACTAAATACCCCACATCCATTCCCAGCAGACTAGAATGGGAAGATGCTTTAATAGAATCTTATGGTTATCTCCAATTCTTCTTGACTGATGGTTTCTAAATGGAGAAAGGAACAGGATCAGGGCTGTAATGGGAAACGCTGCAGATCAAGGAATCGTACAAACTACCTGATCACTGCAGTGTTTCTCAGGCAGAAATTTATGCGATTGAAAAGGCAGCACAGGTTATTCACATCAAAAATCTAGCCTCCACAAGGATAGTAATTTTTGTAAATAGCCAAGCGCCCATAAAAGCACTAAAAAGCCAAACGACAACAGCCCGAACGGTACTTAATTGTAAATAAGTCCTAAACAGTGTTTGTAATACCCACAACTTTACTCACTGCTGGGTTCCCGGACACAACTGTGTAGAATGAAATGACAAAGCAGATAAGCTGGCAAGAAGTGGAGGAAAAATAGATACAAACAGAACCATTACAAACGTATACATTCCAAAAGGCGTCATAAAAAGAAGCATAGAAAGCTAGAGATAATTAAACACAAACTGGACCTGCATTATATCTGAACCTGCATTAGAAGTGACTGCATTATATCTTGAAGCCTCTGGCCAGAACTAAACGAAAATAGAACTAAGAGGTTCTATTTTCCCTTGTCTAAATGGGATTAACCATTCACTTGTATATACCCTTGTCTAAATGGGATTATCGGATACTGGTAGGAATCCTAACGAGACTGGTAGGAATTCAATAGGATTAGCATTACAGCACCAGACTTTTGTTGAAGCTGTAATGATCCGGAAGAAACGAAAACAATCACCCACTTTCGGCGTGACTTATAGGAGACAAATTTTTCACCACTGCTAGACATATGCAGGTTCATAAAAAGCACAAGATGGTTTAGTTCGACAGGATTAAAAAGGAACTTAGTTGATTGGGTACCACAACCTTAATGGGCTAAAAATAACAAAATAAGGAACTCGTAATGGACCCCCACGGAAGCATCTTATAGGTGCAAGACCTACAAAGGTCAGAGTTGTGATAAAATATTTTACAGTTTCAACAACAGAGAAAATCTAAAAATTTTAATATCATCAAATGATTCAATGAATGCGCGATTCAAAACATTTTCAAAATCTTTCTTCGCATTTTCCGGCGATCCTTGGACGATGGCTTTTTAAAAAATTTTCAAAATCTATTATTGGAATATGAACCAGGTTCTGAAGTATCATAAAAATTTATCGAAAAGTTAAACTAAAAAAATATTTCAAATGTTTTCTTATAGCTTAGAAGCAACTTCGTTAAAGTGAAATAAAAAAGTTATTGTGAAACAATTGCAAAAATATATACTTCATTTACTACAAGTAAAGAAAGTCTAAAGTCGGTCTAGGCCGACTATGAAATACCCTAAACCCACTTTTCAAAAACAAAAAAATTTTTTTTGTAAATGGGCGTGTCCGTGGGCGGATGAAGCCTATATTTTATATGCATTTAAATGTTGATGAAAAAGTTACACATACCAAGTTTTATTCCTGTAGCTCACATTTAATGCCTTTTTTGTGCTTTCGCTATGGGAGGTAGGCGTCTTCATGGATGGATTACTTCCAATTTTTGAACACACCTTAGTTTTGGTATTAAATACATTCATACCAAATTTGATCTCTCTATGACAACCTTATTTATTGAGTTTTAAACTTTTTGGCTTGTCTGGGAGGTAGGCGTGTCTGTAGGCGGATGACGTCCATTTTTCAAAACCATCTTTGTCTTGTCATAAAAAACATACCTGCCAAATTTTAGCTATGCAGAATAAACAGAGGCTTATTTATTGCTTTTTCAATTTTTGGGTTGCATGGGAGGTGGGCGTGCCCGTAAGTGGATTACGTCCATTTTTTGAAGACAGATTTGTGTTGGTATGAAACACATACATATCAAATTTTATTGTTGTAGGCTAGTTATGAGATGAGTTATGCAGTTTTCAATTTTTGCGTTGTATGGGAGATAGGCGTGTCCGTGGGCGGATGATGTCCATTTTTCAAAACCGTCTTTGTTTTGTTATAAGAAACATACTTGCTAAATTTTAGCTCTTTAGGTTACACAGAGGCTTATTTATTGCGTTTTCAATGTTTGGGTTGTATGGGAGGTGGGCGTGTTCGTGAGCGTATGACGTCCATTTTTTGAAGACATCTTTGTGTTGATATAAAACACATACGCACCAATTTCTATAGTTTTAGGCTAATTATGAGCTGAGTTGTGCAGTTTAAATTTTTGCATTGTATGAGAGGTAGGCGTGTCCGTACGCGGATTCCAAAAATATTCCACAGTGCAGATCCTTGGGTTCATGTGACTATGTGTACCAAGTTTCATTCAATTATCTCAACTCCTTCTTCTTATCCTGTGTATACGGACAACACACAGACGGAGAGACGGATGGTCGGACGGACGGACGGACGGACATGGATAGCTCGACTCTCGTGGTGACGCTGATCTAGAATATACATACTTTTCTATACCGGACTCGCTTCGTTCTATGCGTTACAAACGTTTGCACAAAGTTAATATACCCTGACCTTTCAGGTTTAGGGTATAACTAGTTAACCCGGGCAGACGTTGTTCTGCCACAGAACGCTTTCTGCCTAAATACATATTGACATAGAACGTGGTTATTGCCTAAATATATAATGTTTTCCTTTTTTTTTTTTTTTTTTGTAAAAAGAGGTGGGTTTAATTGTTTTATTTGCTAAACCATCCCGTACTAAAATAAAAGCAAATAAATTGCTTTTTATACATAGAGAGCGAAATACGACGCAAGCTGGGAAATGTAATGGAATATTAGAAGTACATTCAAAATTTATTATTATACCCTCACACCATGATCATTGTCCAATGCGCGTTCCAGTTTCCCAGTACCAGGTCACAAAATAAAAACTCCATTTTGAGTTTCAATGTTCTACAAATTTTACTTCCAACGCTCTTCAATATCAAAAATTTGGCTTAGATAAAGCCATATTCCCTTGTCCAATGCCTGTCCAAGCTTGCGACAAGAAGGACATTGCTATTGGTTGATGGACATCAGTACTTCACTCTTTTCTGATTTAATTCATATCGTCACCTAAAATGTTAAAAGACGTAATAACAAAATAATGTTAAATTTAATTTTTGATTTATTATAATTAATTTGACTAAACTAGACCGTCTAGCTATATTTCAAACACATACTTCCAAGAATAGCTATTTTTGCACGAAATTCTAAAGAATGATAGGTTATCAAATCTTAAATATGTGCCTTTCCACTACGTTTTTGTTTTCTCCTTTGAAAATATAAAAATTGTTGTTACGTCTTTTGCATTTTAGATGACGATATGTAACTTATAGTTTAAAAGTTATACTGAAAATTTTGGCTGCTGAAAAATTTGCTACGCCTGTCGTACAACGCCAATAAAATGTTGCCATACGAACGGCACATAAAAATTCCAAAGCTATTCTACATCGCGAATTTGGATTGCATGAGAGATGTCAGGTAGTCAATTTCGATCGGTACCAATTAATTATGACTTAGATATACTTACGAGGTGACCGGAGCATGCAGGTTAACTGTGTGCCTTAGCATGCTCGGAGCCCGAGTTCGATCCCCAGTCGCGGCGAAAAGTTTTTTCAATAAAAAAATTTTTCTGATCGGTCACCACCTCTTTGCAGACAATGGCAAATCTCGAAGAGTAAATAATGTCATGTAGAGCTTCTTGAGAACATCAACTTTAGCCATTCAGAGTCGGCATAAAACATGTAGGTCCAGTTCTCGGTCAATTGTGTGCAAACGTTTAATAACACACACAACACAATTGAGCATAAGAAGCTCGGTCAAAGTCCTTTCAAGGGCTGAAATGGCCAATTTGGTTTTTTTTTTTTAAACATACTTACGTCATTACAAACTTTGGCAACTTTAGTTGATTTTCACAAAAATAATTATGTATATTTATTTCCAACTACATAGCTAACACCATGAATATTTCACAAATGTCATAAGAGTGTCATAAAATCTTTGTTATTTTAATTTATGAGTGGAAACCATGTCAAAGTTATCAAAATTAAAAAAAACCTACGTCATATTTAACATTTAAGCAGATGTGGGTATACGTTCTGTGTAAAATAAAAAGTAACAAGCAAAAAACATGTTTTTTTTAACATAATGGACCTTCAGTAGAATCAAAATTGATTCAGCGGTTTTTCTCCGATTTGAAAAAAAAGTATGCAGAAATCATTTAAATGAGTTCCTCTAACTTTTGAGACCCCGACCAGTTGAAATTTTTTTATCCATATAAGAATGATCCGGTCTACTGCCTAATCATCAAATTGGATGTGTAGAATTTCATTGAGCTGACTTTCTTGTTGGTTTCTTCCCCTTGAAATACATACAGAAACAATGTATTGAAACTTCAGAAATATTTGAGTTTTACGATAACTAACCTGTTGATGGATTGATCATCCTGATTTGAAAGTGATATCCATTCTCTCCATAGCAAAACATGAGTATGTATTGTAGTGCGTCGTATAAGCGATGGTGTTCATAACTAATTGCCATCATTGCGCCGCTATAGAACAATCTCACGGGATTTAACATTTTCACGAAGAATTTGGTGAATTGCACACACGACAGCTCCCACAATTTGATGTGGGAGCTTTAAGTGACCTTCATGACTTTCAGTGAGACATTTATCCGCTCCGATGATGGTTGTATGCCAATTGTAACACTGCAGTTTGCTGTTATTTATGTAAAGCACATCACACTATCTCTCACACATTCGATTTATTAGTATTATGCTTTATAGTTTTCAAACATTTTAGCATTTTATTATGTTAAATAGTTATCTACTACAACTTTAGCATTTTGTTAAATAGTTATCTACTACAACGCTTCTTAAGCTAGCACTAGTTAAACTAAACTGAAATGTTTATCAAGCTCTACATTTTTTTGTTCAATAAAGCAGTAAAATATAAATTTTCTAACACATTTCTTTTGTTATTTTAGTCACTATATGTGTGTTCTACAAATAAGCGAATTTGATAAATGTATTTGTAAAATAGTCTACACTTTTACCCCTTACTGTTTGGGAACTGTTTAATTTAAAGCAAACAAATTTCATCAGACATGTCGCGATCAAACATGTTGATACAAAATTTTGAAGTTACCTTAAATATACCAATAGAAGTATGTAAACTTTTGGCTGTTTTTAAAATTCGATACAAAAAAGAAACAGTTTCGATAGTATTGTAAGCTATATGTCGATAGACGTACGATTCCGTTTGAGTTGTAACCTCTTCTCCTTTGTCTCTTTAGTCTGATTGTTTTGTCCATTTTGCACGTATATTTTGCTTATCTTTCGAAAATTAACAAATAAATTAATAACACTCACTTATGGACTTCTCATCGAGACCAAAACAAAGAAAAAGTTAAAAGTAAACATGATAAAATGAGCAAGAAAAAAGAAAGAAGTAAAATGTCAACTTATTTCGATCATTTCTGTAAGTTTGACAGTTTGAGTTCATTAACTTAGTTCATTGACTATTTTCGAAATAAAATGAAGACGTTGATTTTTAAAAAGTTGCATGGTGGTTTTACCTCACGCTGAACAAATAACTTTTCCAATATGGCCACTTTCGTCTCAGTTCGATGTACAGTGGCTCAAAGTAATAATGGATGAAACTTGAAAATTTCATTCAAATAGAGTATCTATTTTTAGAGTTTTCAATGCAATGGGTTGTATAGGAGGTAGGTGTATTCGTAGGTGGATGTCACCCACTTTTCTTCCACAATTTAGTTTTGATATAATATACAAACGCATCAATATTTTTTTCCTGTAGCTTAAAGAGAAGTCTTTTTATAGAGTTACTAGCGGATGTAACCCCGGTGTTACTCGGGGTTATTTCTCGAGCACGGAGAGAGGACGATTTTCAAAACTGCTCTCATTTTAACGTTTTTAAAATTTTTTAAATTATCGTTTTTTTGCCCCCTCCTTCCGTCGAAAGTTTTAAGTCAAATTTCCGTAAAACCTGCCAGACGTGGTTAAAACAAAAATGACATCTTCAACGTCTCGATCTGACGTCTGGTTTCTGAGGAAAATTTTCCCACACTCAGAAAAAAAACACATATCTTCCTCCGGTGAAAAATTTCTCTATTTTCGATAAAAGCAATTTTCTCTTTTCAAATAAAATTTTCTTCAATTAGAATAAATTTTTGACATTTTCGAAGAAATATTTCTTCACTTCTAGGAAATGTAAATAATCAATGTCTCTTATAATGAGAAATATATTTCTTGCACAAAAAAATTCTCATTTATACAGAAAAAATTTTTGAAAATTAAAATTTTTTCCTATATTTTGATAAAAAATTCACTATGAGGAATATTTTATTCAATAAAAACAAATTTTTTCTCAAAAAAAAAAAAATATTTTTTTTTTTCTAAAATCGTATTATTTTTAAGTATTTCTCTTTTTCATAGAAGGATTTTATCATTTTTAGGATCGCATTTAGAGAAAAGCATTCTCTCGAGCAAGGTCAATACCAATTTCCTCTAAATATGATGCCTTTTTTATCATATTCCGAGAAACTATTTTCTGAGAGCAGTTTGAAAAGTCATTTCGAGAAAAATGCTTTTAAAGTTTTTCTAAGCATGCAATTTTATCTCAAATAAATTCCATTCGTTTTTGGATTGTTTTCGTTCAACTTCGGTTTTGGTCGATACTGTTCGGTTAATTTTTTTTCATCTTTACATAGCTTTTGCTTGTATTCGTTAAACTTCTTTTTTTTCGTTCGTCTTTGGTTCTTGACTTCGTTTGCCTTCGGCTCATTCCTTGTTTTTTGTCGAAAGAACTTTTAAAAACATAGGATCTATTTCAGTAACAGATACAAATGCTTGCCAAGTTTCATCAAAATCGGTTCATCCGTTTTGACGTGAATGAGCTGAACATAGTTTATTGAATAAAGCGCCCTCTAACGAAAGTTTTCTGAAATTTAAATAGTCTCAATTCTGTTGCAGAGCCAAGTTACTTCATGTACCAAATTTTAGTAAAATCAATCAAGTCATTTAGGAGTTATTGAGTCTTAAAAATGCACTTCTTAAAGCGCCCTCTTGCGTAAGTCTTTGGAATTTTTGATGGCTTATGTTATATTTTGGGAGCAATTGAACCTTCATAGCAAATTTCATTGAAATCGGTCCAGGCACTTAGAAGTTATTATAGAGTTTCACGCTCACATACTTCCGCCCACTTTTTTACAACCAATATGTTCTTTCCCACTATGAAAGGTACTCGGTGTCCAAATTTTAGAGCAATCGGATAAACGGTGCGTGAGCCTATACGGAACAGACAGACAGACAAGCAGACAGACAGATAGACAGACAGACAGACAGACATTTGATTTTATATATTAGATAATAAATATCTAATTTAACTTTTGTAGCTTCGACAGAGGCCTCTATATATAGGTTTCAATATAACGGTTGTATGGGAGGTGGGCGTTTTAGTTGATGGATGACGCCCATTTTTCTAACACACCTGAGTATTGTCATAGGTTACGCAAATACTGAATTTAAGTTTTGTAGCTTAAATAATTGCTTCTTTATGGAGTTTTCATTATTTGGGTTGTATGGGAGGTAGGCGTGGTTTTCATCTGATTTGGCCCTTTCTCAAACTTGATCTTAGTGTTTTTGAAAAAAACTTAAATATTGTATATCAGCACGATAGCTTCAAAATTACGTAATCGTGACCACAGACGGACAGACAGATGGACATGGCTAAATCAACTCAGGTGGCGATGCTTAGCAAGAAAATATATACTTTTCTATACCTACCACGCTTCCTTATGGGCGTTAAACACGTCGTGACCAAATTAATTACGCAGTACGCGTGGTGGTTTAAAAATTGTGAAGTGAAATTGCGGCAAATTATTTTCTGACATAAATTTTGTTTTCAATTTTAATTGGTTGATTTTGAAAAATAAGATTTATAGCCAAGACACATTGACTGCGGCTGCAACATAACAACACGAGGTGAAAACGAAAATGTTGGCATGTTGTCTACGACTTGATTATTTTGGATGCAGCGCAATAAGCCGTATTTTCATATATTTTTATTATTAAACATCGAATTATCATTAAAAAACAAACATTTTACACAAACACAATGAGAATGAACAATAAAAAACACTAAAGAAGCACGAAATTAACCGAAAACATTAACAAATGCCGATGCTCTTACTCTTGTCGCACGTCAAAATAGAAAAAGTTCTAAATCGACGACAGCAACATTGCTGCAATGACGCATTGTCGTTGCAACATTTTCACCACATTCACCTCCATACGAAAAGCATGTAAAAAAAATTTGACGTTTGACGCAATGCTGCAGCCGCAGTCAATGTGTCTCGGCTATCAGTACTTCCGCAGCGCAGTTGCGATGAAAAACAAAATCCAGGAATGAATATTAATTTTTGTAATATATTTTGTTGCTCAGAGAATATTCAATTTTATTTTTATGGTCGACCAATTAGAATGAAGAACACTCTCAAAATAATTTTCTTATTCTCAAACATGCGTGAAAATGTTCTACTCTTTTGAAACAGGCTATAACAATTCATTGATTTTAAAAACTTTAAAAACAAAATAAGTAACAAAAACCAACATCAAATTAATAATGAAACACGGCGTTAATTTATAAAAACATAAGCAAAATTATTAAAAAAAAACCTTCCATTAAATAACCGCTTACAAATGACTTGCCATTGATTCACCAGCTTTCAGCAGTAGGACTACCTATTCTCCCACTCCACAATAAGGGCTGTTTTTGGCCACGAGTAGAAATTGTGTGATTTTTCAACTTTCCTTCATGTTGCTCTATGTGTGTTCAACAGGATTGAGGTCCGCGAATTGGAGTGGAGTTTCTTAGACATGTAGGCAATTATTAAGAAGTCCGCTTCTCACATTATAGGCCTTGTGTCTCGGATCGTTATCCTGGTCAAATGAAAATGAATTTTCAATGCCCAACTTTCTCACACTTCCCTTAAAACTATTCTCAATATATTAAGGTATACGTGGTGGTCCATATTACCATTGATGATGTGAAGCTTTCCAGGACCTGCAGCTGACATGGCAAAACATAGCACCACTGAACCTTTACCGAGCTTTAGTATGTGACAAAGGTCGTTTTTTTCAAGTTCCTCATTTATATTTCTCCACACGAGGATCCTCCGTGAAAGGGATTTTTATTATTGGTAATAAGTTCTCAGCATATATTAAAGAAAATTTAATGTTTTCCGTTCAGATGGCCGATCCTACGTGTTAAGAATGATAAATGCGAAACTTGAGGGAAAACAACCTTCGCCCCACAAAATGACCTTAGAAGAGTTTTACAAGTATTTTATAGATTTAGTTTCGAGTTAACTAAATCTGTGTGTGTGTCATTCTTAATCATTCCTCTTCAAGAAGTCTTTAGGATAAAACAAAGATAGTAATTGTTGATTGGGTTTTGACTTGAGATTCGTGATCAGTATGAATTTCGTGAATTTTTTATGAGTAGCTTAGGCAACTCCTTGAGCTTCTGCCCCTCTTTTTGGATTAAGAACTGTGCAACGTAAGTGACAAACCTATTTCTTTTAACGCTTACTATGTAAGATACATGGCATCACTCTTTTTGTATAGTAGCGAATTGTCTACAGGCATTGAAGGCCTTATTGACTACATTTAATACATGCTACGTATTTAGGAAATAGTCGGTTTTGCTAAACTTCCAGTTGTCTCAGACAAGTTGACTTTTTTTGGTTACACCTGTTTAAATTAGCACAGAAAATTCCAACAAAATACGAAGCAGCAATTGCTTGTATCAGTTCTATTCCTGTTATGTCTTTTTTAAATGAAAAAAATATTTGAACCTAGAGCTGTGATATTTGACAAAATGTAAAAACCGATTTCTCGAATAATCTAAAGATGTTGATTTTTTAAATCCGGTATTTCGTATTTAGTGAAAAGCTGGGGAAATCGTTTTTAAACGACAAATTGAGAAATGAGAGTTGTTCAAGGAAACAAATTAAAACACAAAAATTACTAAAAATGTGGATATTTTTCTAGAAAATCGCGTTTAAAGATGATTGTTTTTAAAAATCATCTAATATATAAAAATCTCGTGTCATAGTGTTAGTGTTTGAACTCCTACGAAACGGCTAGACCGATTTTAATGAATTTTTTTTATATATTTGGTAAATATGAGAATAGGTCGTAACGTATTTTGCATCCTCCTGGCCACGTGGGGCGTGGCACTTTTTCATCAACACAAGTTTTCGGTTAAACTTTCGACCAATGAGTCACCCATCAATGAAACACGGTAGGTACTATTTAGTTGTGACCTTCGACTACCAAATTAGAGCGATCTTTGGAAACGGGAGCATGGTACCGCCCATATAATTCAACAATTTGATATCGAATAGAGTTGGAACTAAAAGTCGTACTACAATAAAGCAAAGTATGAAATACCTGAATGGTCAGGTCTTCAATTATAAAACAGACAGACAATTATACTCTCAAACTAAAACGGGTGTTGGACAAGGGTTGTGGCTCTGTCCATAAAATAAAATTTTTATATTTAACAGCTTTGGAAACAATAGTCAAAGAATATTAAAACTCAGAGTGGAGTTACTATTTGTTGATGGCCTTCTATTGGCAAACTGGAAAAGGCATTGGACAGGGACGGCAGCAACGGGCCGGGTACCAGCTAGTAGTTTTATGAAAAGGTTCTCATTATTTCCAACTTTGAAACAAGGATTTCAGGTGAGAAAACTTTTCAGTTAAGTTTGCCTTGGTTCAGAAATGAGGTCATAAGTAATAATGTAGGAGAAATCAAGTGAAACAAGTGTAAAATGTTCTTTTTGCAATGGAAAGCTACATAAACATGCAAGTTTAATGTTTTGGCACCTTAATCTAATCAAGTTATCAAGCAATCCTATCTACAAGCTTTTTTACCATCAACTACAATTTCCAAAGTCGTAAATATTGATGAATATTTGATTTCAGTTGATTAAAAATGAGAAAAGAATTAAATAAAGATAAAAGCCTAGAGCCATGGCCTGGCCGGGATTCAAACCTGGGACCTCTGTGTTGGCAGTCAAGAGAGCAAGTACTCGGCTACCGAGACCGCCACAGAAACTAAGTGAAAAATATTTGAAAATGTCGAATAATTCGACTCAAAGAAAACGGTTTTTCGAATATACCGAAAATGTTGATTTTAAAAAAACTGAAACTGGTTAAGCCGAAAAATTAATTAAACATCGGTTTCTCAAAAAACCGAATAACTGTCTTAACGGAATTTGATAACTCAATTCGCAACCCATAATTCAATGATTCATGTTATTCATTTATTGTTTGAACAGCTCAATTCATTTGAATAAAAAAAAGGCTAAAAATTCGCAATCTTACTGCGTATCGACACTTAGATATTGAAAACGCAAACTTTTTCAATTATTAATTCTTTTCAAACATTATTGAACACTTGCTTCAACAAACGTTGAACAAAGAAATTAATAAAATATTCTATAAGTTTGACCTGGTTTTTTTACTATAAAAGACGGCTCGTTTAAGTTTGAATTTAGTACAATTTAAGAATATACAAGCAATCAACATGAAGTTCTTAACGCTATTATCTGTTTTAGTCATACTTGGTATTTTGTCGTTACAACATGAAGTAACTGGCAAAGCAATTTCAGCAACAGCTGGTAAAGACTCAAAAAGTGCAGCAATTAAGTTTAATTTCCAAGCAATGAAATTTCAAGACGAAGGAAATGGCGCAATTATGTTTTTAGATGAAAGTGGTGAACCAAATGGTTTTGAGTTTGTAGTAGATCCAGAAGCAGGAAATGTGCAAGCGGTAGCTGGAATTCAATTTGATGTATATCCAGAAGATGGAAGTGAAGAAGACGAAAATAGTATTGAGTTTGTCCCGAATTCAGAAGCAGAAAGTGAAGAAGTATGAAATGGAATTGAGCTTTCAGTAAATCACTAGTAGTAGAATCTAAAGCTCCATTAGAAGCTCAACGATCACCGTACATAATCTTTTTCAATAAAATAATACAATCCATCGAAAAATTAAATTTCAGAAATACTTTTAATTAAAATATTAAAAATAATCATGTTTAAAATATAATTTTTGAATTAAGTTTAAAAATACTTTTTTATATTTTATTAAGGAAATGCAACACCGATTTTATGTATACTTTTATAATAAATAAATAATTTTTAACTCAATTAAAATAATCTTAAAACTTAATTTATCGTAATAAAATTTGATAGTTCAGCTTTTATCGTAAAAAAAAGATCAAGATCAGAAATGAGATAAGCTGGTTGAAAACCACGTCTACTTGCCATAAAAAGTGATTGATTCAAAATTCTACAAACACTTTTAATTCCACTATTATCTAATGGTAAAATATATCGCACTGAGCTTGAAAATCCAATGGAAACCACTATTCTATCCACAATTCTATCCTCAATACAAAGTGACATTATTAAATGGAAAATCTCTTATAATCCCTTAAAACTTCAATATAATGACTTCCTCCACCGAAACTGCGTTTGCAACGTTCTAAACCGTGCTTGCTCAAATCATGCCAATAAATGTTCCAACTAACTTTCCAATACACATTCCGGCCTGTAAAGATTTAATTTTTTTCATTCGAAAAAATGACATTTACCTCACTCCAGGACATGTATTTGCCATCGAACTCCAACCCTTTTGAGCATCAGTCAAGCTTGGTTCTGCCATTAGTTTCATCCAATTTATTGTAGGTATGGCACTCACATCTCCATATCATTACAGTTTCGAACAAAAGTCTGGTGCAGCAATGACAATCCAATTGGCCATTACACTGATATTGTATTTTGATGGTTCACCTTTGACCAATTGCGTATAAGCCAATGTCTATATTCTCAGAAAACTACATTTTCAAAACTAGCAGAAACGTGCTTCTTTTGAAAACGTTTAACCCAGATTTTGCTCCACTAACATTTCTTTTTATTTAAAAAACGCACATTTTAAAGAGAGCTTCTAAAACATTTGTTTGGTTTTCTGTAATAATTATTTTAAAAAATCCTTTGATTTTCTAAAATAAACATTTTAAAATTCGCTTTTAAAACGTTTATTTGATATTTTAGAATTTACATTTCAAAAAGAGCATTTAACTGCCTCGATTGGCCACTTGTACTTAATGAAATTTAAACACCGTTTACGAATTTCAAATTTAGCCTAGCTTGCTAGCGGTCGAGTTTTATACTCAACCGCCCAGGGTTCAATCCCAGACGAAACCTGAAAGAATTTTTATACCGCCACGCGTACTGCTTAAGGGGCGTATTAATATGGAGGCGTGGTAGGTATAGAAAAGTATTTATATTCTTGATCAGCATCACCACCAGAGTTGATTTAGCCATGTCCGTTTGTCTGTCCGTCTATCTGTCTATCTGTGGATACGATTACAGCCGTAATTTTTAAGCTATCGTACTGAAATTTTATATTTTACTAAAAAGCTAAGATCAAGTTCGAGAATGTGCAAGATCTGATAAAAACCACGCCTACCTCCCATACAACCCCAAAAATGAAAACTCTATAGAGATGCTAATATTTAAGTTTTATAACTGAAATTCGGTATTTGGGTATTTTATGTAAAAAATGAGGTGTGTTAGAAAAATGGGCGTCATCCACCCACTAACATGTCCACCTCCCCAACAACCCCAAAATTTAAATTTTAATAAAGGGACATCTGTCGAAGCTAAAAAAATAAAATCAGGTCTTAATTCATTTTATATCAAAAATAAAGCGATAAAAAAACATGACTTTTCAGGTGAAGCGAAAAATAAAACCCTTTGGTTGATACTACAGAAAAAAAGCAATTTTCATTTAACACACAAACTTCATTCTTCCAGTTTTTAAAGAAAATAATGAAAAAGATAGTGAGATATGCGTTATGTGAATTGATTTATAACAAAAAGTCGGTATAAAAATATTTTGAGTTGTGACTGTTTTGTATTTAGTGTGCGATATCAAAACTAAATCGTTGAATAAAGTTGGCGTCATCCGACTACGGACTCACCCACTTCTCATAGAACCAACTATAGTGAAAACTCTAAAAAAAAGGCTTATATTTAAGCTTTAAAACTGAAATTCAGTATTTGTGTATTTTGTATTAAAACTGAGGTGTGTTGAAAAGAGCACCTCCCAAAATAAAACCCAAAATAGTGAATACTTTATAGAAGCTAATATTTAAGCTAAAGGGTGTTTTTTTATGAGGTTTTTTTTTAATATGGATTACTCTATTGTCTGACAGTTGTTTTGACAGTTTAAAGTGAGGTTTCTACTCAGTATTGTTAGGCAAATCATCATAAATAGGTTAATCCAGAACAACGCTTCCAAATCATGGAAATTTATTTTCAAAAATAGTGTTCAATTAAAAATTTACTTCGTGAATTTTATGGTGCACATAATCGTCCGTCTGAGACCACCATAAGGAACGTAATTACCATTTCGTAATTACGTAATTTCGGTCTACATTCACTCTTTTGGATGCCAAGCCACCGAGAAGAATGAGAAGAGTGCGTACAGAAAAAAATATTGCTGTCGTTGAGGCCAGTGTCGAAGAAAACGACAATTTATCGGTTCATCGTCGTGCACAAGAAGTTGGACTCTTTCCATCGACTTTATGGAAAATTTTGACGCCATACAAAATTCAATTAGTGCAACAATTAAAGCCACACGATCATCAAATGCGCCGTGAATTCAGTAATTGGTCGCTTAATCAATTAGGCGAAGATCCGCTTTTTCACCGCAAAATTCTCTTCAGTGATGAGGCGTATTTTTGGTTGAATGGATATGTCAACAAGCAAAATTGTCGTATTTGGAAAATATTGCCGTATTTCAATAATAACCAATGCATCCCGATAAATGTACTGTTTGGTGCGGTCTATGGGCTGGTGGAATCATTGGTCCTTATTTCTTTAAAAATGAGGAAGGACGACGCGTTACCGTGAATGGAAAAGTCCGCTTCCGCGAATGCGAAGCAATCGACTTATTGAAAGAACATTGCAACGACAACATTATTTCGAGAAATGGACCGGTGACCTCCGCGTTCGTGTGATTTGACTCCACTTGATTATTTTCTGTAGGGATACGTGAAGTCATTGGTAAATGTGGATAAACCAGCAACGATTGACGCTTTCGAAACCAATATTCAACGTGTCATTGCTGAAACACGTCCTCAAATGCTTGAAAAGGTGATCGAAAATTGGACCTCCAGAATGACCTTTGTGCAAAATAGTCGAGGTGGCCATATGCTCAAAATTATATTTAAATGTTAAATGCCAAGAAATTATCTACCAAATAAAAAAATAATTTGGCATGTGTTTTATTTAAATTTCAAAAAATAAAACTTTTTTAAAAAATTTCAAAATTTAATTGATAATTTAATAAATGTTAAAACGAGAGCAGTTTTAAAAATCGTCCTTTTTCTGTGCTTGAGGCGCAAGCCCTAGTAACACCGGGTAACAACCGCTTGTAGGCTATAAAAAAATTCCGAAGACTTCAGCAAGAGGGCGCTTTAAGTAGTGCGTTTTAAACTCATAATAACTCCTAAACACATGTACCGATTTTAATGAAAGTTGGTATGAACGTTTAACTCCACCCAAGATAAAACATAAAATATAAAAAATTCAAAAAACTTCCGAAAGAGGGCACTTTAAGTAGTGCATTTTTAAGACTCAATAACTCCTAAACGCCTGAACCAATTTCAATGAAATTTGGTACGTGAAATAACTTGACCCTGCAACAGAATTGAGGCTTTTTAAATTTCAGAAAACTTTCGTGAGAGGGCGCTTTATTAAATCAGCTATGTTTGGCTCATTCACGTCAAAATGTATGAACCAATTTTGATGAAACTTGGTAGGCTTTTGTATCTGTTACTGAAATAGATCCTATGCTTTTAAAAGATCTTTCGACAAAAATCAAGGAATTAGCCGAAAGCAAACGAAGTCAAAAACCAAAGATGAACGAAAAAAAAAAAGTTTAACGAATACGAGCAGAAGCTATATAAAGATGAACAAAACTTAACCGAATAGTATCGACCAAAACCGAAGTTGAACGAATGCAATCTAAAAATCGAATCGATGCTTATAGGATTTTTAAAATTGGAATTTTTGAGATAAAATTACATATAAAATGCATGCTTAGAAAAAATTTAGAACGTATTTTTCTCGAAATAACTTTTCAAACTGCACTCAGAAAAAAGTTTCTCGAAATATGATAAAAAATGGCATCATATTTAGAGAAAAATGGTATAGACTTTGCTCCAGAGAATGCCTTACTCAAAATGCGATTCTGAAAATTCTCTAAAAATGATAAAAAGCTTCAAAGAAAAAGAGAAATATATAAAACAAGTAAAGAAAGTCTAAAGTCGGTCTAGGCCGACTATGAAATACCCTAAACCTACTTTTCAAAAACAAAAAATTTTTATTGTAAATGATCGTCTCCGTGTGCGGATGAAGCCTATACTTTATATGCATTTAAATGTTGATGGAAAATTTACATATACCAAGTTTTATTCCTGTAGCTCACAGTTAATGCCTTCATTGTGCTTTCGCTATGGGAGGTGAGCGTGTTCATGGACGGATTACCCCCAATTTTGGAACACACCTTAGTTTTGGTATTAAATACATTCATGCCAAATTTGATATCTCTATGACAAACATAACCTTATTAATTGAGTTTTAAACTTTTTCGGTTGTATGGGTGGTAGACATGTTTGTTGGCGGATGACGGCCATTTTTCAAAACCATCTTTGTCTTGTCATAAAATTTTTTTGTGCCAAATTTTAGCTATGTACGTGAAATAGAGGCTTATTTATTGCGTTTTCAATTTTTGGATTGTATGGGAGGTGGGCGTGTCCGTGAGCAGATGACGTCCATTTTTCAAAGACATCTTTGTGTTGATATAAAACACACACATACCAAATTTAATTGTTGTAGACTTATTATGAGCTGAGTTATGCAATTTTAAATTTTTGCGTTGTATGGGAGGTAGGCGTCTCCGTAGGCGGGTTCCAAAAATATTCAATAGTGCAGATCCTTGGGTATATGTGACCATGTGTACCAAGATTCATTTAATTATCTCAACTCCTTCTTCTTATCCTGTGTATACGGACAACACACAGATGGACAGACGGACGGACGGACAGACGGACATGGATAGCTCGACTCACGTGGTGACGCTGATCAAGAATATATATACTTTTCTTTACCGGACTCGCTTCGTTCTATGCGTTACAAACGTTTGCACAAAGTTAATATACCCTCACCTTTCAGGTTTAGGGTATAAATATATCGATTTTAGAGAAAATGACTTTTTATTTTTTAGAAAACATTTGTTTTTATTGAAGAAAATACTTCTTATAGTGAATTTTTTATCAAAATATAGGAAAAATTTTTCATTTTCAATAAATTTTTCTGTATAAATGAGAATTTTTTTGTGCGAGAAAAATATTTATCATTATTAGAGACATTGAAATATTTCCATTTCCTAGAAGTGAAGAAATATTTCTTCGAAAATGTGAAAATTTATTCTAATTGAAGAAAATTTTATTTGAAAAAGGAAAGATTGCTATTGTCGAAAATAGAGAAATTTTTCACCGGAGAAAGATATGATTTTTTTTTGAGTGTGAGCTACCATTTTTCGCAGAAACCAGACGTCAGATCGAGACGTTGAAGATGTAATTTTTTTTTAATCTTGCCTGGCAGGTACAGTTTTAGACAGAGGAGGGGCCAAAACCCCAAAAAAACGATAATTCAAAAAAATTTTAAAATTGAATTGATAATTTAAGACATGTTTGAATGAGAACAGTTTTGAAAGTCGTCCTCTTTCTGTGCTCGAGACACAACCCCGAGTAACACCGGGTTACATCGCCTAGTTTTTAATATATTTGATAGATTGTTTTTAAGATTGTAAGTGCGAACTTATTTCGAGAGTTTTTTTTACAATTGAGTTAATGAATTAATTTGAATTATTAAATTAATACTTTTGATACATAACACAAACTGTCGGGAGTATAACTTTCAACAAGCTTAAATAAAATTGAAGACTAACATAAAATTAAAATCAAAATTAACGCCAACGCAAAATAAATTCTTTCCCTGGAATATAAAGTAGCAACAAACTAGTATTAATTCTTCTCGAAAGCTTGATCAATAAATATACCGACTGGAGAGGATTAAAAGCTTAATACTTAATATTGCGTTTTAGAAAATTCTTCTAAGACTTCAAAGCAAAACGAATTCTCTACTATTAGGTCAGAAAAATAGTTTTAAGCGGATTTAGCTAAATATATTCCACCGCATAAGCTCGAAGGTCATTTGATTATGCTGAGATAATCCTATTTTTGATTTCATTCTGTTAATTCCAAATTATTAACCAATATTTTATGCACACCAGTAATTTTTTTCATAAACTCCATAAAATTCGACATGCTCTCAATTTCAATAATTTGAATAAAAAAAAAAATAAGAAAAGCTTAATTATAGTAACTGAACAACCCGCTCAGTTAAGTTATTGAACTCAAAAATAGCTTAAAGCAAGCAGAAGCCGTTAACTCGCACCATAACGAATATCCGTATCGACCACTTAAAAATATTTAGCTAAATATTTTATGCTTACTATCAAGCGGTTGCATCTGAAGAAGGCGCCAAACCAAAAAGTGAAATATCACGAAAACTATCGCTTATTATAAATTAAAGTTTGTTTAAAAAATATAATAAAGACCATAACCAAAATAACAGCAACACTATCGTTCGCAGACAATAGTTCAAATTTTAATTAACTTTTTTCGTATCTTATAATAACTATAAAGCATAGCAAAGACAGCTGCATTAAATTTCAAGTTTTTCATATGCTAAGAAGCTGGCTCAAGCTGGCCGCTTGAGAACTATATTTTTTTTTTTTGTTTTGTTTATGGTATGCTTATCAGTGCATTAGGTTTAAATTTTATTGCTTTCTTGACACTTTTTCTTTAACAGCATCTTAATAAAGTATCAATGTTACTTTAAAGCTATATATTAAGAGATTAAATTGCTTTATAGAAATTTTTATGTGAAAAAGTTGTGCATGCTTGACTTTATAGAATGGTAGAGCACAAAACAGCTGCTTGCAGCAATAACTGTTAATAAGAGATTGAAAAAAAAAAATACTAAATAATCGAAAATTATTAAAAAATCAGCTAAGAATTTGATATGTTTTTTGTCTCTTATTTTTATTTCATTTGTTGTCTGATAACACAGCGACCAATAATCATAAATTTTAACACCAAATCGGTTCATTATGAGCAGCTTAAGATTTTGTTTTTTTTTTCAGCTCTTCCTTAAACTTAATGAAAAACATTCCATAAACATGCTACAATTTTCAAGTATTGTCTAGATAATGTTTAATTTAAGTGCACTTTATTTATTCTGTTTTTTTTTGTGTACTTTTTTAAAGCTACTCTAAATTAAAGATGAACTGGGGTGGTCTTAATTATTAGCTTTTTGTTATTGCTTTACTTGCTTTAAAAGAATCAAAAAGACAACACTTTATGTTTGTCTGTTTTTAATTTGGCCCTCTTGACTTTTGTGCTTTTTTTTCTTTTTTGTATCTGTTGTTCAATGTAATCAGTGACTTTTAAGATGATCAAAGGGCAAATCATTGGGTGTTGGCACACTGAAATAAATTTAATACAACTTCATGTTCCCTTAATCGATATCAAACATAAATTATAACTAGAGGCGTTGAGTTCGAAAACTGCTTAGGTCCAGCAGATTGAATTTTATAAAAAAACCCTTTTTGTTCTAAGCTGCCCGGTAGTACAAGGCTAACATAATTCATCAATGAATCATGCAAGATTTTTCCTCCTCTTTGACGAAATATGCTGATTCGGTCATACATTTCGTATAAAAATTTCATATAAGATACCCAAATTCGTACATGAACGCTATCGGAAACATTGAAAAAGTTTTCAATTCATGAAATTTTTATTTTTCCGTTATTCAAAAGCAGCAACTTTCTTTTAGAAATCATCTTGATAAATTTACTTGTGAGTAAAAATTATTTGAATATCAGAACAAATTTTTTTTCAATACTAAAGCTTATGGCAAGCAACGCACTATCACTATCACTATCACTATCACTATCACTATCACTATCACTATCACTATCACTATCACTATCACTATCACTATCACTATCACTATCACTATCACTATCACTATCACTATCACTATCACTATCACTATCACTATCACTATCACTATCACTATCACTATCACTATCACTATCACTATCACTATCACTATCACTATCACTATCACTATCACTATCACTATCACCATCACCATCACCATCACCATCACTATCACTATCACTATCACTATCACTATCACTATCACTATCACTATCACTATCACTATCACTATCACTATCACTATCACTATCACTATCACTATCACTATCACTATCACTATCACTATCACTATCACTATCACTATCACTATCACTATCACTATCACTATCACTATCACTATCACTATCACTATCACTATCACTATCACTATCACTATCACTATCACTATCACTATCACTATCACTATCACTATCACTATCACTATCACTATCACTATCACTATCACTATCACTATCACTATCACTATCACTATCACTATCACTATCACTATCACTATCACTATCACTATCACTATCACTATCACTATCACTATCACTATCACTATCACTATCACTATCACTATCACTATCACTATCACTATCACTATCACTATCACTATCACTATCACTATCACTATCACTATCACTATCACTATCACTATCACTATCACTATCACTATCACTATCACTATCACTATCACTATCACTATCACTATCACTATCACTATCACTATCACTATCACTATCACTATCACTATCACTATCACTATCACTATCACTATCACTATCACTATCACTATCACTATCACTATCACTATCACTATCACTATCACTATCACTATCACTATCACTATCACTATCACTATCACTATCACTATCACTATCACTATCACTATCACTATCACTATCACTATCACTATCACTATCACTATCACTATCACTATCACTATCACTATCACTATCACTATCACTATCACTATCACTATCACTATCACTATCACTATCACTATCACTATCACTATCACTATCACTATCACTATCACTATCACTATCACTATCACTATCACTATTACAATCACTATCACAACTCACTATCACTATCACAACTCACTACAGCTCATACAATTCATGGATACATCGAGTTCATTAATCGATTGCATTCCATTGACGCTGATTGAACTAAGGTTCTTAGAAAGGCTTTTCCTCACGAATGCTCCACAAGTCGTTTCATCAGAGCATATAGAGCGTGAACTTTGTTCTTCGCTATTGGGCTCTACTTCACAATTGCCCACTGATCCCAATGTAACAACGTTGTTGGCAAGAGTTATCATTAGTCTGATCTTTAAAGTGATATCGTGGTAGGAGTTTCCTGGGTAGGAGGAGATCCTGGGTAGACAATAAGTATAACAACCTCAAAGGATGTATTGTCAACATGGTTTCCAAAATGATGAGACGGTTTGGTTTTCGTTTGTTGACAAGAGATAGTCTTATCTGAGTTCCTTCCCTGAAAGACACACTTGAGTAAACTCTTTTTCTAGCCTGAAGAATGGACAATGATATCGATGATACGCTTCGAAACGATAATACGAATGATACGATATCATGTCGATCATAATACTACGGCTCAGATCAGCAGACGTTCTTCTCCATCATTAAATTGAACAAGTAAAGAATGTCTAAAGTCGGTCTAGGCCGACTATGAAATACCCTAAACCCACTTTTCAAAAAAAAAAATTTTTGTTGTAAATGGGCGTCTCCAAGGCCAGATGAAGCCTTTATTTTATATGCATTTAAATGTTGAAGAAAAATTTAAACATACCAAGTTTTATTCCTGTAGCTCACAGTAAATGCCTTTATTGTGCTTTCGCTATGGGAGGTGGGCGTGTTCATGAACGGATTACTCCCAATTTTTGAACACACCTTAGTTTTGGTATAAAATACATACATACCAAATTTAATTTCTCTGTGACAAACATAACCTTATTTATTGAGTTTTAAACTTTTTGGGTTGTATGGGAGGTGGGTGTGTCCTTAGGAGAATGACGTCCATTTTTCAAAACCATCTTTGTCTTGTCATAAAAAACATACGTGCCAAATTTTAGCTCTGTAGGTTAAACATAGGCTTATTTATTGCGTTTTCAATTTTTGGGTTGTATGGGAGGAGGGCGTGCCCGTGAGCGGATGACGTCCATTTTTCGAAAACATCTTTGTGTTTGTATAAAACACAAACATATAAAATTTTATTGTTGTAGGCTTATTATGAGCTGAGTTATGCAGTGTTAAATTTTCGCGTTGTATGGGAGGTGGGCGTGTCCGTGTGCGGATGATGTCCACTTTTCAAAACCATCTTTGTTTTGTCATAAAAACATACGTGCCAAATTTTAGCTCTGTAGGTTAAACAGAGGCTTATTTATTGCGTTTTCAATTTTTGGGTTGTATGGGAGGTGGGCGTGTCCGTTAGCGGATGACGTTCATTTTTCAAAGACATTTTTGTGTTGATATAAAACACATACATACCAAATTTTATTGTTGTAGGCTAATTATGAGCTGAGTTATGCAGTTTTCAATTTTCGCGTTGTATGGGAGGTAGGCGTGTCCGTGAACGGATTCCAAAAATATTCAATAGTGCAGATCCTTGGGTGCATGTGACCATGTGTACCAAGTTTCATCCAATTATCTGGACTCCTTCTTCTTATCCTGTGTATACGGACAACACACAGACGGACGGACGGACGGACGGACGGATGGACGGACGGACATGGATAGCTCGACTGAAGTGGTGACGCTGATCAAGAATATATATACTTTTCTATACCGGACTCGCTTCGTTCTATGCGTTACAAACGTTTTCACAAAGTTAATATACCCTGACTTTTCAGGTTTAGGGTATAAAAAGGCACACTATAAGAAATAACCTTGTTGTGGGGAAAAATCCCTTCCGAATTCAACTGCGCTGCCGGAGTTAATCAGTGTTAATCAGTTAATCAGTGTCAGTGTCAAAGATGAATTAGATTTGCAGGAGTAGCAGATTCAAACATGGTGGTGTGAAGGTAACTTCTTATGCTGTAGTGCACGCAGAGAAAAAAAACGTTTATCGCCAGTTTGCTGCAAACGAACTTCGTTTGTCATCCTCCAAATCATTGTTTGTAAACGTTTGAACAGTTGGCATAATAATGGTTAGTTGCGGGAAACACGTTATTTAGTTGCAAGACGTTAATTTTGTTTGTCATAAACGGCAGTGATTTTTAAACTGCAGCAACCGAAAAATTTATTTTTTCCAACTGAAAACTTCGTTTGCAGGAAAAGAAATTAATTTGTTATAAGCGAGTAGTTCCCAACTGACAAAAAAAGTTGCTTGATTTCGGTGATGAAAAGCGTTTAATATTTGCCATCAACGAAAAGGAAGTATTTTAAGAGTGTGAACAAACAGACACACAACTGTGAATCACAAGCGCAGTCACACAACTGCTCGCTTTCGTTGATGACAAATGTTAAATATTTGCCATAAACGAAAAAACAAGAATGTGTTACAGCTTAAGTAAATAAATAAAAACTTTTTAACAAAAAAAAAAACCTACTTCAAAATCACTAGAAAGTAAAAAATAATTTTAAATTACTTTTACTATTTATTTCTTGGTCAAATTTGTATTTTTATAATAAATATATTTATTTTTTTATGATAATAAAAGCTTCTAGTCAGCGCTAATCATTGATGTAAAATCATGATTTTTTCGCCATCCCTACTCTATTTAAGACTTTTTTATTTGTAAATATACTGCTTGGGTGACGCTGTATTAATTTGTAATCTTAATTTTTCTTAAATCTTAATTAAAACTAGTAAACCTGTTGCCCGAATTCGAGCAATTCAATAAAAATTAATTGTTAGAAACGATATATTGAGTCTCAATAATGATATAAAAGATCATTATCTGAATGGTTTGACTTTTAACGTTTGATCTGACACAAAATTTTTGAATGTAACTGTCAAAATACGAAGACGGACTTACACTAATATAACAACTGAGAAAAACATTATTACTATTCGAAAACATCGCAGCTTAACTCTTCCAGCTATAAAATATAACTAATGTTAAAAAAAAACGCATTAAAAAATAGATATAATAAATAATACTAAGATATATTTCAGAAATTAATAAAAGGTACTTACAGAACACCTACAACATCGATTTATGACACATTTAGATGAAAAAACACCAAAAAACCCGTTTTTTGAAAACCGTTAAAATTTGACTGAGTCGTTTGCTCGGAAAGTGGAATTTTTGATTTTGGAACTGCATTTTTCGGACAATTGACATTTGAGGAATGCATAAAAGATAATTTTGGTTAAAAATTTTTAGTTTTGAAAAAAATTCAAATTCGATCAACTCATAAGCTCTTCTCAAACTAAATTTCAAATCGATAAAATAACGGATTTTTGTACAAAAATTTTATTTCTGTTTTAAAAGGTTGGGAACCCCCTGAAGTGAAATCACAATTTTTAAAAGTGGTTTGCACATATACAGCCTAAACCTGATTTAATGACATCTAAATCGATAGAATCGGTCCATTGGTCTGGGAGGAGTTGAAGTCACAAAAAAAACCTTAGACTATTAATTATATAGATAGATAAGCAGGATGATTAAAACAGATTCGTGGCTCTATCTTTTAATTGGTTGTAGCTATAATGAAATTTTTTTCAAATATATTGTTTTTGAAGCTTATTGAAGATTTAAAAATTATAAGAACAACATTTTAAAAAAAAAAATTTCGAGCAAAAAACCATAGGGGGTAGCCTTGTTTTTTCGATGACACATAGTATTTATTAATTTTTTTGTCAAACAAAAACAAATTCGTCTTAAATAAACTATATACAATGAAAGAAAATCAAAAATGCAAATTTGAATTTTTTTATATTTACAACAAAAACAACTTTTAATACATTTTTTGAGAAAACATTCATTTTATTGGACTCTTTTTAAAGGCAATGATTAAAATATAAATAATAAAGTAACGGTAAAAACTTTGTTATTATTTTAAAGTCAATTAGTTGCAATTAAATACAAAAAAGAAATAAATTAAATTTTTTAAAAAGTGGCAGAGATATTCGCTTCCAAATACAGAACTTTAAATTTCAGAGAGTTTTTTTCTCTGTCTTGGCGTTTGATAAAAATACACGTTAAACAACTAAAGAAAATATTAAGAAAATTCATTAAAAATACATTTGGCAAGATAATAACCGTAATTGCCAACACATTTCAAAGAAAATTAAACAAAAATTTAGAAAAACAAAAAAAAATTGAAAACTGTTAAAATTTGACTGACTTGTTTGCTCGGAAAGTGGAATTTTTTGATTTTGGAACTGCATTTTTCGGACAATTGACATTTGAGGAATGCATAAAAGATAATTTTGGTTAAAAATTTTTAGTTTTGAAAAAAATTCAAATTCGATCAACTCATAAGCTCTTCTCAAACTAAATTTCAAATCGATAAAATAACGGATTTTTGTACAAAAATTTTATTTCTGTTTTAAAAGGTTGGGAACCCCCTGAAGTGAAATCACAATTTTTAAAAGTGGTTTGCACATATACAGCCTAAACCTGATTTAATGACATCTAAAGCGATAGAATCGGTCCATTGGTCTGGGAGGAGTTGAAGTCACAAAAAAAACCTTAGCCTATTAATTATATAGATGCTATATGTGTGTTGCAGCTGCATAAAAAATATGATTATATTAGCGCCGACTTCGAAGCTCTTATTATCATAAAAAAATAAATATATTTATTATAAAAATACAAATTTGACCAAGAAATAAATAGTAAAAGTAATTTAAAATTATTTTTTACTTTCTAGTGATTTTGAAGTAGGTTTTTTTTTTTGTTAAAAAGTTTTTATTTCTTTCTTTTTAGAGAAAATGATATATATTAAAAAAGTGTATAAATTAATTAAACACCAATTATTTATGCTCATAATATGGAAAAATGCTTTTCTGTCGTTTCTTATTCTGGTCTTTGTCAGTGTGTTTATCAGTACCTACTCTTGTATTTTTATCACTACCCCATTGTCAATATTGACTGAAATATAGTGTGTTTATAATATTGACACGCCTCTTTGTCGAGAATATCACACTCTTTGTCATAGTGTTTTCAATAGTTCTACCCATTCTAACAATGAATTTTACCACCCTTAAGTCCATATGATACAGTTTTTTACACACTGCCACACCCCTTAGTCGAATAACACCCAATCCTTCGGTAGTAATTTGTAATAATTGTGCCTGCGTCTGTACTTTTTCAGTTAGTAGTGTCAGTATTCGATTTAGTGTTTTCTAATATTGCCACACCCCTTTGTCGAATGACGCCCACTTTATTCACAATAACTTGTTATAAGTGTGCCTACCTCTATACTAAATATCAGTACTCTAGTGTCAATATTATTCGCGATACAGTGTATTTTATATATTGCCACACCCCTTTATCAAACAAGGTCCACTGTATTGAAATTAATTGTTTTATAACTGTGCCTACCCCTGTAGTTAACTTTAGTACTCTAGTGTCAATATTATTCGAGATACAGAGTTTTTCTAATATTGCCACACCTCTTTGTCGACTAACGCCCACTTAATTGACTGTTATTTTTTACCTACCCTTGCATTTTTTCTGTGAATTTTATTAACTCTAGTACTCTAGTGTCAATATTTACTGAAATACAGTGTTTTTCTTACAGTGACACGCCCCTTTATCGAATACCGCCCACATTACTGACAGTTATTTGTTATATTTGTACCTACCTTTGTACTTAATTTTAGTATCGTAGTGTCAATAGTAATCGAGATACAGTGTTTTTTTTTAATATTGCCACTCCCCTTCTCGATTAACGCCCATTTTTTTTTTACAAAAATTTGTAGTGATTTTTCCTACCTTTGTAATAAATTTCTGTACCCTAGTATCAATATTATTCGAGACACAGTAATTCTCTGATATTGCCACACCCCTTTGTCGAATTACGCCCACTTTTGTTATAGTAATTTCCAATAATTGTACCTACCTCTGTACTTAATTTCAGTACTCTAGTGTCAATTTTCGTCGAGATACAGAGTTTTTACAATATTGCCACACCCTTTTTTAGAATTACGCCCACTTAAGTGATCGCCATTTTTAATACTTGTGCTTGCCCTTGTAATTTTATCGTGAATTTTATTACCGTAGTGTCAATATTTACTGAGATACAGTGTTTTTCTTATACAGACACGCCCCTTTTCCGAATACCGCCCCCTTTCATAAACGGGCACCTCCGCGTTGATAATCTCTATATGTTGACAAAAAATTACGGCAATCGGGCAAGTACTTTAGGAGTAATCGATGTACATACATTCACAAAAAAAAAAAAAAAAAAAAAAAAAAAAACAGAGAAACCAACCAACTTGAGAACCTCCTCCTTTTTGAAGTCGGTTAAAAATTCATTCTAGACAATATCACACAATAGCTCAATGGAAGCATGCTAGACTGGCACGCGGGAGACGTGGGTTCGATTCTTGGCTGTGTAAGTATCAAAAATTTTAATTTAATTATTGAAATTCTAATTCTGTTTAATTAACTGCTTGGTCAAAAGGAACCGTCAAAATAAGTTTTACTTAAAAAAACATTGATTAAAAAAAAAAAAATATTTGGTGTTCCTGTTGGGGATTGAACCCAGGTCCATCGAGTTCCTAGACTCGACCGCCAGCACACTCGGCTAAACTTGAGCTTCTAAGGCAATGATAAAATTTCATTAAGTTCGATGTTTTTTCGTTGCAAGCAAGAATATGTTTAAGTTGATGACAGCTGAATATTCGTTTGCGGCAAATAAAGTTCGCAAACGAAGTATAGTTGGTGAATTTTTCAGTTGCGGTAAACGAAAAATTTCTTTGCGTGTGTAAATATCTGGTCAATGGTAGATTTTTCAGGTCTGAAACAACACTAATAAAGTTCCATAAAACGCTCGACAGGACCTAATTGCAAAAGTTGAGATCGCTATTCTTGTGAATTGGGAACAACAATTTGAGCGCACATTCTTATGAGTTCAAAAAAACTCTTATTTATAAACCTTTCAGAGCTCACATAATAAAAACTTAAAAACGCTCATATATATGATGTTTTTTTGAACACTCATAATTATCACTCGACACATCAATATATTTCAGAGTAGCTCTCTCGATACATAAAGCTTTAAATACACTTTTACTGAAGCATTTGTTATTTAATAACACGGAGTAAGCTCAACACTTTGGACATTCATTAAAATAATGCTAAGAGAACTTGCGAGGAGAAAAAATTTAAATGTTATGGTTGAGAAATTAACATAAACAAATATAATTATGATTCGAGAAAGGGTCTATACGTTTTGTTTTCGTCTCTTTCAAAATCTCTTTCAAAGACTCTAAAATATGACTCTAATTAGACTACGAAAGCATTCATAATTCTGACTCTAAAAACACACACATTTTGGACTCTTATAAGAGTCATAATTTTACTTCCATAATTTGCGGAAACTTACTCGAGATATATTGAATAAACCACGATACGGAAATAATTACTCATCGCCACTCAGCTGGTAGCCTTCTAGGGATGTGTGCGTTCTCTAAGTTGGCCATAGGCATGAGCAATTTGTCTTCTACGGCTGGACGATCAATTTCTATTGAAAATACTTTCTGTGTCAGATGGTGATCAGAAAAGTCTGCCTAGATTTGTTGGATCCGATACCACATATTACTAAGCACACACATCCACGGCCACCACTTTTGCCGAAGCTCATCATACAAATTGCAAAATTCGCACTCCAAAGGCGAAATGATTCGAGGGACTTTAGATTAGTAGACCTAAAAATAATATTTACTATTTCGTGGGACAATGATAATGACTTGAAAATAACTTGGTGATTTCATGTAATCTAAACGTGAAATTATTGGCACATCATGCGATCGGGCCACCCATAAATTGGTGGACTTGTTTTCCATACCTTGTTGTCTTTTAAACGACTAACCTGTTGCTGAAAAGAAACTACTTAATTCCTCCGCATCTTCAGCACTATTCAGAACGGCCTTTATCTCTAACTTTTCTTCAATATCGGTTGCCTCATCCATATAATTGTCTACATCATGAGTCTTTCTCCTCAAACTTTTTTTAAGGAATTAAACCCTTTATATAAATGGGTTTAATTCCTGTCCCATAATTCAATCGATTTGCTCCTCACATCATTTTCGTTTTTCTAGATTCATATTTTTTGCATTCAGTTCACGAACCAAAATCGTTATAACATCACTTACGTCAATGCCTTCTCTCTTCATTTCAGGTACAATGAAATAAAATAAAGAAGTAAATGACATACTAGCAAAATATATTCACAAACAGCAGCGAAATACCTAAAAAAAAAATTGATTTGTTGTAATAATAACAATTATAATTTCAGAAATTCTGAGATATATAGTAATACACCTTTAAAACCCGTTGTGGTTTGGATAGACCCATTCGCTAATGGGAGTTTAAAGTTTTTTAAGTGGAACCTAAACGCTGTTATCTAAACTTACGACGTACGTGTAATATGATGTGCTGTTGAAACCTTCCTTGATATCTAGATAAACTTCAAAACACATTTCCTTGTTATCGATAGATTTTTCAATTTAATTAAAGCCTCCTTTAGCGCTGACTCTATAAATTTTTCATTTTAATAATTATGTTAAACTCTGCATAATGATTGTGTTGATAATGCCTGAAAATAAAGTTAAGTGAAAGGCTCGTTCTGTATCATAGAGCCCTTGATGTAAGGTTTAAAAAGTTTTAGTTGGTTATTGTCTTGGTTTTGTCTATCTTTCATTTAAATGCTTCAAGGTTTCCCATGAAAAGAGGTCTGACAGTGGCTAAGTTTTCCTAAAGTCATGAACTCAATAGATCTATTGAAGTTCCTGATGGAGTTCTTTTAGCATTTTTCTAGCACTTTTGAAGTTGGAAAGTGTACAGGAGTAGGAAATTGCAAATGAAGATGACCCTATTGTAAGTTAATGTTAAGTGTATCGTTAATATAGATTCAGAATAATATTTGTTGATCAACGGTCTACTAAAGTCGACAGAAAGTTGTCGTTTTAGCTCTTGTGGTCAGAAAAAGTATAAGTAAAGTTGCCTCGACTTTCTAACTTAATTTTAATAAATTTAACACTGAATATCTCAACAACGAAAGGTAAGATAAATTATATATAATATACCAAAAATGATTTCATAGTATAATAATTTACTATAGAATTGCTCTAATTTCAACACATCATCAGAGACATAATTATAATAATTATTGATTAAATAGACTGTGTATAAATAGGTTTCCCCCCACAAACAAAGAAAAAAAATGCAGAAAAAGCTAAATTAAAACCCATTAATAGCAGTAGCAACAACAACAAATAACAAAAAAAAAAAAAACAACAATAACAATCTTAATGAAAAATAATCCCAAATGACTCTAGCATGAATCTATAATCAACGAGATAAAAACTGATTTATGTGTCAATTTGATACAAAACAAAGAAGAATAGAACACAAGCCCGGATAAAACAGTTAGACAGTCAGACGTATACACTAATAGATTAAGAATTTGGTGGCATAGAAATAAACTATATTATATATCTCCCAAAAGAGCGGCATAGATTTGAGAGAATATTTATTGTAAAAATAATAAACAACAACCATATTTGGCTGAACTCATAAAGCTAACTTGTAGACAAAAGAAGTTTATAAATAAGTTTTTGGAAATCTTTGATAAGTCAAAGAATTAACGTAATGGAGTGATTAGGGTAAGATTTATAGCACAACAAAAATGAAATACTGACATGTTATATGAAGAGAAATGATGTACTTGTTAACAAATGAAAACTCTCACTTTTAGCAAGAGTTTGGCAAAAAGTGTGAGATATGTAAAAGTTTTTGGGTTGCAATTATATTTTTATAAATTTTTAAAAGTAAATACTTTTATTAAAAGACAAAGGAAAGCAAATAAGAGCTCAATACTTCTTCAATTAGCTTAAATATATGTGAATACCATGAAAAATACATATTTTATGCAATAAAATGACAAAATATCGATTATTTGAGGTCTCAAAAGAGTTTGTAAAGATGAAAAAATTTGAATTTTTTTTTTTTCAAATTTGAACGCTGATGCCAAAATTTAAAATTTGATGGTAAAAAAATTTTGTTTAAAATTAAATTTAAATATTAAGTTATTTTATTGATAGCATAGTTATTGTTATAAAAAAAGGTTTTTAAAATAATACCCTGAATTCCTGCATCATCTCCACTATTATCATGTGTTGTAATATAAAACCTTTAACGTTGAAAATTACTACTGTAAGAGTCAGCCTATGTTTAACGCCGACTGGCTTTACTTCAAAAAAAAAATGTATAGAAAAAACCGTCTGATAAGTCGACGTTCATATGTGAATTTCCCACAGCAATTAAAATTGTGTAACTCTGTCTAGAGTTCGAAAAAAGTACGAATACAACAAAACAAAAAAAAAAACAATAATCACACACACAATAGGATAAAAAATTAAAAGGATCGTCTTGCAAAGACAGCTAGGAGGTCGCTCAGACGTGGCAAACCATGTCAAGCTAGAAATGGCCAAGTTGTCCTTTTTTGCTACATTCATACAGACACACTCATCACACTCGGCTTACAACCCAAACCATAATATTTTTATTCAAAGGACTCTCACACACACACACAAACATACATTGTCATTGTTGCACAAACATTATCAGAAGAACTTAAAAAATTGCACAACTATAGAAGAAAAAGCAACAAAATAAAAAAGAATAGACGAAGAAAAAAAAACCGAAAAATAAACACGCCCGTATAGTTGGAGTCGATCACAATATACGGGCGGTCAAAAGTGCAAAAATAGTCTTTTATTTCAAATGTGTTGTTGTTAAGGATATATGATAAAAACAACTGTGTAAACAGATTTTGCACAAAAAAGCCAACAAAAAAAAAAACGAAAGAAAACAAGGCTCAAAGAAGAAAACACTAACAATGTAAAAGTATTTGTATTTGCTTATTTTTCTGTTTTGGTTGTTGGTGCATGTGTTGGTTTTTTTTAGAATAACTTAAATGTGCAGGATAATCTTTAATTTGGTGTAAGTAAGAGAGTATCCTTTACAATATTATTGAATATGTAGGTAGTTTTTTTATACTTATTCGATTGAGTCCAATTATTACAATAGAGTTGAAGAAAGCCACCAACACATGTAAGTTGAATAAAATCATTACATGTTTATTTGATTAAACCTGTCAAAACTGCAATACTTTTTTTTCATTTAAGAACAAACAGTTAGATTTTTAAGTTATTCGAATTATAACTCTAGTAAAATATCATTTTTGATGAAAAAAAAAGTCAAAGTCGAATTCAAAATAAAAATCAAAGTCAAAGTCAAAGTCAAAGTCAAAGTCAAAGTCAAAGTCAAAGTCAAAGTCAAAGTCAAAGTCAAAGTCAAAGTCAAAGTCAAAGTCAAAGTCAAAGTCAAAGTCAAAGTCAAAGTCAAAGTCAAAGTCAAAGTCAAAGTCAAAGTCAAAGTCAAAGTCAAAGTCAAAGTCAAAGTCAAAGTCAAAGTCAAAGTCAAACTCCTGTTCAAGTCCAAGTTCAAGTTCAAGTTCAATTTCAAGTTCAAGTTCAAGTTCAAGTTCAAGTTCAAGTTCAAGTTCAAGTTCAAGTTCAAGTTCAAGTTCAAGTTCAAGTTCAATTTCAAGTTCAAGTTCAAGTTCAAGTTCAAGTTCAAGTTCAAGTTCAAGTTCAAGTTCAAGTTCAAGTTCAAGTTCAAGTTCAAGTTCAAGTTCAAGTTCAAGTTCAAGTTCAAGTTCAAGTTCAAGTTCAAGTTCAAGTTCAAGTTCAAGTTCAAGTTCAAGTTCAAGTTCAAGTTCAAGTTCAAGTTCAAGTTCTAGTTCAATTTCAAGTTCAAGTTCAAGTTCAAGTTCAAGTCCAAGTTCAAGTTCAAGTTCAAGTTCAAGTTCAAGTTCAAGTTCAAGTTCAAGTTCAAGTTCAAGTTCAAGTTCAAGTTCAAGTTCAAGTTCAAGTTCAAGTTCAAGTTCAAGTTCAAGTTCAAGTTCAAGTTCAAGTTCAAGTTCAAGTTCAAGTTCAAGTTCAAGTTCAAGTTCAAGTTCAAGTTCAAGTTCAAGTTCAAGTTCAAGTTCAAGTTCAAGTTCAAGTTCAAGTTCAAGTTCAAGTTCAAGTTCTAGTTCAATTTCAAGTTCATGTTCAAGTTCAAGTTCAAGTTCAAGTTCAAGTTCAAGTTCAAGTTCAAGTTCAAGTTCAAGTTCAAGTTCAAGTTCAAGTTCAAGTTCAAGTTCAAGTTCAAGTTCAAGTTCAAGTTCAAGTTCAAGTTCAAGTTCAAGTTCAAGTTCAAGTTCAAGTTCAAGTTCAAGTTCAAGTTCAAGTTCAAGTTCAAGTTCAAGTTCAAGTTCAAGTTCAAGTGCAAGTTCAAGTCTAAGTCCAGTACAAGTACAGGTACAGGTATAAGTACAAGTACAGGTGCAGGTATAAGAACAAGTTTATATACAAGTACAATCACAAGTACAAGTAGATTCACAATGACATCCTTGCAATGTGACGTAAATCATCCTTGAATATACTTTACTTCATGTTAGTAAGGACACAGCAAACCTGAGCTTCATACTACGAGTAGGATCGGATAAGGATTTATAAAATAATTCTTCTTTTTCCATGGATAAAGATGAGTACTAGGATTGACTTTGGACAAAGATAAAAAAAATTGTTTGGGACAAGAGTTAAGATAAGAATTTTTCAAGGATTAGGCTAGAGTTTGGCACGTTTAGTATTAGGTAAGTATTAGAACAATTGTAGCTATAAGAGCAATGATAAGGGAAAGTATTTGGATAAAGACAAGGATTAATATGATACATAAATAGTGGGACGAGTGTCATATATAAGCACCATGGTAAGTTAGTATCGGGCAAAAGTATTTGTACGAGCATTAAGACAAAGATTATAACAAGAATTTAGATCAGGATTTTCTAAGGTTTGGGACAAGGATTAGGATAATGGATTAGGATTAGGATAATAAAATATTAAGATAATTTAATCTTTTAATAATCTAATCTTTTAGTTTAAGAAAAAGATCAGGATAAGATTGAGACTTTAATGATTAAGACTAGGATTTTGACAGGAGTAGGACAATGGTATAGGAAAAAATTGTTTGACACGGATAAAGACACGTTTCTGAACAAGGCAAAGCAATTAAACAAGGACATTAACATAGATTAAATTTAGCATTTGGACAAGAATTACGACAAACATATGAACAAGGCTTAGGATAGTTGAAATGTCAAGTTACAGAATTGCGATCAGAACCGGAATTTGTTTAGATCAAAAATTGGATTTAAGCTTAGGACTTGGATAAGGACACAATTTCTCTCCTACCTTTCTATATCCTCATTTTAGAAACAAAACAGACTTGACTGAATAGGTTTGACACGCGAAATTCTTGGCTCAAAAGTAAAAAAAAATGAGTATAAGAATAGGGTCAAGAAGGATAAACTCAAAAAAAAAACATATATCTTTCTCCGAAACAAAACTTTCTGTATTTTCAATAATAGCAATTTTCTATTTTTCAAATAAAATTTTCTTCAATTAGAATAAATTTTCACATTTTCGAAGACATATATTATGAAAATATTTCAATGTCTCTGATTATGATAATTTTTTTTCTCACACAAAAAATTCTCATTTAAAGAGAAAAATTTATTGAGTAAGAAAAATTTTTCCTCTATATTGATAAAAAATTCACTATGAGAAGTATTTTTTTCAATAAAAACCTTTTTCAATAAAAATCTTTTCTTAAAAATAAAAAAGTCTTTTTTTTAAAAAAACAATATTTTTACATTTTTCCATATATTTCTTTTTATCATTTTAACGGAATTTTTAGGATCACTTAAAAAGAAAAGCATTCTCTGAAGCAAAGTCTACCATTTTTCTCTAAATATGATGCCTTTTTTATCATATTCCGATAAATTTTTTTCTGAGTGTAAGTTTTGAAAAAGAATTTGGAAATTATTTGAACAAGGATTTGGACATGAATTAAAACAAAATTAAAACAAGGCTAAAGATAAAGATATCGTCATGAATTAGAACAAAAAGTGGAACAACTATTAGAACAAAGATTAGGAAATGGACTTCTATGAAGATGAGGTAAGGATGAGAACAATGCTTTTGTACACAAAAAACTTAAAGATTACGAAACAGATTTTGCAAAACATAAATTAAAAAAAATTTGTTTTGTAAGTTATCTAAACTTCGTTAAATTTTTAGTTCATAAAGAAAAAAATTTTACATAATTTTTTTTACCAGTGGCGTCCGTGGCCATGCTTAAAGCTGTTGGGTCTATCAGAAACAAGAAAAAATAGCAAAGTTTGGAGAAGGTTTTTGGATAGAAAAAAAATTAATGAAGCAATTTAAAAGTTTCTGGAAGTAAACGAAATTTTTTTGCTTTAAATAAAGATGACTCCGAGACAACGTTTTTCGAGTTTGCGTGCAGAATATCTCAAAATCTATGCAACCGATCAAGATGAAATTTAAAACACTTAGTTTTAATAATATTAACAACACTTTTGTAGAGAGCGTTTTGACGTAGAATTACGCCTTACAGCGTGGTTTTAACAGAAAATAACAGTTTTAACAGATTTTTTCAAGGCCATGAAACTTTTTTGGCGAATACTTTAGGGTATACCTACAGCCTTTAATACTCATCGTTCAAAAATAATATATGTACTAAAATATTGGATATATCTTGCGCTGAATGAATATCTAATTTTGGACTTTGTCACTATTATATTTAAGTCACGAAATAGTAAAATATATGAAGAAAAATGCATGTGTTTATATCAGAAATGGTATGGTATGGTATGGTATGGTATGGTATGGTATGGTATGGTATGGTATGGTATGGTATGGTATGGTATGGTATGGTATGGTATGGTATGGTATGGTATGGTATGGTATGGTATTATGGTATGGTATGGTATGGTATGGTATGGTATGGTATGGTATGGTATGGTATGGTATGGTATGGTATGGTATGGTATGGTATGGTATGGTATGGTATGGTATGGTATGGTATGGTATGGTATGGTATGGTATGGTATGGTATGGTATGGTATGGTATGGTATGGTATGGTATGGTATGGTATGGTATGGTATGGTATGGTATGGTATGGTATGGTATGGTATGGTATGGTATGGTATGGTATGGTATGGTATGGTATGGTATGGTATGGTATGGTATGGTATGGTATGGTATGGTATGGTATGGTATGGTATGGTATGGTATGGTATGGTATGGTATGGTATGGTATGGTATGGTATGGTATGATATGGCACGGAAGTTATGATAGGAATTTTTTTTTTCAATACAAATACATTTTTCCGATTGGTCTTCAGATCTCTGCAGACAGTGGAAAACCTCAAAGAGTCATGTAAGCCTTCTTGAGAACATGAACAAGAACATGAACATGAGTCGTTCGGAGTCGACATAAATGATTCAGATCTAGTTCTTGAACAATTGTTCATTAAAAATTAATAACACGCACAACAAAATTTATCATAAGAAGTTCGTGCAAAGTTTTGCCTTGTTTTTATTTATATTTTTTTTAATAAATATAAATAAAAATCACAAATGTTTAATCAAATAAATATTGATTAAACATTTGTGAAAACTAACAATCTTAATAAAAATTAAGCTTCTTTAACGCAGTCCTTAAATTCTACTTTCCCGTTCGCTAGTCTGTAATTTATCGCACACAGTTATGCTGTCCCGACAAGTCTGCTGCGTTCATGAAGAGTTTTCAACTGTTTATGTGAAAAAGTAGATTTTTGTGATATATTAAAAATTAATGCTGCTGCCGATAGCACCGTAAAATTGTTCGAATTTTTAATGGGTTTCTGATTGTCGCACGTTTATAATACCTACAGCACAAAAATATTTGCACAAAACTTTGGCGCTAATTTCCGCTACAACAACAACAACATGAACACTCTACTTTTCTATACCATTCAATATGATGCTTGACACAGCATCCATACCCCGAAGCAGTGGAAAATTGACGATAAGTTTGGCACCGGAACAAATCCAGCAACAACAACAATAGTAAAGAATGAAAAATGAAGAAAAAAAAAAAACAGTAACAACTGTTAAAATATGCTGGCTCTTAAATTTTCTTATCGCCCGCCATGGACTGTAAAATTGTCCAGAATGGCGACCACAGTCTTGTTGGCATGGCCGCCTCTGTAACGTTTGATGGCGGCGCCATTTTTGTTTGCTGTGCTGCCAAAGAGCTCTGATGTCGCATTGTGTGAGCAGAGTTTTCTTGAAAATTTGTAGCGCTTCATTATTTCCACTCATCGTAGATTTTAATATTTTTGCGATTGTATAATGCTTAAAACTTCCGCTTTTTCATTTTGTATTTTTCGATTTCCGGTCGGTGTAATTTTCAAGTGATTTCAAATAAACCCATGCTTGGGCAGATGGAGTGGCAGCAGCAGTAGGGTAATAATTTTTCAGGAGACCAAGAAGTTGCTCATTCAAAGCAGACCAACGACTTACTCCTATCAGGTCATCATCCAATTCGCCATTCCGCACTTCACTCAAGTATTTTCTGCTGACAATGCTTTGGAGCAGTTTTTTTTTCTTTTTTGTGTTTTTCTTTCTTTGCCTTCGTCTACGTCTTATGTTGATATGATGTAGATGATGACGTGGATGCCGCGTTTGCCGGTGGGTTCAAATCAAACGCCAACGGCATGATTTGCTGGTTATTTGTTTGCCACACTCTACCGTTCATTACATCAATACGTTCGTTCATTCATTCATTCAGTCATTGTGCCGTCTTCCGTCTGCTTTTTAAAATGTTCACTGATGCGCAACGAATTTCTTAATGGCGCATTTACTGTCGTCGATTCTGGCTTTCGATTCCTTGGCGTCTTCTTCAAGCTACCAAACATTATTATTATTATAACGGTACACACAATTTGATTGCTTTGTCATTTTATCCTGTTGTCAGAAGTTCAGTGTCGATGTTTTTGTTATTATTGTTGTTGTTGTTGTTGTTTGTCTGCTGGCCATCATCACAGCTTTTGCAGATTTTTCAGTTTCATTTTAAAATGACTTTTCCGTTTCCGGGCGCCATTAATACACATTTTTATCGCATGTGATAAGTTTCACTGCATGGCACTTTTGCAAAATTATCCTTACCAGCCACAAGCATCTTGATTGCTTAACCATTAATATAAGAGTTATGATGTGTAGACATGGTCTGGAAAAGTGTTCATAATTTTGGCAATAAAATTTGTGAGAGGTGAAAACTCGCCTTAAGCGCATTTTCACATAAATAATGTTTGTGTTTGTTTTTTTTCTGTAATTTTTTTTTCAGTTAAGTTTTAATGATGGCTGGTTGTTTGTTGGAATTTATTACAATCGTTTAATAAACTTGTTAAATAAGGCAGCAAAAATATGTTTTAAGTGCCAGTTAAATAATCTGTTGTATTTAATTTCTTAATTATGAACTGAACATTGAAATGGCTGTGTCACAAGTAGACGAGATTGTCATAAAAATAGTATTGCAATTTTTAAAAAATGTAATCGTTTAACGTGCATGTTCATTAGAACGAAAAAATTTTTATGAAAAAACAAGTAAAGAAAGTCTAAAGTCGGTCTAGGCCGACTATGAAATACCCTAAACCCACTTTAAAAAAAAAAAAAAAAATTATTGCAAATGGGCGTGTCCGTGGGCGGATAAAGTCCATTTTTCCAAACCATCTTTGTCTTGTCATAAAAAACATATGTGCCAAATTTTAGCTCTGTAGGTTAAACACATGCTTATTTATTGCGTTTTCAATTTTTGGGTTGTATGGGAGGTAGGCGTGTCCGTGATCGGATGACGTCCATTTTCCGAAGACATATTTGTGTTGGTATGAAACACATACATATCAAATTTTATTGTTGTAGGCTAATTATGAGCTGAGCTATGCAGTTTTCAATTTTCGCGTTGTATGGGAAGTAGGCGTGTCCGTGGGCGGACGATGTCCATTTTTCAAAACCATCTTGTTTTTGTTATAAAAAACATGCGTGCCAAATTTTAGCTCTTTAGGTTAATTAGAGGCTTATTTATTGCGTTTTCAATTTTTGGGTTGTATGGGAGGTGGGCGTGTCCGTGAGCGGATGACGTCCATTTTTCAAAAACATCTTTGTGTTGATATAAAACACATACATACCAAATTTTATTGTTGTAGGGTAATTATGAGCTGCTCATTTATGCAGTTTTAAATTTTTGCGTTGTATGGGAGGTAGGCGTGTCCGTGGGCGGATTCCAAAAATATTCAATAGTGCAGATCCTTGGGTCCATGTGATCATGTGTACTAAGTTTCATCCAATTATCTCAACTCCTTCTTCTTATCCTGTGTATACGGACAACACACAGACGGACGGACGGACGGACGGACGGACGGACGGACATAGATAGCTCGACTCACGTGGTGACGCTGATCAAGAATATATATACTTTTCTATACCGGACTCGCTTCGTTCTATGCGTTACAAACGTTTGCACAAAGTTAATATACCCTGACCTTTCAGGTTTAGGGTATAAAAAGTCCGATAAGTGGGCTCTGATGTTATAAAGGTGCTCCAAAAACCACTTTTGAATAATTTTTTCAAATCGTAGTAAATTTGCCAAAGCAGTTGTCATTGCCATGAAGAATATTGCCAAATACTGCAAACAAAAAAAAGTAAGGTAAGGTTAATCCGACTGTCTTCTTTTGGAGTCTGACATAGACCATACGGTCCATAGTGGTGCCGGTTGGTGAAAGGAAATAAGTGAAAATCCCCAAAGATTCACATGGATTTTGCATAGAGGATAAAATGTTTCTTATACAGCTCATCAAGATTTAAGAAATCTGCTTGTTCGGGGAAATTCACACATTGCGAAATCATTTCATAGTACTACAATGAGCCAGAAAATATTTTATACAAAGATTATAAAATTTTTTTTTTTTAAAACCGAACCAATCTATAATATAATGATTGAAAGCTTAAAAGCTCAAATTAAAAATTTCTCAAAACATGAGAATTGGATTCAAGCCGTTAATGTTTATCGAATCTGTTTTGCGAAATTTTATCACATTTGTTACAATACGAAATATTGAATATTCAGTACTTAAGTACTTTTAAATACACTTACTTATTATAAATAAAATCTACTAAACACCTACTAAAAAACGTTGAAACGAGTCCTCATGCAACCCTTAATGCCTAGGCATGCAAAACACTGAACTCTGGATGGTATTTTAATATTGTTGGCTTAATTTAGGGTGTGCTACTTCTTTGTATAGTCTATATGGGGATTTTCAGCATCTTTTGCCAATTTTTTTTTATAATGGCATAAGGCTATACGGGCCTGTCTATTAGAGTGGGTCGAAAAAAAAAGTTTGAAAAAACCACCCCCTATTTTAAAGTTGACCTCGAGAGGATTCCGAAAACAAAAAAAATTTTTTTTTTGGATCACCGGAAAAACAGCCAAAATGGTCTTTTTTGCATAACTTAACAATTACATGTCAGATCTTAAAAAAATATATGTTGTTGAAAAGGGCTTTACGAGCACTACAATGTTTTCTTAGAACATTTTTACTTCTCAGGTCATATTCAACTAGTAAGGCCCATCAGCCCGATTTATCCCCCTTAAATTTTTTTAGTAGATTGTTTTAGGATTGTTTTTTGTCTGAGTTTTGAATCTAGTCAGACTCTCGAATATTTGACACTGCTGGATAAAGATAGTGGTCGGTCATATGAACGTGGTATGCTAGACGTTACATCCTCTTTTTTAGTGTAGGAGTTACTGCAGTGTTCTTGAATAAAATTATGCTCAGTCATACCGATTCTTTAGATTGTCGATTGAATGAGTGTAGTCTTTCCAAGATAGCTTCTTCGAGTCTCTAATAGCTTTCTTGTAAATACTAAGAATTACTTTGTTTGCCACATGTTCTCCCTATAGCACTGGTTGAATGATTTTCTGACGTTTTTTCTAAGATAAGAGAGATCCTTACTCCACTAGAGAGGAAACGATTTTTTTTCTACCCCCATTACAAGGACACGAGACCCTAAAAGCAACCTGCATGTTTTTTCAAGGGACTCAACAGAAGAATAATGTTCCTCCACTGTCGAAAAGTGGGTGTACTTTATATTAAGGAGTTTTGGTCGAACCACTCTGAAAAATTTGACTCAGTTAGTGTGTTTGGAATTACGAAAGGGTTGAAGAGAATTTCAAGTTGAATAGAAATAATCTATGATCTGAAAATGACCCTTTGCTGAACACTCTTCAGTTTATTATTTTAAGTGACTCGTTGTCGGAAAGAAGCGTTATGTCTAACACCTCTTTCCAACCATTAAAAATGTCGGTGCTAGGAAAAATGAATGTTGGTGTTTTTCTCAGTTTTCATACGTTTAGGTTAGAGTTAATAATGAAGTCAAATAAAAACTGACCAATTGTGTTGATTTCTGTACTACCCCATAGCGTGTGTCTCGTATTTACTTCGCACCCCATGAAAATGATGATTATTTGAAGTGTCGCCATGGCCACAAACTACCTCTCTTCCTCTGGTGGAGCATCTCTATTATGGCCCAAGCAGGCTGAGGATATAAGGTGCCGCCTAAAGATTTATTGAAATATCCTAAAGGACTGGATGTAGGATACCATAATGTTCAACTTAAATGACCACTTAATTGAGAGAGAAATATATTCTCATACCATATTCTCCTAAGGATTCTTTTGACAGCCCAAAAATCATTATTCGCCCTGTTTCATAAATATAAAACCACTCCAAAGCTAAGCATAGAACGCGTGAACTTCAAAGTAGAAAGTGATATTTTTTAATTCGACGGTAAAAAAAAAATATTTTTTCTAAATGCAATGAGATTCCAGACTATCCGATCTTAAAAAAGGACGGTTTACTAACAGAGCACTGTCTAATTGGAAACCATGGCCTAAGATTAAGCATCCTCCACAACGATTTCTGCAGAAGCTAACAAAATACAACTCAAAATTAAAAACACTCCTATTTGTACCTCAATAGTTAGTAGCCTTAAGTACTTTCTTTGCATATATTCAAATTTAATCCAAAAAAAATATTTTTGATTTCTCAAGGCTGCATGGGTTATCTGTATCGTCTAAAAACGAAAAAGCTTCTCTAATTAAATGGCTTTAAGGAAAATTGAGTATTTGTCTTAGTTGTTTGCGGTGACCAAAAAGTTGACTAATAGGCACACAACTTTTAGCCAGAACTTTCATTCTGCTTTTATTAAATTTTCCTCTCTTTACTATACTGTCATACTATGTCTTAAAACAGTGTGGCAAACACACTCTGAAACCAAAAAGCAACAACTCAAAAATAAAAATGCGTAATTTTCACAAAAAAGCTCAACAAATAAAATCGTAAAAGCTTTACTACAAATTTTATTATTATTTTTAAAGGTAATCAAAAAGGAGTTTTTGTTCTTAGAAAAAATTTATAATTTTTAAAAAAAACTTAATCTTGCGTACTGCGTTAGGGGTATATTAAATTTGTCACATCGTGTGTAACGCCCATAAGTAGGCGTGGTAGGTATAGAAAAGTGTATATATTTTTGATCAGCATCACCACCTGAGTTGATTCAGCCATGTCCGTGTGTCTGTCCGTTTGTAATTCTGTATGTCTCTCTGTCTGTCTTACATTTTACAGCCGTACGATTACAGCCGTAATTTTGAAAATACATATCGTACTGAAAGTAAATATTTGAGCTTTTTTTTTAAAAAACAAAGATCAAGTTCGAGAATGGTTCAAATCGAATGAACACCACGCCTACCTCTCATACAACCTCAATAATTAAAACTCTATAAAGATGTTAATATTTAAGTTATACAACTTAAATTTGTTAATTGTGCGTTCTGTCAAAACTGAGGTATGTTACACGCCCACCTATTTTGTGATCAATCTCGGCGGAATGACCCAGTTAGCAGCTTTTCTCGAAAATTGGTAACAATTTTTTTTCTACGTTATCCTGACGTCAATAAATCAATTACAGACACATCCGAATTTTGTAGAAAAACTCTTACATTTAATTCGAATTTAATGATTTTATTACGTTTTTTTGTACTGAAATTGTAAATGAATATATAAAAAAAGCAAAGAATAAATTTTTTTTTTACTTTAAAACATTTGTTTGTTATTCGGCTTCGGCCTTCGGCCGATTATTTACATTTTGCAGAAGAATCGGCTTCGGCTTCGGCAAAAATGCACATTCGGTCGGACACTACATAATATAAAAACACTATTTAAAAGTTCATATTTGACCTAAAGAGATAAAACTAGGTATGGGTGCATTTCATACCAGAAATGAGGTGTGCACAAAAATGGGCGCCATATGCTCACCGGCACGCCCACCTCCCATGCAACCCACTATGCAAAAACTCTATAAAAAGGTTTATATATGAGCTATGAAGATAAAACTTGGTTTGTTAGATTATTGTGTCAAAAATAAGATGTGTTCACAAAATGGACGTCATGCTCCCATGAACATGCCCACCTCCAATACAACCCACAATATTAAAAACACTATTAAAAGGTTCTTATTTGACCTAGGGAGATAAAACTTCATATGGGAGCATCTTATATCAAAACTGAGATGTGCGCTACAAAAAAAAAAATGGGCGTCATCTGCCCACCAACACGCCCACCTATTATGTAAACTAGATAAGCTAATCCTGTATTAATTCTATAGGTAGATAGAATGCATGGATTTTGATAGGAAGTAATGTCTATTGTTAGTATTTTATTATAGTATTTTAATATATATTTCAATATTATGGGAGTTTTAGGGTATTCCATAGTCGGGCTAGACCGACTTTAGACTTTCTTTACTTGTTTGTATTTCAAATATTTCGTATCTTATTTCTATAGCCTGGTTTTCACTTTTTTCGATGTTCAGTTGTCAGTCGAATGAAAAATTTCAACAATTGTTCAATGTTCTTCGAAAAATTTTGACAGAAAAGAAAAAACCTGATATATTGAAAGATTTTAAGCAAAAAATTTCCTAAAATAGTTATTTATTCGATAATTTAGGGTTTAAACTTTCATGTAAAATTGAATCTGACATAGTAGAAACCAAGTATAATTGCATTAAAAATAACTGGAGACGCAGTCGACAGGCAGCAAATGTCATTGTATAGAACCCATGTTTTCTTATGTAGTTGAACAATTACATGGCAACATGGCAGCACGACAGCAGGGCTTCAGCAGCAATTGCCGCCAACATAAATATATTTCTATTTTTCTGGCGACAATATCTGAATTATGTTTGTAGTAGGCCTATTAAGTTTGTCAACATGATTCCAAAACAAAAAAAAAAAAAAAATTTTTTTACACAAACGAATTTAAGGTGGGACATAACATTCGCGGCAGAGAAAACAGACTTTTTTTTTAAAAATTCATAACTCAGTCAAAAACTAACATTTTTTCCAAAATTTAATTGTTTATTATTGTAGAGAATTGAACAAACTACAAGAAAAAATTTCAAAAAAATATATATTTCACTCAAACATGGTTTTATAGAGCTCCAAAAAGGCGGCAGAGAAAAAAACGGGGCCTCTTGCTTGCAGCAAAAATTGTTCGATCTTGAAAAAAATGACTTTTTTTAAATTTTAAAAAAATTCATTATCGTATGACAGAAGCTTTTTTTAAACTTTTTTTCAATTTTTGATGATGTTCCAAATTTGAAAGTGTGTTTTTTTCGAAATATTGACTTTAAAAATTCATAAAAAATCGAAAAAAATAATTTTAAAAAACTCTTGTCATACGATAGCGAATCAAGTTTAAAAAAATACAAAAAAAAAAGAAACACAAATTCGTAAAAAAATGAACCCGCTAGTGCCGCAAACCAACCATTACGAAAAAGTTTCGAGATAAACTCGTTCAAAGTTTGTGAACAAAGAAAAAAAGGTGAAAAATAAAAATGCGCTCTCTCTTATCCGGCTGTAACTTTTGGACCCGTAAGAATTTTTCCTTGAAATTATTTTTCTTATGCTTGGTTTTATGGCGTTTTCGTTTCTACCAAAAAATGTTGCCTTTTCATTGCCCTTGCCTTTTTTCGTGTTCGATTCTAAAATAAATGTGAACGGGTGAATAAATTGTGCGTTCGTTTCTTAAAATGTCACACTCAGAAAGGGCAAAAAGGCGCATTTTCTGCCCTGGGAAACTTTCTAAGGGTAGATGATTGCACTGCATATCAGCTGTTTTTAAAACGACAATATTATGAAATGCGTGCGTTCGACAAAGATGGTTACATTCGTTTATTTAAGTTGACATTTTTCGAGTAGGCAATAACATGCACTTTTACAGGGTTGCGGGTAACATTGAAAACATTTTGCACTGCGACAAGTTTCAACATTTTTTGGTAGAAACGAAAACGCCATTAGTCATTTTTTGTTTGACATGAAATTTAAAAGTTTAAAAAAATCACATAAATAATATTTTTTTTGCAATTTTTGCTAAAAACATGTCAAGATATTAGTTTTTCCTATTTGTCGGCATTGTCAAAAAGAATAAAAATGACAACGTGTTGGCATTTTTCATGTGACTGACAACAACTGATCATTGAAATTGTGAAAACCAGTTTTTAGAATCTTAAGAATATTTACTAAAATACAAAATTATAAAAAAAAAAACGATTTAAAAAATAGATGTAGACAAGCTGCTCGTTGTTGTCGCCTTAAAAAAATCAAGAATTTGAAGTCGGGCTGCCGACGACAAGTTGCAGTCGTGAAGCTTGTAGTCTGTGTCTCCGATTGTGCGTATGCTATAACTCTATATTTCATTTAAGAGCTCAGAATTTTTTTATGTTTTTAAATAGTTCTTAGAAAACAAGTTGATAGTTCATCAATGATTTGTATTATCCCTTTATCTCATAAAACTTATAAAACTGAGTTTTAGAGAGAGCTAAATTGATTTATTTGATGTAGGAGAGTGTAGAATAAATAACAGGTAAAAAAAACGTCCTAAAATTTTTTGGTTAATAACTTTCTTTTGATATTAGTTATAAATTTGGCATATTCTCGAATAAATTTTTCAAATTTTGTGAGCTTTAAGTAAAAAGTATACATTTATAAAGGATATTCTTACGAGAAGTTTTACAAAAAGCATCAGAAGCACTAATACTAAAATGAAAATGCACCAAAGTTAGTGCTTTTTCATCTAGTGCTTTTTTTGAAACAATTACGCGTTTTCCAACATCGAAAAGCACAAAATCTAGTGCTAAAACCACTGACTTGGCAACACTGCCTTAAAACCAAAATATCCTAAACTTGAAATGCCGTTTCATTCATTAAACTTCAATCAAATTATATTGTATAAAATAAACTCAAAATACAATCAGAAAATCAGTGCGCTCTTGATCAAATGTACAGTGATTTTTATAGCAAACAATTGAAAAATAATATCGTAGCTAATCCATCATCAGACATTGCCAAATTAATTTTCACTTATCGTCAGCTTGGCAGTCATAAATTCAGCTAGAAACAGAAATAAATGCAAATTTGGAAAAAGCATTTGAAAAAAAAAAAAAACAATACAGATTAAAAACAAACCAACAGTATTTGCTGCAACATTTGGTCAATTCCATTGCCAGCTTTATTTATTTTCTAAAAAATTACGGAATGAGCCAGAAATGGAATGATGTGTTCAGCCCCTGCTGTATGGCACGTCACTGTGGTATATATTTAGCATCAGGCCAAATCCTCGCATTAAGACTTTATTTAACGCTATACAAGCCAACGCTGAACACACACTCGTTCATCAACACTTTCACATCAAACACAAAACAAGTGAGACTTTGGGGCCTTAACGTAAGTCGGCTGTTTGGTCTTTCAACCCTTGGTGAAAATTGCATCATCTGTTGCTACACGCAAGCCAAATCTATTTTTTTTTTCTCTACCCCAACTCAAACAGCACTGAAATTAACGAGCAAAATATTTGCTCCAAAACTTGGCACTTTTTTTTTTGCCCAGTTAAAACCAATAATCTGACAGACTGCTACCACTTAGAAAACAGTCTTCCCCACCTTATCAATTGCCATTCAACCAACACTGTAGCACTTTTGGTCCGGTGTGGGCGAACATTTTGCGCCTTATCAAAAACGAATTAATTTCTGTGCGTGCCGGAGAGCTCTAAGCGGGAAAACGCACTGTATGTTGTTACCAACTGGCCGTTCGTTTGTTCTTCTTTCTCCGGCATGTACTGTTGTTGGACGTGGTATTGAGGGTCGTTCATGGCTTTGGTGAATATATCAGTACTTTGCTTCACTTGGGATTTAATTTTGGGTGTTTTTTTTTTTTTTCTTTTATTTATTTTGTTTGATTTGGATTTGCAATTGTATCGGAAATGTAAATTGTTTTAATATGTATTGCAAGTGCAGTGCGACAGCTGCCAAGATAGATGGTAGAAGCCAACCCAATATATGGTTAGGTTGTTGACAACACTTTTGTTGCCCATGATTGGAATTAATGTTGCTTGTGGCTAAATGGATATTTCTTTTGGATTTTTTTTTTGTTTTTTCTTGAAGTCATCTGAGTTTGTTCATTATGTAAAAATTTCAAGGGAGGAAATTAAGGGATTTCATGAGAGTCTTGGTGTGTATGTAAAAAAATTAAAAGAAATATTTACATAAGTTTTGATTTGGAGTAATTATTTTAAATAAGATTTATTCATATTTGCATTAAGATAGACCAGACCAGAATCTACGACCAGAAAACACAGACAAATTTTGAATTATAAAACCGCTAAAACTTAATGCACAAAAAAAAAAAATTAAAATATAATGAATATTTTTACAACTACCTACACATAAATGCTCTCTTACCTTTATGTGATGATAATCTTGTATGCTTTAGTATCGCTATGATACCAAATTCACAAACTAACGTTAACTAAACAAAAAAAAAAATATATACGCACTCGTTGTTTTTATCCTAGTAAGCATCAGCCATTGTAAACACAGACAAAAAATCCCATAAAAAAGGATCAAATCTAAACCAAGGTACGACAATAAAAACAACAAAAAAAATTAAACATTATATAAATAAAAACAGCGCAAATAAAACAGGATTTAAATGCTTAAACGCGACCAGGCTCTTATGGCTGGCTGCCTTGTGTACCACCTTCTTTTCCGGAGGTATAAGTAAACCAACCAAACAAACGCCTCAACTTGTAGTTCCTGCCATTAAAAGAAAATAACAAAAATCAGCAGCAAGACAAAAAAATAACAACTGTTCATAGCATTGCGTATCCTACATCCTGTTTTTGGTAACAATAGCACCAAAAAAAACATCTAATTGCAACAACAAATGCGTCGCATACATGAAATGTCACATACGTGGCGTATCTACAAAAATATCCTTGCTCGCACACTTAAGCACCGAACCGGTCATGACAATGACAATGACAATGAAATCAACTAATACGGTACCACAAAGACGAACAGATTGAGTTTAAAGCCAAAGCAACAACAACAACAACAAAAACAGAAACAAGAACACAAAGTCCAGAGTCCACTGCTGGAATTGTCGTTATAACCCTCAATAATAGCGGTGTACGCCCAGATTTTTCCTTTGTTGTTGTTGTTGTTTTTGTACTTGGTGTTATTATTGCTTGCTGGTACGTTTCATACAAGTAGAATGGATTTAAAATCCGTTTAAATGAAAATAAAAATCTGATAAACCTCATTTTGTCCATTTGTGTTCTGAGTTCTGTCAAAGATTAGCTAGAAGTTGCGTCCATAGCAAAGCATTTTAATTCCATGCCATTTCATTTATTAGATGTATCTCAGGACAGCTATTGTAAAAGGTAGAATTGGTGGAAATGTCAATGTGTGATACGAGTTGAAGTTACTACATATATGACATGACCATATATATAAACATTTTAATGGCGTATGCCTCCATGATAATTATATACAGGTTGAGTTTTGGGAACTATAAATTATCAAAGACACACATTTTCGATTTAAAAAATTTTGTCTTTTTACAAATAGGCAAATTGTACTTTTTTGAATTGAAGTTATTGAATTTTATAAGAAGAATTTTTCTCAGACACACACCCGCGCATTTCCATATTTATTTTTTTTTCCATTTTTCTAGAATAATATATTCGCGAAAAGTAAATAAAACCTCTAAAATTAACTTATTTTAGCATTAAGGTTGATTTATTCAAACTTTTCACATATATTCCATTATAAAAAAATTGCACAATTATATTTTCAAATATGTGCAATGAAAAAACATAGTTATTTTCAATAAAAAAATTAAAGGAATTTGAAACTTATTGTTCTGACGTTACGACTATGATTACAATACAAAATGACTACTGAGGACGTTCTGGTGCCGAAGATTTTTCAGCTGATTATAGACAAAATGGGTTTCCTGATTTCAAATATGGACTCCGTTTCTCTCCATCAGCTCGAGTTTTTGAGTTATAGGCAAAAACATGAAAATCAGTTCTTTTTCTGATAATTTTGCTAAATCTATTATATTGATCTACCGATTTGTATTACTATGACTGATTTCAACGAAGAAATACTAAACCTTTCAATTTTTGCACATTCAATCTTTGGCAGTTTCGAACATATCGAAGTTCAAAATCGAAAAAATTTCACAATTTTACGTAGGCTGCTCTTTTGAAACCCTGCATCTTTGATATTTTTCAACGATTTTAAAAAAACTTTTTTTACTTGATAGGAAATCTCTGAAATTTTAATAAACATTTAAATGTTTTTATTATCTTGCATGTTTTCAAAGAAATTGAAAAACCAAACATGTTTTTACATTCAATTTTATTAAAATTCACTTCAAAAAGTACGTAAGAAAAGAGTTTGATATAAAAGTAGTGAGCATTATTAAAACTTATTATTGAGCTTACTGGTCAAGTAATTATAATTATTTTAATTATAATTACAAGTTTTTAATTAAACAAGTTTAGTAGTGAGCATTTTAATAAAATTGAACGTACAAAACTGTTTGTTTTTTCAATTTCTTTCAAAATATGCAAAAAATATATATTTCACTCCAACATGGTTTTAAAGAGCTCCAAACTGGCGGCAGAGAAAAAAATGGGGCCTCGTGGTTGCAGCGCTAGAAGTCGCAAAAATTGTCCGATCTGGAAAGAAACGACTTTTTTTAAATCTTAACAAAAACATATACAAAAAAAAAAATGTTCCAAATTTGAAAGTGTGTTTTTTTGAAATCGAAAAAAATTTACAATAAAGGTCGTGTCATACGATAGCGAATCAATTTTAAAAAAAATACAAAAAAAAAATTCGTTAAAAACTTAACCCGCTAGTGCCGCAACCAGTACGATAAACATGGTTTCGAGATAAACGCGTTCAAAGTTTGTGAACAAAGAAAAATAAAAATGAGCTCTGACTAATCCGGGTGTAACATTTGAACCCGTAGGAATTTTTTTCTTAGAATCTTTACAATATTTACTAAAATACAAAATTATAAAAAAAGTCGATTTCAACAAACGGCCAATGTCATGTCCCCCGTTAAGAACTATCAATTTTCCAGCTATCACACGGATTCCAATGTATCGTAATATTCTTAATACTTAAAACTTATGAAAATTTAATAATTTTGGCAAGTACGGAAGTATAATAATTGTGTTTTGTTATGTATTTTTTATGAAGATTGCAATGCCGTTTGAATTTTACAAAAGTATTTGGAATCATTCTTATTGAATTTTATTGACCCGCAGAGGGGATCATATACTCATTGACCCTGCGGTTCTAACAAAGCCTCGAACCCAAGTTAAATAAACCTAGACGCATAGATAATGCTACAAAGAAAAATTAAAGAGGTTGTGCTCCCAGTTCCTCATATGGCTGAGAAACTCAGAACCCCTTCACGGCAACTCTAAGAGTTCTCCCCAAAATGCGGCCAATAGACAAAATTAGCGTTCACGCTCATTGCTACCATCATTATCAACAAAAAAACTACGCATCAGATACGGCGAAAATAGATTTACTTACCACAAAAATTCAGGAGCTAGTAAAAATGATGGCCTTCCCACAAATAAGCATTCACCGGCCTCAAAGAAATCTCGTGAACGAAAGTAGCACCGGAGCCACCAACAAGTAGGAGTGTGGAGACGCAAACAGAGTCGTCAGAGGAACGCATGAAAGGAGTTGGTTCTGTCAAAAGAGCACGGAGAGAACAGTGCCATCCTAAATCGCAGACTCCATCCACCAAAAAGAGGAGAAATAAAACGCCCAAGACCAAGGAGCGCCTAAGATTACTAAAGAAAAAAAACTAGCCAGGTTCAGTCAATGGTGAGTGCGAGTGCTTCTAAAAACAAAGAGTCTCCACATGAGGAAGCGGTCAAACTGAAAAAACAAAAACAAATTGGCCATTTCAGCCCTTGAAAGGACTTTGACCGAGCTTCTTAGGATCGATTGTGTTGTGTGTGTTATTAAATTTTTGCACAGAATTGACCGAGAACTGGACCTACATGTTTTATGCCGACTCCGAACGGCTCATGTTCTCAAGAAGCTTTACATGGCATTATTTGCCATTGTCTGCAGAGAGGTGGTGACCGATCAGAAGAATTTTTTATTGAAAAAACTTTTCGCCACGGCTGGGGATCGAACCCGGGCTCCGAGCATGCTAAGCCACACACTTAACCTGCATGCCGCGGTCAAACTGAGCTAAAATAAAAAAGGCCGGCCTATACAAACTTCGAGCAACGAAGAAGATGCTCAATCCACATGAAAGCAGAGTCCATAACAATAAGTGCACAAAAGTGCGGAGTAAACCATGGGGAAAAACCTAGAAAAAGGAGGAGGACTCCACCTCGAAAGAATGCCATCTTTATAATACCGGCAAACTCAGCTTTCTATAGCTGATATTCTTAGGCAGGTGAAGGCTAAAACCTCAACTAAAATATCTCATCCGTGGCTTAGTAAAAAAATCGGCCAAGGGAGAGCTATTACTTCTCCTAGAGAAAACTTCTGACCCTGCATCCAACGAAACCAACGTCGAAGTCAAAATCCTAATCCAAATGGTTCAAAAAGAGATAAAATACATCGAAGAGGTCACCACAAAGAAGGAAGTACTCGATGCACTTCAAAACCAAGTTACTGTGTAGAAAGCGTTGCCATATATTAAAACCAAAACAAAAACTAAACATGAATACAATGCTCAGTAATTATATTGCAATTGTGTGGCAGGTTTTTTATTAACAATTATGTTACTAGTTTGGGTAATTTTTACCCAATAAGCATTTATAAGAGCCAATAAGCATTTATAATTAATTCATATGAAAAGGGTATTTTCTGACGATATTATGAGCGCTCATAATTTTGAGCCCAAAAAGACTCTTTTTTATGAACCTTATATGAGCGCACATTATTATGACTCTGAAAAAACATTTATTTATGAACCTTTTATGAGCGCTAATTATTATGCCTCCGAAAAGACTCTTATTTATGAACCTTTCATGAGCGCACATAATATTGATAATAAAATATCCCATATTTATGGAGGTTTTTGGAGCGCTCATAATTATCACTCAGACACCAATATATTTCAGATCGATAAACAGCTTTGTTCAATACGAAAAAGGATCTTTTCTTTTTGTTTTCATTAGAGTCATAAAATACTCTAAAATATTAGTCTCATATAACTCCGAAAACACTGACTCTAAATAGACTCCTAAAACACTCATAATTCTAATTCTTAAAACACACATATTTTGGACTCTTATAAGAGTCATATTTCGGACTCAGATCTGTGTGCACTTCCAGAAAGGGAAACACGCTCTTATCGGAGTCTTTTATGAGCTCATTATAAGTACTCAGGTTCATAAATATGAGTCTTAAAAGAGCCATAAAAGACTCATAATGTTTGCTGGGTACTTACTTCTTACTTGCTTTTTACTTTTCTTACACACTTGAAAATTTTCGGAAAATTTTGAAAACCGATGACCGGATATTTATTATACCCTAAACCCTGAAAGGTCAGGGTATATTAACTTTGTGCAAACGTTTGTAACGCATAGAAATAAGTAAGTCCGGTATAGAAAATGATATTACTTACTTACTACTATAGAAAAGGATATAACTTCATATATATTGATGATCAGAGTTACCTAGCGAGCGATTTAGCCCTGTCCGTCTGTCCGTCCGTCCGTCTGTGTGTTGTCCTTAATCACAGGATATATAGGAGTTGAGATAATTGCATGAAACTTGGTACAAATATGTACCAAGACCCACAAATATGTATTGACCCACTGATCTGCACTATTGAATATTTTTTGAATCCGCCCACGGACTCGCCTACCTCCCATACAACCAAAAAATTTAAATCACTGTATAGAAGCTTTTCTTAAAGCTACAGAAATAAATAATGTAATATGTATGCATTTTGTACAAAATCTAAGACATGTACAAAAAATGGGCGTGATCAGCTCACTAACACGCCCACCTCAAAAACAAACAACAATATTGTAAATACCATAAAAAGGTTTATACATGGCCTAGAGAGATTTAACTTGGTATGGAGGGGTCTTATTTCACAACTAAGGTGTGCCTTCAAAATGGGCGTCACCCGCCCACGAACGCGCCCACCTCCCATACGACCATAAAATAAAAATCGCTGTATAGAGGGTTATATATAAGCTACACAAAGAAAATTTGACACGTATATATTATCTATCAAAACGCAGATGTTCACAAAAAATGGGCGTGGTTTTCCCATTAACACGCCCACCTTCCATAAAACTCATAATATTAAAAACACTATTTAAAATTTCATACTTGACCTAAAGAGATAAAACTTGGTATGGGTGCATTTCATATCAAAAATGAGGTGTGCACAAAAAACGAGCCATCTGCTCACCGGCATGTCCACCTCCCATACAACCCACTATAGCAAAAACTCTATTAAGAGGCTCTTATATGAGCTACGAAGATAAAACTTGGGGAGTTGTCAAAAAAAAGATGTGTTCACAAAATGGGCGTCATCTACCCATGAACACGCCCACTTACCATATAAACCAGATTAGTTAAGCCTGTATTAATTCTATAGATAGATAGAATGCATGGATTTTGATTTGAAGTTATGTCTATTTGTTTTAGTATTTTAATATATGTTTAAATATTATGGGAGGTTTATAGAATGCCAAAGTCGGGCTAGTTATTGACGAATTCCGATTCAACAGAGTTCAAATTTTGAGCTATCCAAACGGAGTTAAAAAATAATGTATCATCAAAATCGGATAACTAGAAACTTTTGATATTGAGAAATTGGCAAAACGCAAAGAAATTTTCCTTTGTACAATTTGTAAATAATTTTTGAACACCGAAAGCATAAACAACTTTGGTGTTCGAAATATAGCTAAATTCGGAGAAGATTTTTAAACTCTGCTCAATCGGATTTAATTCACACCGAATGAATGTTTCACAGATTCTTGATCGGACTTAGGTGGTACGACTGTGGTTCCCAATCCAAACAATTTATACCTTTTCCAAAATCCTGGTGGTTATTTTCACCTTATATTTGGGCTAATTATCTTGCAAAAATAGGTTAAATTTTAATTTTATTAAGTACTAGCAGAGTACCTGACCTTGTTCGGATACAGCTAATTTGAGTTGAATTGAATTAAAAGCAAAGAAGGATGAATTAATATTCGTTTTGCCTAAAAAAAATAGTCGTTAAAGTCTATGTACACGGTCTGGTAAAGTATGCTTAACATATTAATTTTACCATTGCTTTTTTATCGAAATATAGAGTAAATAAATTTTTTTTATTTTTAAATTTTCACCAGTGTTTTACTAAAAATCAAAAGTTATGAAGAATAACAGCTTTGTAAAAAAAATTGTATTTCAACATAGTATTCAATGTTATAATGTAAAATGTAATATATGTTATGCATGTTTTGCACATTTTTATTCATGTCTTTTATTGTTATCGTCATTTTCGTTTTTTTGGGTACTAAAAAGGGGTGTGGCAATCCAATTTTCGCACAATTGCCAAAAAAACTATCAAATTCTGGTCTAGTACGGCCAAAATGGTTTAAAATATTGCATTTTTATTGATTTTTGGGCGGTAAAAATGGGTGTGGCAAAATTTATATAGCCTATGTTCAGAGCAGTAATTTAAGGAAACATTTGATATAGGTTTCATAAAAATCCGTTGAGTAATTTAGGAGTCTATTCTTAACATACATACATACACAGAAAGGAACAATAATATTTTATAGATGTAAGTTATCATACTATCATAATTGATTGTGTTTTATTCTTATTCAATAAATTTTTAACGAAATCCTTTCAAATTAAATGAAAATACTTTGTTGTTTTCAACTCTTACTACCTTGTCATATTTTCATTAATTAATTGATTTTAAAAATATGCCATTGAATCTGAGCTAAGATTGATGCTGACCACTTAAAAAACATGCAAATTTATAAAATTTTTACTAGCAACAACTAACGTTAACCAGAACGCAATGCTGTCGAATATAACCGCAACTATTCCGCAGAGATTTACAATTTATGAGATATACGATTATGGCTAAAAACATTAAAGCCCACAAAAAACTTTGGCAACATAAAAACAGCAACAACAATAACAAATTATTAACTAAATGTTTTTGTTGATATAGCAAGGCAGGAAGAAAAAAGCTATATCATATGTTGCTTTAACTCGAGAATAAAACAAACGAAAATAATAACTATAGAGTATGTGGGGAAAAAAAATATGAACCAAACAAAAAACAAAAATATACCCAACGGACTACAAACCGCGTCAAGTGTTAGCAAACAAAATATTTTGCAATATTTTTACGTGATGCCTGCTGCCAGGCGAAAAAATAAAAATGTGCTCGAAATATATGTATAAAAATCAATAAAATCTGTTGAAAAAAATATTGTTGGACACAAGTTGAAATAATAAAAAAAAAAAAAAAAAAAAAAAATAAAAAAAACAGTTTATAATGTCATGTTTTAACAGAAAACAAAGGCCAAGCACAAAACCGAAATAATAACGAAAATACCAAAAGCAGAAAAAAAAAAATGAAAAGTAAACAGTGCAGTCATAGCTGCACAAAAAGTTGGTGGAAATTGTTTTTTTTTTAATTCCTTTATTTTTTACTATCTATCATCATACGTGTGCATCGATTCCTGGCAGCACTGTCAAAACTTTTAAGCTTACCAGCTGCAAAACTGCACTGTTCCAAATTTCGATAGAATATTCAATATATATGTCAGTCGAGCATGCATCAAAACTACTTCCTACTATATGATGTGTTTCAAGGATTAAAATTATTTTCTCTTATTTTTTTTTAACATTTTGTTTTGTTGATATATAGGCTTTGAGCATATTTTTTTTTTAATTCTAAATTTTGAATTTTGTGTATTTTGTAAGCCGGCTTTGAAAGTTTTTTATATATATGCATGTCAACGAGCCTGGTTCTTAAGTAGGAAAATATTTATTTAAGCCATGACTTTTTTCGATATGTTTTAACAAATGCTGAAATATTTTATCTTCTGCTAATGTTCATGTTTTTTACAAAAAGTCGTTGGAATGAGATATTCGCTGGAAATACTATTTTAGATACGATAATATAAAATAACTACATAAGACTTAACCCGCTTTGAAGCATTTCTGAAAGGAAATTTCGAATAAAATTTTTTTTTTGATGGTTGTGGGAATCGCTTTGGACCTTATCCCTTATCAATATTGAAAGTCTTAAACACGGGCGAAACAAGTAATTCTTAAAGAAGGCCAAGTGGAAGGGGAAAGTCGTGAGTTCCATCCCTTCTACTTTCATACCATGAAGGCATGCTTTTAACATATGCATGTCATTCGAAGGAATGCTTTCCGTAGTCTTCTCTAGAAGAGCTTCAATAATTGTTCAATAGATGATTTCTTTGAGGCCTACAATGAAAGGTTTCTAGAATGTTCCATGATTCAGAAGACATAAGACAATAAGCTTCAAATAAAACACAATTTTCTTGCTCAAGCCAGGCCATGGAAGCATTCTTCGAAGCTATTCAAATAGGCTTTTAGAAGGTTTTGAGAATGCCTCTTGGAAGCACGATAACGCTGTCTTCTAGAACTCCAGTTTGTATCAAAAATTTTGCTGGGGAGTTTTGCCAGCTGTAGCGTTGGTAGTACCCATTATCTTCAAATCAATTCCATTATCTTACTGAAAAACCTTACTTATTTTCTAACTTCCTTCTAAAGCTTATGACTAAAACCTTCCTGCCATAAAAATTGACTACCCGAAGCTACTCTAGAGTTTATAACTTTCATATTTCTTTCAGAAGAATAGAACTAATAAAAATTCTTTTACCCAGCATAAACAAACTTTATTGCCCTTGAAATTATCGCACGTTAACATCAGCGTCTGAACGGAAAGGAAACGTGCGCCTACCAGTCGTCGTCGTACATCATTCGCTTCAAAGCTGGCCATCCAATGAAAGCGAAATGAATACCTTGCGATCGCAATGATCGCTTGACTGCCGCCAAGAGTGTCAACTAAGCGCCAAAGGCAAGTCATTGGACGCGACTATTTGGCGTGCTAAAAGCTAAGACGCTGCTTCAAACTCAAAACAAAAACAACAAGTTTGACACTGCCTGGCCATCACATGCTATCATAAATATCCAAAGCTGTCAGAATAATTTAAATAAATATTTATTTTTTTACTGACAGTTTTTTTTCATCTTTCTTTTTTTATGCTAAAAAAAGGAATTTGCTAAAAAAAACTCAATAACTCTTGCACCACTTGGCGTGCCTGCATTGCATAAGCGGCATCATTTCCTATCTCTCTTTGCCTTACTTGCTCCCAACCCAGCTACTTCTATCATTTTCTATCTGTTGCTTTGTAATACTAAATATGTATGTCCGTCCCTTACGTAGCTGACGTGAGGTGCATAATTTATGGCGCGCGGCATTTTTTTTTTTTCAAAATGCAAATCAACGCAAATCGCTGTTAAAGTCATGCAGCGTCACCGTACAAAGTCCTCCAGGTTCAGCAACGACGACTGCGTCAACGAAATCAACAATGTTCGATGTGGCAATTTTTTTTGTTTTTTTTTGTTTTATGCACATAAGTGGCAGTTTGTAGCTTTGCATCTCCACCACTATCTGTGGACTCTCAATCCAACCAGCTACTCATTGGCTTCCTCGCCACTTGTTGTTCAACAAATACCCTCGCTTCGCTACTTGGTAGCGATATGTTGGTCGTTTGTTGTTTCTCGGTCCTTTGATATGTTTTACTTGCGATCGATATAATTAAATATTGTTATTATTATTGTTATTGGCAGCACTGGTAGCTTCAACATGGCGACTGCCTAATTGTAATGACCAATACATGATGTTTTTATTTACATCTTCTCTACTGCTAGTTATTGCTTTAATCGCTTTAAGGCTTTCAATGCCGGAAATAAGCTGATCTGGTTTATGTTGGAGGCGTGTGTTGAAAGTTTTTAAACTGAAATGTTGGATTTTGTTAATTTTATTTTAACAATAGGGATCTTATATTTTTTTAAAGCAGTTCAGTAGCAACCATTCTAACTGGACCGACTGTTTAAAAGAAATATGTAAGTACAAAGTTGATATTTTTGGATTTTTTTTTTCCACGAAAAAGATCATGAGGATTTTTTTAGCTTTTGATGCATGAAATTTTCTAAAGATCTTAGATAGAAGGTCTATTTTATTTCGTTTATACCGTTTACTCGCTATTACATCAAAAAATCAAAGTCAAAAGTACCCCAGCTTATCCTACATGTACCCCCTTACAAAATTATAAATGGACCACATGGACTTTTCCCATGTTTGACAAATATTACTATGTATTTAAAAAGCATGGATCTATTAAACATAAATAATGCTGAAATTTGAAAGGGAAACAATTGGAAATTCTTATTAATACAGAACACTCACAAACCTCAGAGAGCATGAACGATTAACAATTTGACGATTAAGAAAGGACCAAGGTGGCTGCCTTGTAGGACACCAGAGGTAACTGTTAAAGATTATGATTTTTATAAGTTAAAAATTACAAAATAACGGTGTTTTTCAAGATAAGATTCAATTTATTATATAAGCCAGAGATATAAAACCAAAGGCTTTCATATTAAGCGGGAAGACAGCCTACGAGATTCTATCAAATGCTTGACTGAAATCGGTGGAAACTGCATCAACTTTGTAACCGCTTTTCAGCGAGCTTAAAGTGTTGAAAACAAGTTTTGTGAGGTTAGTGGTAGTCGAACTACCTCTGAGAAAGCCAAATTGACGACGAAGCAGATATCTCATTTCCAATGAATCTACCGTGAGTCACTGTTTGGTTCGGTTTATGGGTCGTTGGCATCATTGAGCCGTTTTTTGGAAGATGAGGACGGAATCACAGTAAAGTCAACTATGAGCGGTACCACTCTATGTTAAAGGACTATTTTTTGCCGGAGGTTGAAGGTCATGGTAAAGACAATGTGTGGTTTCAACAGGACGACGCTACACCACAAACTCACCTCAATTTTGTCTTCTTGAATTTCTATTCGCGGTAATGTGAATTGGCCGCGATTCAGGCGAGATCATGCGATTTGACGCCTTTAAAACTTTTTTCTGTGGGCTTACACGAAGGATAAAGTTTATGTTAATGATCTGAAGAGGATTCTAGACTTGAAAAGCAATATTACATCGGTAATTCGAGCCATTTCGGAAGCCATACTGCAAAATGTCATCGAAAATATGGCCGCAAAAGTGAGATATCTACTGAATAGTCGCCATGAACATATTTTTTTGTGAAATAATTTTTAATACATAATCCTTGTTATTGTGGTATTGTGTGTCCTTTCGAGCGAAATAAAATATTTGGAAAAATTCCGAACCGTTTGCGTTTTATTCAAAATCACAGTACCACATATCTTAATGGAGCACCCTTTAGAGCCCGAACAGAACCAAAGCGGATGACGGCTGGCGGATTCGCCGTTCAGCAGAATACATTAAATGTATGCACTCGGCAAAAACGAATTCGCTGGGCGAATCCGCGACGGAAAAACGCCAGAATAGAATCTATTCTATTTTTGCTATGGCGGCTGGCGGTCCTCTCTCTGAGAAACATAAATGTTGCCATACTTTTGCTAAGAATTGGCTGTGTTTAATGTAATTTTTTTAGCTTTTAGTATATTTTGACGTTTGGTTTTTTGTGTCTGTGTTATATTTATGTGAATTCGCAATAATATACGAAATAATTGTCTTCATAATGGATTTTGATGAACACTTAATTGAATAAGTCAAAATTTTTTCATATATGTTAATCATGTTGTCCGTCTGTTGCACCCCTATCAGTCAATTGTACCACTACCGTGACAAAAAGCAACTCTGTTCCGACAACCGCCAGCCGCTCTTGTTGTAGACGTGTTTCAGCTCAATTCGCCGAGAGAAGACCGCCAGCCGTCAGTCGCTGTGGTTCTGTTCGGACTCTTACTTGTTTTAATATGTTCAATAATTAAATATCAATCAATTAAATTCAATAATTCTATTTTGGTTTCCTGAAATATTACTCTTAGTATTCCTTCAGTGTTCTTTTCCTATTGAATACCAAATTTTCAAATTCGCGTTCTCCTATTTAAATACAGAGGATAAGTCCTTCTCTTAAAAATGGTGTCATGTAATATTTCAAAGTTTCATTTGCAAAGTTTATTTTTGTGCTTGCTTTCTACGTACAATGTCTTCTTACAATTCTATTTTACTTTAGTGGCTTCGAAATTTGTATTTTTGATGTAAGTTTCTTCAGAAAATTTGGTCAAAATTTTGCTGTTAAAAATGAATGCTTGTCATTTTAATAATTCTCAATAAAATAAGCTTCAAATTTAATATCATCTTAGTTTTTTCTCAAATTTGGAAGAGATAAAAAACATAACTATTAAGAAAGTCTTTAAAGAAGAAAGCTTGTAAATTCGATTTTTAATTTATGAGCAATATGAAAAAGATCCTTAAAATATTTAAATTTCTGAAGAAAATATTAAAAATCAAGAATTTTTTTTTTATTTTTCTATTATTTGATTATTTATTCTATTTCTGACCAAAAAAAAAAAAAAATCAAAAAACCAAAAACACAGTTTTCGGCAAATCCAGTGTCACTCACGTTTCAGTCATAGCAGTATCATAGCAGTATAATAAGTCTTAGGCTCACTTTTATAAGTTCATGGAAAAAGTTGATCACTCACGTTTCCGGACGATTTGCCATTTACGACTTCTTCTTGCAAATTCCTTTAAAACTGCGAAGTGTTTGAGTTAATATAAAGAATAAAATAATTTTCCCTAACGTAAATTTTTTCTTAACATTAAAGACATTTTTTTACAAAAAAAATTTTATTGAAAGAGGTAAGCATAACAAAATTAAAAAATAATTCATAACATAAAAACAACACAAAAACGATTTCAGAGCTACAACATTTTAACAAAATGTATTCCGGTTCTTTATCCCAATCTCTATATATGTATGTAAAGTATATTAGGGCGTATCGAATTAATTTTTTTTTCGAATTTCACATTCTAAGAGGTCTCAAAAGTTTCATGTAGTTGTCAAGATATGCCAAAAAAAATTTTATGAAAATAAAAGGACGTCTTCCTGCCCCGCAAGGACAAAGTTGTTTTTTGAGAAAAACAATAAAAAATAACGATCTTAAAATGCTTTGATTTTTGTAAAAAAAACTACATGTGTCTAAAGGAAAAAATTTAATTACAGTATAAATAGCAATTTCTTACCGAAGACGATGATATTCACGATTTTTACCCACAGTATCCTGTTTGAAGGATGTTCGAAGCGAAAGTTTTACTCGAGATGGTACATAACTTTTGATTGTAACCATTGAGTCTAAATTTTGATGGCATTGATTATAATGTTGGCGTATTTCTTAAATATGATGCATTTATAATTTGCATAGTTTTTGCATATCAATTCTCTTGTTTTAGAGAAATGTATACTAGAACGCAATTTTTTAACTTTTTCAAAAAAATGAATATTAGATTTTATATCACGGGCATAAGAAGTGGTGTCGAAGATAATTTTCTCAATTTAAGTTTTTCAAATATTTCTGTACATGACCCTACCTTAATATATGTATTTAATATGCCAGGTTTAGACCACGATTTTTTTTTATATTTTAATACTAACAAAATTTTTACTTCGTACCATCAAATTTCTCAATTTGAGATATATCTTCTTTATGGTCATAATTTCATTTATTGGGTTTCTCAAAAAACAACTTAGTCCTTGCGGGGCAGGAATATGTCCTTTATTTTTTATTAAATTTTTTTTGGGTGATCCTGACAAGCCTATGCAACTTTTGAGACCTCTAAGAATACGATCTAAATTTTTCGATACGGCCTAATGTATATCACTTAGCCTAATTCGTTGATCCTTACGCTCATTAAAAATCAAATACCATGCCAAATATGACTATATGTTTGGCTTATTAGCAATTACGTCGATGCCAACTGTTTAAAATAATGATTTTTTTAGATATTTTTAATCTTTGCAAAGTTTGTTTTCTTATATGAATCCGGATTTCACAATAATTTTTCTCTATATTTTTTTAAACGTTCTTTTAGGGTCAACTTTCACTTTTTCTTGATGCTTTCGTTATCTTCTTTCATTTCTAATACAAAAACAAAAAAAAAAATTAAATGTCACTCACGTTACAATCCTACAAATGCCATTTAAATGAAAAATAATTGCGTCTGCTTGATTTAAAAAAATTCAAAATTCACTAATCTTATATAGATAGTAAATACGAGACATAAAATGTGCCAGTAAATTATTTTCCAAGATAATACAACTAATCAACAAAAATTGTCACTCACGCTTGACTACTGAATCACTTTTTAAAATTATATTTTTCGAGAGAACATGATATTTTAAAAAAACTGTCATATGCTTTTTTCAACAGAAAATGTTTCAATTATGGATATTATATAACTGCTTTTTGATATTGAAAATTACAAAACATAAAAAATAAAAAATCAACAATAATTTTTATTATAAAATAATCCAAAATGATTCAATGAATGTCTTACAGAGAACAAATTTGATATGCATGTATTTTATACTGAAACTAATATGTGTTGAAAAATTGGACGTAGTCCGTCCACTACCACGCCCACCTTCCATACAACCCACTATAGTGAAAGCACTATTAAAGGTATTAACATGTAAGCTACAGGAATAAAACTTGGTATGTGTAAATTTTCAATTATTATTTAAATACATACGAAATATGGGCTTCATCCACCCACGGACACTCCCATTTTCAATACTATTATTGTATTTTGGAGAACTAGGTTAAGGGTATTTCATAGTCGTGCTTGACCGCCCTTAGACTTTCTTTACTTGTTTATTTTTTTTTTTTAAATTTATTGTTTTTTTTTCAGTATTTTCGCTAAGAATGGAAAATCAGTTATCTGAGATTGTTTCTGAATTGCTTACTGAATTTGTTGTTTCCTTATTCCTGAATGAAGAGACATCGATATGTTTTTCGTGGCCTCCATTTGAGCGTTCGAAACGTTTTTGATGTACAACTTCACATTCATTGTCAGTATTGCCATCAGCTTGATGATTAGGGCAAATTTTTGATTTTGAAACTGGTTGATTTTTTGTGGTTGGAATGGACACTTCCATGTTTACAACATTTTCACTCGATCCATAAAAGGAACTATGGCTTGAATTGAAATCAGTTCCGCTAACCACACCCACCTTATCAGGTGTCTTCTTGACCTTCACGTTCCCACTTGGAACTTGTCCTTGAACATATATTAAGTTAGGACTTTATTTCAGTATAATTCAGATGTTGAAATCTGCTTCGAGATACTTTTAATAGGTAGTATCAAAACCGTGAGATTATAAAAGCCCGAAATTTATTAATAAAAATTTAATTATATAAATTTTGTATTTTTGAAAAAATTTGACGGTAGAATAAAAATAACGTCTGTGCCTGCTCGATTTCAACATTTTTTTTTTCGCCTTAACTATACGTTTATATGTTTTTAATATCTCTAAAAATATATTTATTGGAATATTAAATAATATCCAAAACATGGCGGGCATTCTGCTAGTAAATAAAAACTGTACACTTTAATCAAAAACTCTTTATTCCATTGCATAGAGTTTATGTGAATTTCATAATTGGACTTAAAAAAAGGTGAGTGTTTTTAAGTTTAAATAGTAAGCATGATGAATATGATTAAATTTATACATAAACATAAAAGCTTTGCATCTATTTATATTTTGCAATTTGACGAGAGCCTTCTGTTAGCATTGTACCTTCTTACTTAAGTTTGGGTGAATTTTTGCACACAAGACGAAAACTAATGTACAAGTGACAAAACAAAAGAAAAAACAAAACTTTAAACTCCTTAAGAAAAAGGAGTACCTAGCTATATCATAAAAGGCTTAAGTTTAAAGAAAAAAAGGTCAAATACAGACAAGGAAAAGCTTGCGAAAGACCCAACAAAAAAGCACGGGACAGGCTAGACTATGCTCATAAATTTTAGAGCTGAGAGCACCGTATTGTACAGTTATAACAGGATATTTATTAAGCTTAAATTCAAGTCCCTCGACGGCAAAGAAAATTTAATAAAATCAGCAATATGGCAATAGATAAAATTTTCCATACAATGTCAAGTTGCAACATATGCTGTAGAAGTAATCGTATACATATGTGTGACAGCAAGGATATAGTGATTGTTTTTTTTACCTGATATAAATTGCCAGAAATTAAGCAATTAATCTGTCAGTCAACAGGCTGACATTTGAGAAACACATATTAATTAATAAGTAAGTTACAACAGTGTGGGTGATTAAATTAGACAGAATTTATGCAATCAATTGCCAATCTTCGTTAGCATTCTTCGTTGACATGATGCCACGCACTAAAATAAGTTTGAGTCAAAAAAATCCTGTATATGATAACCTTTAACATTTAATTTTTGCTTATGTTTCAAAAGCCTAAAATCCTTATTAAATTTCCAATGTCAAGTTTAATATACAGAAAAAAATATATATGTATGATAAAAAGGAAAAGTTTTTTTTCTGTCACAAAATCCTTTCATTTCATTCGAAGATATAAAAACAAAAAACCGTACGTGGTTTATTGCAATCGTTTGTAATTTTACTCCATTTACACTAATGATGAACTCAGTTGATAAAATGTTACAAACATGTTGCGACATGTTAACATCTAGCGGCATTTTTATCTGTCAGTTGTGTGGAAACATAATCCTTTGGGATATTTTCTTCGAAATAAAATTTATATACATATGTAGGTACCTATAAACATATCTACGTACATAAAAATACTGTTGCTGTCTTATTAGATATCTACCTTTTTCAACCTTTTTCACTTATGAACTGCGACAATTTAGAGATATATTTTTTAACTTTTATGCTTTTATATTTCACATACTCATATCTTCATTTCTTTATATTTTTTTTTATATTTTTTTTTTTTTTTTTTTTTTGTTTTTTGTTTGTTTCTACAACATAAAATGCTGTGTTACAATTTATGATGGTGTCATCTTTTTTTATTGTCGCTGAAAGCTTTGATAGCAGCACCCCCTTATTTTGCTTTTTGTTCTAACGATCCCGAGTTACTCATACGAGTAACTCAACTCATTCCATTGTTTTTTGTTCTTTTGTTGGATTTGGTTTTTTTTTTCTTCTTTGTTTTTTTGCATATGACTTGTATGCAAATCCACGTCATGCCGTTGAGAATTCTAGGGACAGACGATTAATGAAGGTAATATTGGTGTAACTTTGATGTGTGCACGAGTATAAATTTTTATGCGCTGCTTTTGTTACAAATCACAGTCAAAATTAATGTATATCTTTTTTTGCCGAAAATATACGTGAAATGAAATAATAAATTTAATGGAACATTGTTTTGTTTTTTTTTTTTCTTTATGTATCCAAAGTAAGTGGCTATATAAATGCTTTAAAGACTGGCAATAAAACGAAAGTTATAGATTTGTTTATTAATTTCGTTTTTTATGTGACTTTATGAACTTATTACGGTGTTGAGCTCGTTATGCAAATATGGCGGTTTTTATATAATTTTTCAATTGAAATTTTCTTGGATATTTAAGTTCTCTTCTTAACTTTGAATTTGCTAAAAAAAAAATGTTATACAATGTTATGTTTCAGCAAGGATTGTATTGATTTAATTTGTTTGTTTCTAATGAACCCTAGAGCAATACCACGAACTTAAAAGTACACCAGCGTCATTGAGAAATTAATAAAGGACCCATAATTTGCGAAGAGTGAACAGACCAATCCATGACTACGACGTAGTTTTGATGAAAACAACGCATGACTGTAACAGATTTACGATAAGGTGCGTTATCTTGTTGGTAGACCACGTGTTCCCATGTTATTGTCTCCAAAAATACGCGTAAAAGATGCTTAAATCGCTTTTTAAGCGTATTTATGTTTCGTTTGCTATTCATTCGAACCTCGCAGACAACCATTTCTTCTGCTCCACGTGCAGTATTACAACCTCACATCCTTATACTGCCTCCTTCGTTTTAAAAGGTTGGTAACTAGCAAGCGTGGTATTAATTTTCAACTACTCGACGATTTTTTTTTTAAGCTTAAACCAACCCTCAGGGCATGCCCCTTATTAATGCGAGAGCATTGTGTTGAATCGGAAGATGGAAAATAGGCTAGTTGGAGGGTGGAAAAATGGAGAACTGACGGTGAACATTTGTTTTGAATTTACACAGGTCAAAACTGTGAGGAAATAACCGCAGGGATATTATTCCTCAATTTTATTGTGCGACTGAAGATCGAACTATCACGGTAATACGAGGGAGTTAGGTCATGTACCTCGTTTAAGCACTTCCCATGGTAGTACCTGTATAACAGGCTTATTGACCCAACATTGGGTCGATGACCAAGAGAATTGAGAAATGATGACACGTTATCATCCCCAATTAAATATATCGCACGGCGCACAGTGGAGTATCCAGAACAATTTAGTTGGACAAAATTATTTTATGATTTTAAACTATAGGGAATGCAAAAACAAGCAAACAAATGTTCGGCAAGTGCAGGTCTTTATTAACCTCCTGGGCAGCTTTGGGTTAATTTGTAGGTTATAGGAGGTTGTTTCACTAAAAATGCTCTAGCAAGAAAGTTTTTGATGCAAAACATTCTTTTAAGAAATTTTAGAAAGATATTTTCATGGACTTTCCAACGACATACATTACTAGTAGAAATTTAAGTGAAAAATATAATTTTTTTATTGTCAAATCAGGAAATTTTGCAAAAAATTCACAATTTTTTAGTTAGAAGTAATTTTTGTCAAAAAAAATACTGTGTGAGCCTATATTTTTTATTAAAAAATTATAATTTCTGTTAAAATTTCCTTAAAGAAAGTATCATTATAATAATTATTATTATTAAAAAGTGTTTAATAGTTGATTGAATATACAAATTATATGAAAATTGATTTAGAAATAAAACAATAGAAATGAATTAAAAAACAATCGTGATTTAATGAATCAGGCTGGAAAAAGGTCATCAGAAAATGATTCGTCTTCCTCAGATGACTCACTTTTAATTTCGATAGTATGTGAGTGCTATGCGGGCAAAAGCATTTCCAAAGTTTAATTAAAAAAAAAGGTTTTGTTTTTTTCCTCACCATGGTTCTTATTCCAGCTAAAAGAAGATCGGAAGTTATGAGCAATCGACTTAGTATATCAGTATTGCAATATTCTCTTAAAGTTACATAGCTTTGACGATATTCTCGAAAATGTTATTTCCTTCTAGCTGCTTCTTCTGAAAGCTTCTTCTGAAATAGGAAGAAAAGTATTCAATAGCAACAATTGCACTAGTATTAATATTTTATGCATTGTTGGTCTCATCGTTTACCATGGGTGTCCATAACGTTTTGTCAAATTTTGATAGTTTTTAACATTGACTTTATAGAAAAAACTGAATGCGTCAATTTTCAAGTCGATATCTTAAAAACTATGGAATTTATAAATGTTTAACCATGTTGATGTCGTCACTGTCTATGGGAGGTAGGCGCAGTTCTTATACGATCTTTTTAATTTTTAAACCTGACATTGAAATACAAGAGATAAACTTATGTACCAAGTTTGGTAAATGGTTTTTAAAAAAAATTAGAACTTTTCGGAAAGAAGCGGACAAGTTTATATTTTTTAAGATGTAAACAACTCCAGTGTTAAGTTTAGCCGCAAGTCAACAAAACCCTTCGGATATCCAAACATTTTTTTCAAAAAATCCTCAAAAAACACCCATTTTTAAAACACAATTAAAACAAAAAAAAAACAAGTAAAAAAAGTCTAAAGTCGGTCTAGGCCGACTATGAAATACCCTAAGCCCACTTTTCAAAAACAAAAAAATTTTCATATGCATTATTGCATTAAATGCATATATGAAGCCTATATTTAATATGCATTTCAATGTTGATGAAATATTTACACATACCAAGTTTTATTCCTGTAGCTCACAGTTAATGCCTTTATTGTGCCTTCGCTATGGGAGGTGGGCGAGTTTATGGACGGATTACTCCCAATTTTTGAACACACCTTCGTTTTGGTATAAAATACATACATACCAAATTTAATTTCTCTAATCTAAAAGATTTAATTTAACCATCTTTGTCTTGTCATAAAAAACATATACATAAACATAAACGTATTGGTATAAAACACATACATATCAAATTTTATTGTTGTAGGTTAACTATGAGCTGAGTTATGCAGTTTTCAATTTTCGCGTTGTATGGAAGGTAGGCGTGTCCGTAGGCGGATGATGTCCATTTTTCAAAACCATCTTTGTTTTGTCATAAAAAACATATTTGCCAAATTTAAGCTGTCTAGGTTAAGCACAGGCTTATTTATTGCGTTTTCAATTTTTGGGTTGTATGGGAGGTGGGCGTGTCCTTGAGCGAACGACACCCATTTTTCGAAGACATCTTTGTGTTGGTATAAAACACATACATATCAAATTTTGTTGTTGTAGGTTAACTATGAGCTGAGTTATGCAGTTTTCAATTATCGCGTTGTATGGGAGGTAGGCGTGTCCGTGGGCGGATGATGTCCATTTTTCAAAAACATCTTTGTATTGTCATAAAAAACATATGTGCTAAATTTTAGCTCTTTAGGTTAAACACAAGCTTATTTATTGCGTTTTCAATTTTTGGATTGTATGGGAGGTGGGCGTGTCCTTGAGCGAACGACACCCATTTTTCGAGGACATCTTTGTGTTGATACAAAACACATATATACTAAATTTTATTGTTTTAGGTTAATTATGAGCTGAGTTATGCAGTTTTCAATTTTTGCGTTGTATGGAAGGTAGGCGTGTCCGTAGGCGGATTCCAAAAATATTCAATAGTGCAGATCCTTGGGTGCTTGTGACCATGTGTACCAAGTTTCATCCAATTATCTCGACTCCTTCTTCTTATCCTGTGTATACGGACAACACACAGACGGACAGACGGACGGACGGACGGACGGACGGACATGGATAGCTCGACTCACGTGGTGACGCTGATCAAGAATATATATACTTTTCTATACCGGACTCGCTTCGTTCTATGCGTTACAAACGTTTGCACAAAGTTAATATACCCTGACCTTTCAGGTTTAGGGTATAATTAGAACTTTTCGGAGAGAAGCGGACAAGTTTATATTTTTTAAGATGTAAACAACTGTAGTGTTAAGTTTATGAAGAAAAATTTACAGCCACGGACAGCCGCATACAACAAAACCCTTCGGATATCCAAATATTTTTTCAAAAAATCCTCAAAAAACACCCATTTTTAAAACACAATTAAAACAAAAAAAAAACAAATCGGCCATTTCAGCCCTTGAAAGGACTTTGACCGAGCTTCTTATGATCAATTGTGTTGTGTGTGTTATTAAATGTTTGCACACAATTGACCGCGAACTGGACCTATATGATTTATGCCGACTCCGAACGGCTAAAGTTCATGTTCTCAAAAAGCTTTACATGGCAATATTTACTTTCTGAGGTTTGCCATTGACTGCAGAGAGGTAGAGACCGATCAGAAAATTTTTTTATTGAAAAACGATCTCGGGCTCTGAGCATGCTAAGCCACACACTTAACCTACATGCCACGGTCACCACACACAATTACTTATTTTAAATAAATTAGTTTTGACACGAGTGTTTTATGCGCAAAGTTTGCGCAAAGGCCGAGCACGAGTAGAGAGTTTATTTTCAATGAAAGGCAGTGGCTGACGGGATTGTGGAGTTTTGTGCAAACAATTTAGCCCAGAGTTTCGCCTTATCAGCCGAGTCCGTGAAGATTTGGTCATTTTTAAAAGAGTTGAAAATTCTATAAAAAAGTTTATATATGAGCTACAGAGGCAAAACTGGTATAGGAGCGTGTTGTATCAAAACTGAGATCTCTTGTACAAAAAATTAACGTCATCCACCCAAATGTACTTCCCAAAAAAGCCACCATAGAAAATCTATAAAGGAATACAAGGATTGTAAAACAAATAAAAAGTTGATCTGTGCGAGTTGTTTCGAGTTTAAGCCGAGTCGAGTAGCATAACTCGAGTAATTTGAATACCTGGAATTTTCGTTTAGCTCGAGAAACTATCGTGTAACTCGAATATTTCTCTCACATGTTTTGAACTTCTCTCGCTACTTTGTCTCAATAAACCATGCCCAGTAAAAAATTAATAAAACTAAGTAAAGATATAATTAAATGTTCAAGAAACATATCAATCTTTTATCAAAATTTTAGAATTTTGTTTGCCACCTATATTTGATTTTAATTTTACGAACTCGGTAATGGTTCGCAAAACTAAAAATGGGCCGCGGAATCAGAGTTTCTGTTGTCAGAATTACTGAATTATTTTATATTGTAAATATGTCTTTTTAAGATTTTATAACATAATCTAACAGCTAAAGATATTCGCTAATTTCGAATTTTGCGGCAGAAATTTAATGGCGGATAGGGCTGCCACCAAAATTTTGTAGTTTAACGAATGCGATGGTGGGGCGATCACTAATTAAAGATGGTTCGCTGAATCCGCATCTGTTCGAATTTCAAAATTTTTTAAGTTCTTGATTTAAAGTTGTCTTCTTATAATATGTTTTTAAGGGTTTTAAATTAACCCACCAGCTTTAATGGGTCCCTGGTTTCAAATCTGGTGTCAGCATTTTGAAATTTAAAATGACGGATAAAGATAGACGGAATTGCCAACTACATTTTTTTTTTATGAATTCGGTGAGGGAGCGAACACTAGGTAAAAATGAATAAAATGATATCCAAATCTGTTGTCTGATTTTCGAATTTATGTAATTTCTAAGCATAGGGCTGCCATCTCGTAGTCTGTTTTGTAAGAGTTTAAAAAGTTATCTAATTAAAGTTATCTAAATAAGAGTTTTAAAAGCTATCAAAAGTTAAGGGTTGGCTGAATTTGAATCTTATACCAGAATTTAAAAATTTAAAATGGCGGATAGGGTTGATACCTAAGTTTTTATTATGTTTACGAATTTGGTGCGAGGATGAACACTAGGTCGAAATGGGTCGCTAAACTCAAGACGGTTTTCTGAATTTCAAATTTGTAGGATTACATTTCGTTATTTTTATAAAAAAAACTTATTCATCGAACATGGAGTAAGATAGGCGAAAATAGCCATTTTTAAGAGTATCAAACGGGTCTGAATTATAGAGACGCACAGAGTTTTTATTATATTTGAATTTGTCTTCAAAAAAAATTATGAAGAACTTTATTATAATTAAAGCTTTGAACATTTTTTTAATTTTTGATTTTAATTGATGCTTATGCTTATGCTAAGTATTTCCATTGATAAGTGAAATCTCTAAAAACACTTCAGAAACTTCATGTTACTCAAAAATTAGAGTCATTCGTTACCAGTCTCGAGTCGAATTAATCGACTCGACTCTACTCGAGCCGCGTTGCGTGAAAGTCTAACTTCTACTCACAGGCCTTATTAAAAATTATTTTTTTTTAGATTATTTGTTATTTAGAAATTAAATATATATTTTAACACTATAGGGGTTTATTTCATAGTCGTTTTTAAAAATTTTCTTTGGAAAAAAAATTTAACTATTGCAATTTAGTATTCCACTTTAAGAACAATGATTGTAAAACGTGACTGTTATGCTAAAAATTTTTTAAGTTTTTTTTTAAAAAAAAAATCCAGTGAATTTAATTATTTTTATCAGTTTTGTCACAAAAAGTTATATTTTAACTTTAAATACATACCTTAGCAAGACAAATTTTGCCAACCTTATCATAGAGTAGAGTCGGTAACGCTTAAGGTTAAATTCTTCCAGGAAGCATATGTTACCCGGCGACTTTTTCACCTTGAGTCATGTGCTTAAACTGTTTTCATTAATATAAAGACTAACAACAAAACCAACAACAACAACAACACCAACAACAACAAAACAAAAATAAACCAGAATAGATGGCAAGCGTATAGAAAAGTATGTGAAACACATACATGCATACATATTTACACAAAAGCACACATACAGGTAAACAAATGCCAACACTAGTGCAAATAAGTAACACAATAAAAAATGCGGAAGAAAATCCTTTAGAAAGTAAACAACGGAAAATGGAAAAACAAGCAAAGAGAAAAAGCTTAAGTCAAAGGATTCAAAAGCTTTGCTGAGTAGGTTGGTAGATGGTTTGGTTGGATGACTACCGCTAGCTAGTTGACGTTATAAAGGTACTACTCATTCGTTGGGAGTAGGCGAAAAATCATGGTGTAAAAGGTGTAACAATTGAGACAGTGTTTATGGGTATAAGTTTGTGTGTCTTTTAAAGTATGCGTGCATGTACACATACATGTACATGTGTTTGAGTGTATGGCTTTTGACTATATGGTACGTTGACATGCTAGGACTTTTCGTGATTTATAACGTTTTATTGCTGGCAATTTTCAACTTTCAAGTTAATGTCTTGCAATATTTTATGTTAACTTTGTTAGCATGAAAACTAGGATACTTAAACATTTATAAACGAGAGTTGACTCTTAAAGTTTTGGGGGTTCAAAAGTTTGTTTAACTGTTAACATGCATTTGAAAGTTATGTGTAGCAAAGAATAGGCTTAAGCCAATAGATTCAAGATAAAAACATATCATTATAATTATATCAACGAAATTTTAGAAAGTCAAAGCTTAAAGAATTTGGAATAAATGAAAGACTATATATAACTAAAAAAAAAAAACAGTCAAAACAAATAGGTTAAAAATAGGTTTCAAAAATCACAAAAACAAAAATAGTACATACAAAACGGAGAATAACTTCGGCAGTTTTGAGGTAAGATAACGAAAATTGGATCATCTTTTGTTATCTCCAAAAATAACACAGTGGAACCATTTTGAATGGCTGATGAATTGTAAATATTGGATCATTATCGAAACACATATTAATACATCATTATTAAATATAATATCATTATGGTCTGCTTGCATTTTATAAATTTTTATTATTAGAAAAAACAAGTAAGTAAACTCTTAACTATGAAATACCGTAAGCCTCCGTACGATTTTACCATTTGTGATAAAAAAAAGTCAATATTTTTTAACTACAATCTGGCAATCTTGCTAACGCCATGGCTTGTCAGCTGAAACAAAGAGAGATTTTTAAAATTATACTCGTTTATCACTCAAAATCTCTCTTTTAAAAGTTCTTTCGACAAAAATCAAGGAATGAGCCGAAGGCAAACGAAGTCAAGAACCATAGACGAACGAAAAAAAAGAAGTTTAACGAAAACGAGCAGAAGCTATATAGAGATGAAAAAAATGAACCGAACAGTATCGACCAAAATCGAAGTTGAACGAAGACAATCCAAAAATCGAATCGATGCTTATAGGATTTTTTAAAATTGGAAGTTTTTTGAGAAAAAAATGCAAATTAAATGCATGCTTAAAAAACTTTAAACGCATTTATCTCGAAATGACTTTTCAAACTGCACTCAAAAAAAAAAGGTTTATCGGATTATGATAAAAACGGCATCATATTAAGAGAAAAATGGTATAGACTTTGCTCCAGAGAATGCCTTTCTCTAAATGCCATCCTAAAAATTCTCTAAAAATTATAAAAAGCTTCTATGAAATTGAGAAATATATAAAAATATATCGATTTAAGAGAAAACAAACTTTTTATTGTTGAGTAATCATTTGTTTTTATTGAAGAAACTTCTTCTCATAGTGAACTTTTTATCAAAATATAATAAAAATTTTTAATTTTCAATAAATTTTTCTCTATAAATGAGAATTTTTTTGTACGAGAAAAATATTTATCATTATACGAGACATTGAAATATTTCCATTTCCTAAAAGTCAAGAAATATTTCTTCGAAAATGTGAAAATTTATTCTAATTGAAGAAAATTTTATTTGAAATAGAGAAAATTGCTTTGATCAAAAATAGATTTTTTTCACCTGAGAAAGATATGTGTTATGTTCTGAGGTTGGGGGTCCATTTTCCTCAGAAACCAGACGTCTGATCGAGACGTTCAAGATGACTTTTTTTGTACCCTAAAGCTGAAAGGTCAGGGTATATTAACTTTGTGCAAACGTTTGTAACGCATAGAACGAAGCGAGTCCGGTATAGAAAAGTATATATATTCTTGATCAGCGCCACCACGTGAGTCGAGCTATCCATGTCCGTCCGTTCGTCCGTTCGTCCGTTCGTCCGTCCGTCTGTGTGTTGTCCGTATACACAGGATAAAAAGAAGGAGTTGAGATAATAAGATGAAACTTGGTACACATGGTCAAATGCACCCAAGGATCTGCACTATTGAATATTTTTGGAATCCGCCCACGGACACGCCTACCTCCCATACAACGCACAAATTGAAAACTGCTTAACTCAGCTCATAATTAACCTACAACAATAAAATTTGGTGTGTATGTATTTTATATCAACACAAAGATGTTTTCGAAAAATGCACGTCATTCGCTGACGGACACGCCCACCTCCCAAACAACCCACAAATTGAAAACGCAATAAATAAGCCTCTGTTTAACCTACAGAGCTAAAACTTAGCACATATGTTTTTTATGACAAGAAAAAGATGTTTTTGAAAAATGAACGTCATCCGCTCACGGACACGCCCACCTCCCATACAACCCAAAAATTGAAAACGCAATAAATAAGTGTGTGTTTAACCTAAAGAGCTTAAATTTGGCACATATGTATGTTTTTTATAACAAATCAAAAATGGTTTTGAAAAATGGACGTCATCCGCCTACGAACACGCCTACCTCCCATACAACCCATTAAGTTTAAAACTCAATAAATAAGATTATGTTTGTCATAGAGAAATTAAATTTGGTATGTATGTATTTTATACTAAAACTAAGGTGTGTTCAAAAATTCGGAATAAGCCGTCCATGAACTCGCCCACCTCCCATTGAAAAAGCACAATTAAGGCATTAACTGTGAGCTACAGGAATAAAACTTGGTATGTGAAAATTTTTCATCAACATTTAAATGCATCTAAAATATAGGCTTCATGCGCCCACGGACACGCCCATTTACAAAAAACATTTTTTTGTTTTTGAAAAATGGGTTTAGGGTATTTCATAGTCGGCCTAGACCAACTTTAGACTTTCTTTATTTGTTTTTTTTAATCATGTCCGGCAGGTATACTTCTACGGAAATTTGACTTCACACTTTCGAAGGAAGGAGGGGGCAAAACCCCCAAAAAATGTTAAAATGAGAGCAGTTTTGAAAATCATCATTGTATGTGCTCGAGGCACAACCCCGAGTAACACCGGCTTACATCTGCTAGTAATAAATAAAACTTGTATTGCCTACGGTCGAAATTCGTCCAATTTTTTGTTTGGCTGTTTAGAATTTTGTAGAATAAGATGGTTAAAATAAGTTCCAGTTCCTTCAAATTGATTGGAGATGTAAAATTAATTCCTTCAAAAAAAATTTTTTTGAGAATTTCATTACTTTTTTAAAGATGGAAAAAACAGATATTGAAAATTATTTAATTTCGTCAAAAAAATCAAAGGGCCTTGATTTTTTGATGGCATGAATGGTTTATTAATTTAGTGTAAAGACAAAATAAATTCACCTTGAAAACAATTTGGAAGAAAATCAATAATTTGCATTTGAGTTTTTTTCTTTTTACAACAAAAATAATTTGTAGACTTTTAAATAAGAATATATAAAATTTTGTAATTTTTTTTTTGTAAAGTAATTATTTATATATAAACAAAAAGTAACTGTAATATCTTTCTTAATTTTTGAAGTTAATAAATAAAATTTAATTATAAAAAATAAATAAATTAAAACTATTCAAACATGGCAGATATATTGTATTTCAGTTCAAATCATTCAATTTGAGACAGGTTTTTCTCTCTTGACATTTGGTTGAAATACACGCTAAATACCTAACGACAATATTAAGAAAATTCGTTAAAAATGCTTATTCTTCAAAACTGTACAGTGATTATTATCACATTTGAAAGAAAATCTCACAAACTTTTAGAAATAATGTGTAAAATTGGAAAACCGTTAAAATTCAACTAAAATATTGATATGGAAAGACAAAATTAATAATGATTGCATAAAACAAAATTTTTTGAGGAAATTTTTACTTTTGATAAAAACCCAAATTCGACCAACTCTAATAATGTCTGTCTCTACCAACCAAATATATATTAAAAAGCGAGTTTTATTACAAAAATTGTATTTCTCTGTTAGCAGATTGGAAACCGTCTCCATCATATATATCATTTTTATAAACATTCTGCACATCTGTGTTACAGTACCTTTCCAATGATATAAGTTTTATTCTTCTTGAATGCTAATTTAATACAAATCCCAACTATTTTCAATATTCATTAATATATAAGATTGTAACTGTGTTTTCAACCAAAGTTTAACATAATTAATTAATTAATAATTTTATGATTAATATTAATGTTTAAGAGCTCTAAATTTTGACACTTCAGATAAATTCTATACTTCTAATTCTAGCCAACATGCACTAATTATGAAATTAGGGTCAAGTTACAGCATGTTGACCAATTAAGGGCAATACAATATCAAAATTATAATTATTAAAAGCAATGTTTAAAAGAAAAAAACAGAAATGAAGACAACATGTCTTAATTTCACACAAACATGATATAATTAAAAAATTTGCTGTATCTTATAAGAAAAGCAAAATAAATAAGCACGCATTAACTGCCAACTCCCGCTTATAAAATTAAATTGTCAGAATGTATGGATGGTTGACTAAATGGATGACTGTATTACGCAAATAAGAACAAACAAAAAAAAAAAAAAAAAACAAAAGAACAAACAAACAAGATCGCAGCGTAGCACATTTGGAATAATAATTTGTGTGTGTGTGCCGCTGCCTCCCTCCCTCCCCCTATATTATATCTGCTCAATGAAGCAACCAAAGTAATAAAGACATCAACAAAACCAAATGTATGGGGACCATTATGTAAGATTTTATTAAAGAGACCTCGGCGAACGATGAAGGAAATGATTAAAATTGAGTGTGGAAAAGATTTAAGATTTCCAAAAATAAACGCTAAAATAACAAGCGATGCGTAACAAATGAGAATAACTTGAATTTTGTAGAAAGAGGAAGTCGCAGATTTTATGGGGCTTGGCAAGGCGATGTGGAAAAGTGGTTGTGAAAAAGGCAGCGGATTAAAGACTATGAATGAAGTATTGAATTTTGAATAACAGAAACTGAAGCTTGAGTTAAAATTGTTATTGAGTGAAATATTTGTATAAATCTATAAACTAACTTAATTATTAAGACTAAGAATAACAAAAAAATGCACTTTTTATTATTAACAAATGCATTAAATTACCTTCAATACTGCCTGCTGCTGCTGCTGCCAACGTCCTACACAAACCTAGACTGCTATAATTCGCTCCGGATGTAATTAAAAATCAAAAGCTTCCAAGCTGTTGCCATAGAACGACTGCAAAATAAATGCGCCAGCGGGGAGGGAAAAAAACATAGCAGGAAAAATAGCACCTAATATAGGGCAATACTGAAATACACACTCAAGTAAAATATAAACTGAAAAAAAATTCATACAAAAACAAAGCAAAACAAACATAGAATGCTGCGAACGTTGAAAAAAAAATCAATTTTCACATAAGCAAAAATGAGCAGAACAATAAAAAAGAATGCAAAAAAAAAAACCAAAACAGTAAAAAGCCAGGAAACCCATAAAACGTACGTATAATTCATACAACAATAACAACAACAAGGAGTATAACGGCAGTCTGACTTGGCCAAGAACTGGCCGGACTCGGCGTACGCCAACATTTAAATGGCCAACAGAAATGGCCGCCATATTGAACAAATGTTATCACAGAGCATATGCAAAACTATTGTTGTAGCGCAGTTAGAAGCTACGTACTAGCTTGGCCAGCCAGCAGTTAAGCTGGGTGTGCAACATTGAAGCAACACTGTTGCTGCTGCTTTAATATCACTTAAGTTGAATTTTTTACCCGCAGGATGATGCCTCCAAGGAATGCAGCCACAATGAAATGGCAATTTTTGCGGGTGGTTGGGCAGATTGTGGGTGGGAAGTTGAAGTGGTGGCTTAGGTTATGGAATTAAAAGCCAACGGGTACTAAAAAAAATGATAAAAATCAACGAAGAGATGCAAGAGGTAATATTAGAGCTACACTGGCAACATTGACGCTTAAGGTAAAGGTATATAATTCCGCCACAGAACATCATGCAGTGATATTTTGTTTTATTTAAAATTATTAAAAATTTATGAATTATTATTTAATTTTTATTAATAACTAGCGGATGTAATCCGGTGTTACTCGGGGTTGTTTCTCGAGCATAGAAAGAGGACGATTTCCAAAACTGCTCTCATTTTTACGTTTTTACAAATATCAATTCAATTTTTAAATTTTGTAAACTATCGTTTTTTGGGGTTTTGCCCACTCCTTCCGTCGAAAGTGTTTAGTCAAATTTCCGTAAAACTGTACCTGCCAGATAGATTAAAACAAAAAATGACATCTTCAAAGTCTCGATCTGACGTCTGGTTTCTGAGGCAAAAGGACACCCAACCTCAGAAAAATAACACATATCTTCTTCCGGTGAAAAATTTCTCTATTTTCGATAATAGCAATTTTCTCTTTTCAAATAAAATTTTGTTCAATTAGAATAAATTTTCACATTTTCGAAGAAATATTTCTTCACTTCTAGGAAATGGAAATATTTCAATGTCTCGTAAAATGACAAATATTTTTCTCGCACAAAAAAATTCTCATTTATACAGAAAAATTTTTTGTAAATTAAAATTTTTTCCTATATTTTGATAAAAAATTCATTATGAGAAGTAAATAAAAACATATGTTTTCTCAAAAATAAAGTCTTTTTCCCTAAAATCGAATTATTTTTATATATTTATCTTTTTCATAGAAGGTTTTTATCATTTGTAGAGAATTTTTAGGATCGCAATTTAGAGAAAAGCATTCTCTGGAGCACGGTCAATACCATTTTTCAGTTAATATGATGCCATTTTTATCATATTCCGAGAAACTTCTATTACTAACTTCTCAAACTATTTATGAGTGCAGTTTGAAAATTTATTTCGAGAAAAATGCGTTTGAAGTTTTTCTTGGCATGCATTTAATATGCAATTTTATCTCAAATAAATTCCAATTTTGAAAATCCTTTAAGCATCGATTCGATTTTTGGATTGTTTTCGATCAACTTCAGTTTTGGTCGATACTGTTCGGTTAATTTTTGTTTATCTTAATATAGCTTCCACTGATATTCGTGAAACTTCTTTTTTTTCGTTCGTCTTTGGTTCTTGACTTCGTTTGCTTTCAGCTTATTCCTTAATTTTTGGTGAAAGGACTTTTAAAAACAAAGGATCTATTTCAGTAACAGTGTCAAATGCTTGCCAAGTTTCATCAAAATCGGTTCATCGGTTTTGAAGTGAATGGGCCGAACATAGTTGATTGAATAAAGCGCCTCCTCACGGAAGTTTGCTGAAATTTAAATAGCCTCAATTCTGTTGTAGAGTCAAGTTATTTCACGTACCAAATTTTAGTAAAATCGATCAATTCATTTAGGAGTTATTGAGTCTTAAAAATGCAGTACTTAAAGCGCCCTCTTTCCGAAGTCTTTGGATTTTGTATAGCCTATGTTTATTTTGGGCGCAGTCGAACCTTCATTCCAAATTTAATTGAAATCGGTCCAGGTGTTTAGGAGTTATTATAGAGTGCCAATTAGATTTTTCAATTTTGGGGTTGTATGGGAGGTGGGCGTGTTAGTGGGTGGATGACGCCCATTTTTCTAAAGCATCTCAGTTTTGACATAGAATACACATATACCAAATTTCAGTATTGTAGCTTTAATACTAGCTTCTTTGCAGAGTTTTCAATTTTGGGGTTGTATGGGAGGTAGGCGTGGTTTTTATCCGATTTAGCCCATTCTCGAACTTGACCTTAGTTTTCTTAAAAAAAGCTTAAATATCGAATTTCATTACGAAAGCTTCAAAATTACGGCTGTAATCGTGTCGACAGACAGACGGACATGACTAAATCAACTCAGGTGGTGATGCTGAGCAAGAATATATATACTTTTCTATACATACCACGCCTCCTTTTGGGTGTAACACACCTCGTGACAAAATTAATATACCCCTTCCGCAGTACGCGTTGGGGTATAAACAAATTTTTTTCAATACTTTTTGTTGACCCCTTCTTTTAGCCATTATTAAGAAGTGCTTCTATCAGGCCTCTTTTGAGCTATCGGAGCGGAAGGCCTGCGAAATTTTCCCACTTCATATAAAAAAGAAAGTGTAATTGTATATGAGTGCGGCAGTACTACAAAATCCACAGGAAGGCCTGCTAGCAGCGCTGTCATTGTCTACTGGGTACACATAGGGAAAAACCTATGGACTCAATACATAAATTTATGTACTCATCGCATTGTTTTCTGCACACAAAAATTTTACATTTTTCATGTATTGAGTACATGTTGAAATCTCTATTGAAATCTCTATAAAGAATTTTATGTACTCAACGCATAAATATGTGTCGTGAATTCATGGATGTATGTAGTGAGTACATTCACACTGTACACGGTTAAAAATTTTGGACTAGTTTTTAATCCAAACTTTGGTTTAAAGGAATTTTTAATCCAAAAAGTACTATTTTTTATTCCATACTTAAGTTTAATTTGTTTTTAATCCAAAAAAGTTTAAGTTTAAGACTATTTTTGGACTACAAATTTACATTAAGCTAGTATATTCAGGAAAAATTATTTATGTTACCTAAAATTGAAAACTACTACTGCTACGAAATTTACGCTCAATATAATAGTTAATGTTGTTAAAGCATCCGAAGCATCTTAAAATCTGAACCAAAATATTATTATATTCATTATAACATTGAGCAGTGTTTCATAATACATAATAAGGGTATTCATGCAAAGCGACAAGCTTGTATTTTGGGCAATTAGTTATTTTTATCAGTCGATTGTGCATTTGGAGAGATATGTCAGCTGTTAACTTGTTAACAGTCAACTTTCAGCATACATATAAACAGCTGATTGCTGATTTGTGATATATCTGGTTTGTGTAAACGGTTCTCCATACATTTCATTTATAAGGCTGATAAACTTATACGGCTTATATCATTTATAAGGGCATTGCCCATTTGCATGAATACCCTGTATGTATATTTAGTGAATTTTATGGCAATATAATAATATGTTCACACGAAGGCGTTTTGGCTGAAAAGCCAACGAAAAGCAGCTCTTTATTTGACAGTTCTTCTATGGCAAAAAGCTGAATATTATGTAGCTTTCCAGCAGAAAAGCCATTGGCACGGACGCGACATTCGCACGGTTTTAATTACTCGAAAAACAAGAAAGAAACAAAAAGAACCGATATGTATTTTAAGTGTTCTAACGCTATGAAAGAGTGCTACATTTTATAAAAATATTGGCAAGATTTAGTACAAATTAGTTCAAAGTACGCGACAAAAAAAAAATAAGTTTTTTTTAGCTCGTATAGAAATATGCAAAATTCAGCATAAATTAAGTTTAAGAACTTTTTGCAATATATATATATATACATGCTTATGGAGGTCAAAGGATAACTTTTCTTCGTAGACTTATGAAATATGAGAATTATCTCTTACCTTTTTTTCTCACGAGTTCTCACCTTTGTGGATTAAAAAGTAATACTTTTATATTTGTAACTTTTTTGGACTAAAATCTAATCCTTTTTGGATTATAATATTTTATACTTTCTGCGGATTAAAAATTATTCCTTTTTGGATTAAAAAATTTTAAACTTTTTGCGGATTAAAAATAAGTCCTTTTTGGATTGGAAAATTTAAAACTTTTCATTGGATTAAAAAGTAATCTTTTTTTGGTCGTGTCCTATATGTAATCCAAAAAAGATTAAAATTTAGCCCAAGATTTTTAACCGTGTACTCATCGCAAACTGTTACAAATAATTTTATGTAATGAGTAAAGATCTTATGTACGTATTACATAGATTATTGACTCAGTACATACATAATTTACTCATTACATATTTGGAGTACATAATTTTATGCAATGAGTACATATATTATTTACTCATTACATATTTAAAATGCATAATTTTATGTAATGAGTACATACATCATTTACTCATTACATATGTAAAAAACATAATTTTATGCAATGAGTACATGCATAATGTCTGTGCGTAAATCACCCTCGCAACACATGCAATAAATAGCTTAATAAAGAAATGACTAGATTTCAAAAAATAATTGGCAATTACTTATAGAAACCCAGCCATTTAATTCTTATCCAATCATCGCTTTTGGTCAAGAGTACAGTGGACAAACTCATTCCCGTTCTGATTTTCTACATACTTTAGAAGTGTTGCTTATTTGAAAATCAAGAAACGAATGACATAAAATAGCAAAATCGTGTGCCGATGTGCAACAGATACGTGTACTGAGTCCATATGTTATGTACTGAATAAATGTGTCACTTCAATCTCATAAGGCGGATGTGTACTGAGTCTATAATTTATGTATTGAGTTAAGTTTTTGTAAAAAATTACATAACACGTTGATTGAGTACACGTTGCTTGTATCTATTGAAGTCTCCTACGTATTCAACACATAACATGATGTATTGAATACATTTTTTATTTATTTTAAAAAGTGAATAAATTGATATGTAGTCAGAACACGCTCCCTTTACTCAGTAAATACTGCTCTCGTTGCGTTCTCATACAAGTAGCAGTGCATAGATTTTACATAGCTGTCTCTGTACTGACTACATAACTTTTTCCCTTAGTGTACCCAATCGGCCAAACAAGCTTGGAATAAGCTTTAAACAAGCTTACAAGCGTAAGCCTCAAGCTTGGATAACGCTTTCATTTACTATTGTAGAACGCTTACATGCAATTGTAGGATAAACGAAAGTGAACCCTTGGAATAATGTTCCTTACTTCAAGCTTAATCCAAGTGTTGTTTTTACAATTGGATATAAGTGTTTTAATAAGCTTTTTCCAAGTGTGCTACATTCAACAAATCAATTAGCACTCGCGAAAAATTTTTATTCCGTGGCTCAGTTGGTAAGCCACTGGTTATTTGATTTGTTGTGATTCGGACATCCAAGGTTCAATTCCCAACCGGAACATTTTTATTTTTATTTATTTTTTATTTTTGTTTGTTAAAATTGAAGCATTTATTTATATGAAAAATTGCATGCCTTCAAAAATTTTTGTGTTTGCTACCCCAGGGATCGAACGCGCGAACCACCGCATATGAGTCGGACACTCTAACAGCTTGCCGTTAGCCTTATGGCTGCTGAGCGAACAAAATGAAAATAAAAAACATTTATGTATATATGTATGTATATATGAGAGCATCACAACTTTGAACAGTTGTCAAACTATAACCGTTGTCAGCGTTTTCTAAGTATGATTGCAAAACACTTACTTAATGCAAGCCTTTCCAAGTATTATTGTACATCACTTGCTTTTTGTGTTTTACGCAATAGTTATACAAAGCAACTTGGAAATTTATTACCCGGGCAAATGTTTTTCAAGCGTGCTTGGATAAGGCTTGCTTTTTGTATTGCATGTTAGCTTAATCCAAGCACTATTTCTAAATGGTTGATTGGGATGTCTGTTCTTGCGTACATTATAGTACGAATGCTTACATATGGTGTCAAAGTTTTCTAGTATGCATGTAAATGGCTGTCAATAACATCGCTTTGTGTGCAAAAAATAGTTTTCTTCTGTGCATTTTGGACCGTTTCAATATTTTTGAGAGGTTGGATTTTTGGATTCTTGAAATTTTTGAAATTAAAAATGCATTTTTCAGCAAAATGGATCCAATTCTTCGTTTGAGAGATGAGAAAGAATTGGGAAGTGAATCTGACGGTGATTTTTCTGGAGATAGCGAAAAATGACGATTGTGAGTATTTGCCGAATGAAAGTCGCAGCGATAATTCTAGTGAGAGTGATTCATATCATATCGAGCCCTTGTCGAGTGAAACTTTGGTGGATTTGGCCCTTCATCCGGAAAATGTAATTCTATCGAAAGATAAACGCATTGAATACACAAAACAACCATTTCAAACTAATCGTCTATTCTCCTCTAGACATAACTCGGATGTGCAAGCTGATTTGTATACTATTTTTACAATATTTTTTTCCAGATTTATCTTACTTAAACATGTTTAGGTCCAACTGCTAGTGGTGCTGCAAATATAAAAGACCCTTTGTCAGCATTTTTGATGCTCTTGAAACCAATTGAAAAGCATATCCTTACGAGTACAAATCTATACGGTGTTAGAAAATATATAATATATCATAGTTTAAAAATAAATCAAAAGAAGAGATCATTTTACAATTCCTATGTGCTTAATTTTATATTTCACCAACTTATAAAAGCAGCGAAAGTTAAAAACCAGCTGTTTTTATTTACATTCAAAAAAAAAAAAAACAAATTGGCCATTTCAGCCCTTGAAAGTACTTTGAACGAGCTTCTTATGATCAATTGTGTTGTGTGTGTTATTAAATGTTTGCACACAATTGACCGAGAACTGGACCTACATGTTTTATGCCGACTCCGAACGGCTAAAGTTTATGTTCTCAAGAAGCTTTACATGGCATTATTTACTCTCTGAGGTTTGCCATTGTCTGGAGAGAGATGGTGACCGATCAGAAAAATTGTTTACTGAAAAAAAGTTTTCGCCGCGGCTGGGGATCGAACCCGGGCTCCGAGCATGCTAAGCCACACACTAAACCTGCATGCCACGGTCACCACTAAATTAATCTGGGGAAAAATTGTAATTGTGGAAAGATCTTGCGGTACTCCATTCATAAGAAATTGGATGATGTCATGAATGAATTCAACCTTTCGCGTGAAGCAGTATTCAATGCGGATGAAACTGGCCTCTATTGGAAAATGTTGCCTGGCGAAAGAAATGCACCCGACCGCAAAGTTTCAAAGCACTTCAAAAACACTGAAAAAAAATATATTCCATTAATACGAATTTTTCATTTTTACGAAAAGTCTTGACATTATATCATTTGTATTACTGGATGTCGACTGAACGTGAGCAATTTAACTGACTCTCTTTATTTATTTCATTCAAATTGTATTTTCTCATACAAATAGAGGTTTTCAGTCAAGATTTCAACGAAAAAATCTAGTAAAATAAACATATTCTTCGTTCATCGTCACTAACATATTAAAAAACAATTAACAATTATGTTACAAATTTTTAAAATTTCATATTCTAGTAAATTTGTGAAATATTTAGAGTACCATATATGCAAAAAAAAAAAAAGAAATCGATCTTAAGAAATCGTCATACATATGTAAATATGGAGAAAATATTCAGAAATAACTGTTGCAAGTCCGTTCAGTAGTTGTTAGTGATTGTTTTATAAGAAAAAGTCTCAAGCAGGCATAATTTCTCCCAATAAGACCAGCAATAGGCCCATAGCTGACAGCAGTGCATTTGCAAGCGCGTCTTACATGCGCTAAGGACCTTGCAGATTGGAGCTTCGAGCAATAGAGCTCGTTCCTTTTCGCTGATGAGTATAAAATGTACGTACATGGCAGTGACAGAGTGTAGACTTCTATAGAGTAAAGAGTATACCCTGGCCTCCGCCAGGTGAGGTTATTGCACACTGTTTTGGGTGAAAAAAAAAATATTAGAAATTAAAAAAACGGATAGAATATAGTTTTGATCAATCTAACTAAATCGCTTATAACCTCCATTTGGCCAAATTTTTCTTTACGTCGTATTAGAATTAGGCCTGCAATGCTTATTATCGATTATTGCATACCATAATGTTTTACATCCTGACTTTCGTAAAAATTTTTTCTACTAAAATAACATAACATAAATTCCATAGTGAAAATAATATGAACCCAAAAAAAAAATTGCAAAACTCTTAATTTTCAGTAAGCAGTCATTGTTAAGATCCGGATTTTGTAGCTTTTACCCAAGAGTACACGAATAGCATGTTTCATATTTTAATTCATAATAAAAACAATTATAACCTCATACGGCTCATCCGCAGTATTTGCAGTACTTGATTATTCAAGTCATTGCCAGGTTCTTGCAGACTTAACAGCATTCTGTTGTTATCCTGGCGCTGGTTGTGGGGCGTTTTCTTTTTTTATTTTCTGTACTTGTCTTCATCTCAATAGAGTGCTTTGCGTGAAATCATTCTGCATAGATATTAACCACATTTATGCCATTTGCAGAGTTCTAGATCGGGTACCTTGATCCTGGCTACTATGTTGCTAGCTGTACCTTGACGCCTGCAGTGAATTCGTATTGTCTGTTGCTTAACGTGGCCTTGGTTACGTTAGCAAGTAGTTATCCAGGTACTGCAGCTGTAAAATAATTACTTAATTTGATACTTTTTCATAGGTTTTGCTTTAATGACTTTTTTTGTTGCCACTCTTAGTGCATAGTTTTATTAATAATTTCTGCTATTCTCTTTTTTTGTGCCTAGCTAGTAGGGATGTTGAACAAAAAAATCTTATTGCATTTTTATTGTTTTTATTCAGTTAATTAAATTGTTGTTTTATGAACGCAATGCTTGGGAAAAATTCGTTTTTAAATTTCTTCTGCAGGCAGTGTTGCTAGGAAAATTAATAATATAGAAATAAAAAAAAAAATTTTTTATTCAGATAAGTTAGTTGAAATTGGTTTTGATATATTTGAACATGATTAAGCTCTTTATTTATTATTCTTTATATTCCATAGTCTCAAAATTAAGTTTATGCTATTTTCAAACTTCTTACGTGTCATTTCTTTTCTTGTTTGTTTTTCTACATAAAGCTACGTAGGCAAAGATTATATCTTATTTATTTTAACAAACAATTTTAATTAAAATTGTGCTGTATTAAAAATAGCACTGCTAAAAATGGCGGTTATTCTGAAAAATATCCTAGAAATATATGCAGAAAAAAATATAAAATAAAATAACTGTCAAATAAAAAAATATAAAATAAAACAATACATAAAAGCTGCTGGCAGCTTTACCAATGTTTGTCTGCTGTCAAAATATTTATCGCACGTTTTATTCTTTATATATTTTTTATTTTTTGTTCAGTATCAAAACATGTTGCAATATTATTTTGCTTTTGATAAACTGTGCTTTTATTTAAGCCCGCTTAACTTGGCTTTTCTATATTTTTTTTTTTTTTTTATTTTTGTTTTGCTCATTCTGTGCAATATTTCTTGCAGTTTATGAATATGTGACGAGTTTAGTTTGTTTTTCGTTTTAGTATTTTTAATTAAATTGTTTTCCTTTCATGTAAATCCAATTTTTAACTCTAACCTAGTTTCAAATTAATTTAATGCAAACTCAATAACAGTTGACAAAATTTTGTAGAAAAGTTTGTATATCCAGGTGTAAAAAATCAATAATTTTGGGACACTTGTCGATAGTTTTGACTTTATTTGATTAAATTTAAATAAACTGTATTATAACTGTACATTTAAAATGTTTTTGTTTTGAAACTTCAATTTTTGAAACATTTGGTTTTTAGAAACTGACCAACAAACAGAAAATTTGCAATATTTAAATATTTATTTGGAGAGATACATCAATGTCTGCATTTACTTTTGAAAAATTATTTCTTGCAAATGTTGCCCGTGGCTGCGCCTCCAGTGGATCTTTTCCCAGCATTTCGGACGGTACCTCCAATGGCAGATATGCAATGGCAGCGGAAATGTTGTCGTCTAGGGCTCAGCCCAGTACAAAAGTACTGTAGTCCAGTATAAAAAATGGCTAGTGGGGGTCAAATCGCATAATCTCGGCTGTCATTGGACTGCTTCAAGACATAAAATTAATTGCTCACCAAACTCACCTCTCAACAAGCACCGTCTTGTTAAAATCACATGTCATTCAAGTCCTCAAGTCATAAAAAAAAAAAAAAAACAAACACAAAAGACAAATTGACAATTTCAGCCCTTTGACCGAGCTTCTTATGATCATTTGTGTTGTGTGTGTTATTAAATGTTTGCACACAATTGACCGAAAACTGGACCTACATATTTTATGCTGACTGCGAACGGCTAAAGTTCATGTTCTCAAGAAGCTTTACATGGCATTATTTACTCTCTGAGGTTTGCCATTGTCTGCAGAGAGGTTTTGACTGATCAGAAATTTTTTATTGAAAAAACTTTCGGCGCGAGTTGGTATCGATCCCGAGCTTCGAGCATGTCAAGCCACATACTTAACCTGCATGCCACTGTCCCCAACACGGTCTCCAATTCTTCCGTTGTGGTCAAAATTAAATCGGTAATTATAGTACGGTATCTTGCTCACGGCCGCAGCCAGGATTTTGCCTAAAGGGGAAGGAGGAGTTTGATAACAAAAATTTAAAGAACTTTACAATATAAAATTTTCAAAATGGTTTTTTAATATGAATTTCTTGTACACTCAGGGAAAAAATGCTGTTATATCAAAGAATAAATGGGTTGAAATAACAGATTTCACTGTTAAATACCATCCAACAAATGAAACTTTCATATCAACAGTCGGTTTACTGTTGGTCTATAGAAAACGAAATCCAATTAAAAAAATTACTTATTGAAATTTTATTAAGTTCATGTGTGGCCGATTGTGCTTGCGTGTGCGTCTAGTACTCGAATGTCCAAAGTTCAAATACCGGCAAGACCAACAAAGTATTTTTTGTATTTACATTTTTTTTTTTAATAAAAAATTAAATGTTAAATGTTTTTTTCAAGATTGTAAGCAAACTTATTTTGAATGTTATTTTTGACCAAACAGTCAATGAGACCGAATTATAATTTTTTGGTACTTACACAGCTAGGGTTTGAACCCACGTCCCCCTCAAAACATTCAATCTAACAGTGTTTTGAAATAACAGCGGCTGACTGTTAATATTACAGTTGATATTTTTCTGAGTGTATATTAGAATGTATCGAAAATCTGATCCCCAATTCCGGTGCCAAAATTTAATAGTATATGAAAAATCCTGTCGATTGGTATACTTTGTTTTTATTTAAATAATATTTTGCGTCCCCCGAAATGCATTTATGTGCATTTTGTATCATTTTTTGTACTGGAGACCCATTAATGGTTGATTTAAAAATAAAATCAAGCTTATCAATTTATTCCTTTCATATAAAAACACAAAACTGCAAATTTTTATCCCTGTTGACAATTGCTCTGGTGAGATAGAACATTTTTTTTCAATGTGAATCTACTTAATATTTATTTAATATTTGATGTTTTTATTTTTTTTTGTATGAAAGTATTTTTTAACTTTGTTTTTCAGGATCCGGTTAAATTTTTAAAATACGTCGAATATCAAGTTAGTTAAAAGTCAAAAAGTGGGTAAATGCAGGCAAAAACGGTTTTTCCCCTCCTTAGTCCAGATTTTGGGGGTGTCCGGCTAATTCCAAAGAAACAACTTTCTTTAACTCAATACGACCTCCCAGAAAAATAACATTATCTTGCAGGTATTTCAACTTCGTTCCATTTTGTCGCACTGTGTAATCATTATTGTAACCATTATTTATTTTTATACCATATATTTTATTCAATTGCTCCAGATATTACCTGTATAATTTGGTCTTTTCTGAAAACTCTATTTTTGAGTTGTGGCAGTCTTCCACAAAATGAAATCATCTAAAATCGAAAAAAAAAATTGTTTTATTCTCGTTATAAATATGAGAATAATATTCAAGACGATGATGATGAGGTCGAAATAACGACTACCAAGACTATAAAATCTCCTCAAGAAATTAAAATTTTTGATACAGGATTGTATGGGCAATGCCTTCAATTTTTATGATATACAAGTACTGCAAAGCTTTCGTGAAAAATCAAATCAAGTCGGTTTTATTGAAATAAACATGCCAGTTGTAATATATTTAAAAAAGTCAATGATTTCTTTACTGAATTTGGTTGCAGGTATTTCAGTGGAATTTTGTTCCAACTTTTCATGGTCGATGGGGTAGGTGTGAAAAAAAATATAATGTACTAGCGGATGTTACCCGGTGTTACTCGGGGCTGTGCCTTGAGCACAGAAAAAGTACGATTTTTAAAACTGCTCTCATTTTAACATTTTTTAAATTATCAATTAAATTTTTAAAATTATCTTTTTTTGGGGCTTTTCCCCCTCCCTCCGTCGAAAGTGTGTAGTCTAATTTCCGTAAAACAGTACCAGCCAGTAATATTAAAAAAAAAATTACATCTTCAACGTCTAGATCTGACATCTAGGTTCTGAGGACAATGGTCAGGCAGTTTAAAAAAGTCTTTTCGAGAACAATGCGTTTAAAGTTTTTCTTAGCATGCATTTAATATGCATTTTTATCTCAAAAAGATAATTTTTAATTTTAAAAAATCCTTTTGGGATCGATTCGATTTTTGGATTGCCTTTGTTCAAAATTTTGGTTTTGGTCGATACTGTTCGGTTGATTTTTGTTCATATTTATATAGCTTCTGCTGGTATTCGTTAAACTTATTTTTATTCATAAGTCTTTGGTTATTGACTTCGTTTGCCTTGATTTCTTGATTTTTGTCGAAAGAATTTTTAGAATCAAATGTTTACTAAGTTTCATTAAAATCGGTTCATCCGTTTTGACGTGAATGAGCCAAACATTAGTTGATTTGTTGACATTAGTTGATTGAATAAAGCCCCCCTCCTACGGAAGTTTTTGAAATTTAAGTAGCCTCAATTCCGTTGCAGGGTCAAGTTATTTCACGTAACAAATTTAAGTAAAATTGGTCAAGTCATTTGAGAGCTATTGAGTCTTAAATATGCACTACTTAAAGCGCCCTCTTGCGGAAGTCTTTGGAATTTTTAAAGCCTATTTTATATTTAAGGCGCAGTTGAACCTTCATAACAATTTTCATTGAAGTGGGTCCAGGTGACAATGGCATGCAGGTTAAGTGTGTGGCTTAGCATGCTCGGAACCCGGGTTCGATCCCCAGCCGCGGCGAAAAGTTTTTTTCAATAAAAAATTTTTTCTGATTGGTCACCACCTCTCTGCAGGCAATGGCAAACCTCAGAGAGTAAATAATGCCATGTAAAGCTTCTTGAGAACATGAACTTTATCCGTTCGGAGTCGGCATAAAACATGTAGGTCTAGTTCTCGGTCAATTGTGTGCAAAAATTTAATAACACACACAACACATAAGATCATAAGAAGCTCGGTCAAAGTCCTTTCAAGGGCTGAAATGGGCAATTTGTTTTTTTTTTGTTTAGGTTCAGGTATTAAAGAGTTATTATAGAGTGCCACGCCCACATATTTCCGCATACTTTTTCACACCCCCTATGAGCTTCCTCTCTATGAAACGTACGTGGTGTCCAAATTTCAGCACAATCGGATGTACGGTGCGCGAGCCTATACGGAACAGGCAGACAGACAGACAGACAGACAGACAGACAGACAGACAGACAGACAGACAGACAGACAGACAGACAGACAGACAGACAGACAGACAGACAGACAGACAGACAGACAGACAGACAGACAGACAGACAGACAGACAGACAAACATTTGATTTTTTGTATTAGATAATAGCTAAACTTTATGTTTTATTTACGTCAAATATTTTTTTAAACAAATTTTAACTTAAAATGTTCGGATGGAAATTTAAGTAACGTAACGCCAGTAACGTCACGCCAGATAATTTAGCCTAATTAAAAAAAATCGAGAAAAGATTTTCTTTAATTTGATAAACCAGCAAAATAAACTAATATTATTTTAAATTATTCCAAATGAAGTTTTGTATAAAAAGTCTTGCCCAATTCGCAGAGTTTTGTAAATTTTCTAATCCAAGTCGAAAACCACTTTGTTTTTTGTAACGTCACACCAGTGCATATTTTTGCTTATATCTTTTATTTCTTAGAGTCGATTGCTAAAATTTTTTTAACTTAATATAGAGCAACTTAATTACAACGCAAATATAAAAAAAAACAGTTTTTAAAACTTTGACTTCTTCATTCTTTTTTTTTAATTTTTTCGTACAAAACGTACATAACGCCAGTTTGAAAATTTTAGTACTAGTGTTTTTCATTGCGAAGAAAAGGAAAGAAATAAATAACCTCATTTTGTCCTTATTCGACTTAATCGGTCACTCCTTATCGATACAAATATTTCAAGATCATATTCTTAAAACAATTAGAGATAGTTGTAATTCCATTTTTTTTTTTTTTGGAATTTCTATGATTTTATTGTGCAAACATTAAAAACAATTGACACACGATATACTTTTCTCCCCCTAATATCCAAATTCTTAATTGTTTTCTATTTGTATTGTATTGTAATTCTGCTTTTAGTTTTGTTTTTCAACGTTTATCAAAAGTAACATTGTTGTAACAATATTTACTATTTTATAAAAGACAGACAACAATAAACAAATAAATAGCGGAAATAAACAAAAGGGAAAATACTACGATATATCATAGTACATAATAGCTGAATTGTGAGTGAACAAGATTTTTACAAAATAGTGTGTCAACAAAATCAATGTGACATTTGATATTTGTTGTTATTATTGTTGTTGTTGTTGTGCAACATCTGTACAACAACATATGTTTGCATGGTTGTAGTTTTGTTTTGTTGTGCAAAGCAGCCAGTCACTGCTTTGATTGTCAAATAAAAACAATTTTATTTTTGAAGTGGACACATTTCTATTGGTTTTTGTTTTTTTTTTTTTTTTTTTGTTTGTATTTTTATTTTAAAGTATTAAGCAACGGATGCGGTTATTTGAGTGGTGCCAAAACTGAAGAAACACTCACTGCACCGCTTATGTCATATAGTTTTGTTTTTTATACTTTTGTTTGTATAAACTTTAAACAGATGACAAAATATTGTGATATGTTTTTTGCCTTTTTGGCAAACAAATTTTTGATTGTCTGTTAATTTTACTCTTAGTAATATGAGTTATTCTGTAACTTGGGAAGAGTTTGTGAGATTTCTTGTAGCTTGTAAAAATAATTTCTGATTCAATTTTTGTTTTCTTAATCAACAATATTGTTCCCACCCCATAAATCAGTTGTTATGTGAGTTTGTTAACGCCTTCATTAATTGTTCAACACTGTTCATAAATTGAAGCTTAATCATCTTGTAAGCAATTATCTTGTTAAACATTTAGCTACTTATTTTTAATATATTTCCATATGACCACTTCTAGATGGTTTGCAAGATCTTAGCACGATCATTGAACTGCTCTCACTCTCTGTGATTTCGAATGTGCTGCCTCTTGTCTCAGATAGTCTGATTTTATCATTTTCATTGCATGTTATTTTGAAATGCTTGAGTTATCAAATTTTGCACAAGAGTGAAGTTTTTGTTTTTTCTCTTGTGCATTTTTCATTATCATGCTCTTGGCATCCGTCAATTTTTCTTCGGCTTTTCCAATCTCTCTATTTATTATTGCAGTAAATTAATAATTTTTCTGCTATTTCAAGCATTCGTTATTCGCCATCACACTTTTCTGCTCAACTGTCAGCATTTAAATTTTTTGAAATATTTAGCTGTCAAAAAACTATCGCTCTAGCATTCTACTCAGAAATGTCTGCAAGTGTTGATGTTGACCATTACGCTGTCAAATAAACAGTGCCAGCGAAAAATAATCTACTTCTGTGTAAACATTGAAATTTAAATTACAGCACAAGAAAATAAATAAATAATTTTTATCACATGCCCAACAAGTGTACAAAATGAAAATGAGGGTTGCCTGACTAGCCGCCTTATTTGTTTACATGGCGTGCGCCTAGTCCGTATTGAGTACTGTCGGTAGGGGGCACGCCATTCCAAATTAGCGTAGGCGATTTGTTGCGGAATTAATGTGTGTCGGATGGCTGGCTTAAGTTGTTGGATGGTATGTTAGAATGGAAGTGTCAGTTGATTTAGTGTTTGTGGAAGAAACATTTATTGTCCATAAAAAAGAGCATATTAAAAAATATTTCTTGCGAAATTTTGAAATTTTTTATTATTTATGACGAAAAATGATGCTATGTTTTGTTTTTGTTTTATGTTATTATTAAGTTCATCAAACGAATTTCATTAGATTTATGTAAAATTTATGTATATATTTATTTAGTGTCTTATTGAAAGCTTTGCTCTTGAAAACTTAATTGCTGATTAAAGTTTAAAACACCCATTGATGAGAGATTTTTTATGCTCGAATATTGAGATGTATTTTTTATATGAAATCTTATAGGTGTTAATAAAATTTATATAAATAACGTTGACCCATATTTTTATTTGGTTCAATGTTTCAGAAACTTTTTCTATCAGGAACCTAACGCAAAAGTCTTAATTGGACGTTTGAGTTTTTACCGTGAAAATGTGTCGAATTACCTCACGCTTTCCAAAAAAGCTGAGAAGAAACAATGTATCGATATATCATTAAAATATTTTAAGCATTGGTGTTGAATCGGAATGGTACGCGAATAAACGTTTATTCTTTGACTTCATTGGGGGCATCAACTATGCATTAGTTTTAGGTAAAAATAAAAAAAAAAGTTAATCTTAAAATAAAAAATTTTACATTTAAGAAGTTTTTCACAAAATAACAATTTTTCATTAAAAATATGGCAGCCTAAAGGTTATAAAAACAAAACGAATTTGTCATTTCAGCTCTTTAAAGTTCTTTGACAGAGCTTCTTATGATCAAATGGTTAACATCATTAAATATTTCTACACAATTGACTGATAACTGAACCTACGTGTTGTATGCCGACTCCGAATGGCTAAAGTTCATGTCTCAAGAAGCTTTACATGGCATTATTTACTCTCTGAAGTTTACCATTGTCTGCATAGAGGTGACGCTCGATCAGAAAAATTTATTTCTCTTATGAAAAACGTTCTATATTAGATTGTGTTTCGAACACGGGTCTACTGAAAATCGTTGGCTCTCAAACCTCAAACTAAGCACGCACAGCCACGGTCGCCTAAAGGTTATTAACGCGTAAGATTAGCAATGCAAAAGGTTATTATTAGAATAAATAAAATATCAACTGTTTATAAAACAATGAGCAGAAAAATTATATCTCTTTATAATAATGCTTTTGCTTAATTTGGTTTTGCTTAATTTTTTTGCATAAAGAGTGCATCCGTCAATGGAGTTATGATAAAACAAGTAAAGAAAGTCTAAAGTCGGTCTAGGCCGACTATGAAATACCCTAAACCCACTTTTCAAAAACAAAAAAAATTTTATTGTAAATGGGCGTGTCCGTGGGCGGATGAAGCCTATATTTTATATGCATTTAAATGTTGATGAAAAATTTACACATACCAAGTTTTATTCCTGTAGCTCACAGTTAATGCCTTTAATAGTGCTTTAGCTATGGGAGGTGGGCGTGTTCATGGACGGATTACTTCCAATTTTTGAACACACCTTAGTTTTGGTATAAAATACATGCATACCAAATTTAATTTCTCTATGACAAACATAAACTTATTTATTGAGTTTAAAACTTTTGGGAATGTATGGGAGGTAGGCGTGTCCATAGGCGGATGACGTTCATTTTTCAAAACCATCTTTGTTTTGTCATAAAAAACATACGTGCCAAATTTTAGCTCTGTAGGTTCAACAGAGGCTTATTTATTGCGTTTTCAATTTTTGGGTTGTATGGGAGGTGGGCGCGTCCGTAAGCGGATGACGTCCATTTTTCGAAGACATCTTTGTGTTGGTATAAAACACATACATATCAAATTTTACTGTTGTAGGTTAACTATGAGCTGAGTTATGCAGTTTTCAATTTTCGCGTTGCATGGGAGGTAGGCGTGTCCGTGGGCGGATGATGTCCATTTTTCAAAACCATCTGGGTTTTGTTATAAAAAACATACGTGTCAAATTTTAGCTCTTTAGGTTACACAGAGGCTTATTTAATGCGTTTTCAATTTTTGGGTTGTATGGGAGGTGGGCGTGTCCGTGAGCGAATGACGTTCTTTTTTTGAAAACGTCTTTGTGTTGATATAAAACACATACCTACCAAATTTTATAGTTGTAAGCTTATTATGAGCTGAGTTATGCAGTTTTCAATTTTCGCGCTGTATGGGAGGTAGGCGTGTCCGTGAGCGAATGATGTCCACTTTTCAAAAACATCTTGGTTTTATTAAAAAAAAACATATGTGCTAAGTTTTAACTCTTTAGGTTAAACACAGGCTTAGTTATTGCGTTTTAAATTTTTGGGTTGTATGGGAGGTGGGCGTGTCCGTGAGCGAATGACGTGTATTTTACGAAAACGTCTTTGTGTTGACATAAAATACATACACACCAAATTTTATTGTTGTAGGTAAATTATAAGCTGAGTTATGCAGTTTTCAATTTTCGCGTTGTAGGGGAGGTAGGCGTGTCCGTGGGCGGATTCCAAAAATATTCAATAGTGAAGATTATACCCTGAACTTTCACCTGCACCTGCTGATTTGTTGTTTTTAAGTCACTGGATAGCATTTTTAAACTCGTCATGGCTAGGTGGTGGAATTTATTCTCCATCCTTGTTGGAGTTTAACTGCATTATCCAAGGGCGGAATTGTTGGGATCGTCGCCTGTAAATAGATTGGAAAAGTGCTACCTTCATAATCTCAGTGCACACTGTGTATTTGTAACGATATCACCATTTTTATATTAACAAGTGGATGCTCCGGGCTTGAAACTTTATATTAAATTAAAAGGCGTCTCTCTTCCTCTTTCCTCATTTTGCGATAGTTTTCGCGAAATCTTTTTATCTGCGGCGTATTTTGCTTGACACCGGAAATTAATAATTTCCTCAGCAGCAGAGCGAATGGAGTAGTATATAAGAATGGAGTTCGCATTGCTCGATCTCATGTGGATCTTTGCTGCAACAAGATAGTGGTCAGAGTCAATATTGACTCCCCGAAATGTGTTCACATCCAGTACGCTTGAAGCTACCTACCGTCAATTACAACAAGCCAGGTGGCCATGTGGATATCGAGGTGTTTGAGTCTGATGCTACTTACTACCATATTTCGCGCCGCTGCGAAGTTGATCAGTCTTAGACCGTTATTCGAAGAAGTCTCGAGGAGACTGAACTGACCCACGTGGAGCCAAAGATACCTTCTTTTCCGACCTTCGCGTTAAAATCACCGAGAACAGTTTTCACATCATGGGCCGGGCAGTGATAATACACGTTTTCCAGACTCGCATAAAAGGTGTCCTTGACAGCATCGTTCTTTTCCTTCGTATGTGGAAGAACTTCGCCTTGATGTGGATTGTGGCCAGCCTTTCGTTCACAGGTGTGAACCGGCAAACAAGGTGGCGTATTTTCCGGCTTGCGACGAACCCGCATCCAAATTCACACTTCTCCGTATGACAGCTGTAGTAGATATCGCAGTCTGCTCTCTTAGAGCAGCCTTGTCATTTCCATCGCAGTTCCTAGATGGCGGTGATGTCAGCCTTTGTTTTTACAAGAGCGTCCTTCCCTAATAAAGTTCCGGACATTCTTGCTGTATATCCGTAAACCATTGTTCGTTTTTCGTTTGTGGTGGTCGTCAGCATAGTAGGGGCTCATATCCGAGGCTGGTTTGGGCAGTAATAATGTGATGGGGACCCAAACCCTACCCACTTTCCATTTTTAAGTGGAAACCCTACCCACTTTCCATTTTTATCTTTTATATATGACCACTTAAAAGCGACTTTTTCAGTGGTAATATGGATAATATTTTTGTACAGGTTTGGCACGCTTTGTCTTAAATCTGTGAAAAAGTCAGAGAAAATAATCAATACTTTGTAATTTTTACCTTAAAGTACCTTTTATTTTAGTTTATGGTGCGTTTACAAAAAATACATCCTGAGACATTCTGAGTAACCCAAAAAGCCAGCCAGATACAAATTGCAAGCCATAAAAAATAGATAAAACCTTAAAAAAAATTCCTTTGGTGGCAAAATTTTCGACAAAATATTTTGTATGAAGGCGTGCCTTCAAAACTTAAAAACAAATGATGCAGTTCTATTCTTCAAACCCAAAATAAGGTGAAAACAGAAACCATGCTTTGACTTAATAAACTTATGATGCAATTTAATTACCCATCATTCTATCACATAGATTTTTTTTTTTATGACGAATTTTAGTCCATTTAGGCCACATTGTACATTAATAGTAATACATATTGTGTATTGATAGAACTTTATAGGGAGCAGTGATGATTTTTGATAATTTTGGTGGGGACTTTTTTACTCCTCTGAAAGTACTTTTTCGGACGCGAGATTACTTTTTGTTAAACTATATATAAATAGGCGTAGGGAAAACAGTTAAGAGCAATTTACTTCCGTGTTTCTTAACCGATTTTGATAATTGTTTTTTTTTTAATGAATAAGAGGGCTAAGTAGAAGTGCACCAAATATTTTGTATCTATAATTATAAAAAGGCAAACAAAAATTTGTTCGAATTTCGACCCCAAGCGATGCTAGTATGATTAAATAAGCTTTTGTTTTATTGCCGATGCACTACACGGAGAAAAATTTGAGCTGTAAATCAACAATCCCAAACCAATTAATTTTTGGAGAGATTCTGATCTAGGCTTGATATCAAGTCCTAATATGATTGTTTATCAAAAAATTAAAACGCACATTCATGCATAATGTATTTGATTTTTGGATCATTTATGAAAAACTTAATATGCTCACTTGTGCCCAATTTTGGTATTGTTTATAAAAACAAAAAACATGCTCATTTGTGATCAATGCATGCCATTTATGAATTGATAATAAAATAATGACTACCTAATTTATGAATTGTTTATAAAAATGTGTCAAATTTCAGCAAAATTTTGAAAAAAAAAATAAAATATCCAAAAAATATGAATACGCTGAAGCATAAGCCCTCATATTAAGTTCTTGTACAAAATGTACAAGTGACTCAAGCAACAAAAACAACAAAAAAAAAATTGTCAAGAGCAAAAATAAAAATTATATTTCCAGTGTCCAAATAAGATACATCCAATTCGGACAGGAAAATATAATGTTTTAATTTATTTTCTGAACTATTATACATTATTATACTAACAGGAAGAAAAATCAAAATCAGTTACGAACGCTTTGGTCTTGATTTAGCCCATTTTGTTCTCTCCGTTTAGGGGTGAGACAATGATATATGGAGATCTTTAGTAACGGAGTTTTGATATCCAGGAACCCTAAACGTTCTGAGGTTCGACAAAAAATTGCTTTTGAAAAAAACAAATTCGGTGTGTGGCGTTGGGTTAAGTTGTGCCGCATCGGTGTTTAAGGTTAGTGAAAAGTGGAAAACCTCCATAACGACCCAAGTGTTGCCCCTAGAAGGGTGAAATGTTCGACCAACCCCCATTACATTTTTTTTCCTCGAAATTTTTCAGGGGAAACATACCTGCCCCAATCTCCACCCCTTAAGGGGGTACCAAACAAAATTGATATTTTTAGGAAATTTGACCACACCACTTCCAGGGTGCGCCTAACAGGGTGAAATGTCTGCCTGACCACCATTGGTTTTTTTTCCAACATTTGATCTTAACATACCAACCCTTTATTTGCAACCCTTATTTTTTTTAAACATTTTTTTTCTAAAATCGGCTTCCGTCGCTCCAAGGGTGCCTTCCAAACGGCTGAAATGAGAGAACGAACCACATTAACTTTTTTTCTCCAAATTTGTAACGTGCATACCTGACGTATATAAAAGAAAAGAAATTTTGTAATTATAATTGTAAGAACAATTTAATGAAATCAATTTCTTTTTGTCATGGGATGGATATGTATTTCTTTCGATTTTCGGCGATGACTTGAAGCAAAAATATTCTTTCCTAATATTACGCCTCTTTTGGTGACGACGTTGACAACGTGTAGATAACGCAATATTTCTTCTACTTGTCGGTAATCTTGGCGCTCAGTCCAGGTTTCTGGATCAGTAGCAATCAAATCAATTGAAAATTCGAAGCTTGCGAAAAATGTTGCTATCTCAGGAATGATATTATGGCTCGAATCTTTTTGTTATTCCTGGTTCACTTTCTCCGATGCCAATTGAATCTTTTTACACCTCTTTTAAGCAAGCAATGTTAACTGGACGAGCACGTACTTGATTTCCGTTACTGCCGATATCTTCGCTATCATCTTCCTCGTCTTCTTCGATGACATCAACATTATCTGCCATTATAACTTCTATCATCTTGTTCTTTTCCATCTGAAAATTTTTTGATCGGATAACTCAAACAAATACTCAAATAATCTTATCTTTGTGAATGTATTTTAAGAGAACAATTTTTTCGGTCTCAATATTGAGAATAAACTAACTTATTTTAATGGTTAGTGTTTCCGAAAGGACTTTTTTTGGGCTAAAAGGAGTTGGGGACTTTCGAAAAGCAAGAGGAGGTAAAAAAGTGGATATCCACTACAAATATCATCCCTGATAGGGAGTGATTTCTGAATAATAGAAACCGTTTCGAAAGTATCGTGGGTGTAGAGTATAATTCAGTTTAAGTAGTAATAGAGAATAAATCTGTTTTTTGGTTTAAATTTATTTATGTTTTATTTTATATCATAGAATGAGTTGATTTTTATGCTATCTTCATAACAGAATTTCAAAAATAAACATTAAAAATTCACAAACCTCTAATAAATAATAAAGGTTTATAAAATGGTGAAATATACCTCTTGTGTTAAAATGAAGTACTCAATACACTCTATAAGTAGTGCATACTATGGATTTCGAACCCGTTGGAGTAGCGTAAGAAAAGCCAATCACAAGAGCAATGATAAACTTAAAGATGTATCTTATCCTTGATTTGGAGTAAGATGTGACTGAAGGCATTGCAAAAAACTGCAGCGAGTTCATATTACTGTGGAGGCCTTGTGTCAGCGCAATCTGAATTTATATAAAGCTGACGTAGTTCTCATTTTAATGTTTACCAAATTAAATACATTAAAACAGAGCTTTGAAGCAAATTTGTTATACAATTGACTCACTTTTTACACAAAGAAGAAGTATTTTAAGTGGACTCTTTCATTTGTAAAAAAATCCGATTGCCACTTTAGACATGTGTATTCTAATTCCGACCATGTTCTAAATAAAGAAATGATATAGAATCAATTTTTAAAATTCAGAACTCTGATTCGGAAAGTTATGAAATACTGGCATAAAAAATGATGAAGAATAAAAATAATTCACTAAAAGATAAATGAAATGAAGTAGTATTCTTTCAATACAGCAATTTGCAAAAAAAAACTTGTTTTTAACGAAATAATCATAACAGAATTGGTACTGTTCTCAAATGGTGGCAATAAGGGTGTCATCTTAGTAAGTCCTTCAGATTTTTGTCCTCTATTCAACCGACAAGTGTTGAATCGGAAAGGTGCTTTTCGTTACCCGGCTACATTTGGAATAAAATAAGATTCTGATATGGCGATGTTACTTTAAAAGAATGGACACAATAATAACGTTTATTGAATAATTGATTAGAATAATTAGTTGAATAGAAAAAAAAATATAGATATATTTTATAACTAAAAATTGAAAGGCTCAATATTATTTTAATTGATTTTATGTGATTTTTCAATTACTTGAATTCCGGGACTAGTCCCGGTGTTCAAATTTAAAATACCGAAATCCCAGAATTTAAAAAAGGGTCCGGGATCGACCCTGGTACATACCAAAACCCAATGCCCTATTGCGTTGAGAAGAGAAGTAATGCTGTGAATAAGTCAGTTCGTACCAAACAACAACCACTCAAGTAAAAACAATGAAAGCAGCTTATGATTGATTTTTTCTTACGTAAATGTAAAATTTTTCTTCTTAGATTTTGTTATTTTTTGACTTTAATAAAATAGTGACAAAATTTAGAAAAAAATATTCGTTAATCTCACGATATATCTGATATTTAAGCTTATATATTATTTTTGAAGGATGAATATAAAAGGCTGTAGGTATAACCTAAAGTGTTGCTCAAAAACGTTGCATGTACTTGAACAAAATTTTAAAAACGCCACCATACAAACCGAGCGTAAGACGTTATTCTACGTCAAAAAATAGTACAAAAAGAAAAACTAGTTTTTCATGAAAATAAAAAATGGCAGCCTAAAGGCTTCTTCTATAATTAGAATTAATATCAACTGTTTATAAAACAAGTATTAGAAAAACGTATATGAAAATAAAACATCGTCCAACTCCCAGCCTTAATTGCTGCAATTGCAACAACAATTATAATCTCTTACCCTCTGCTATGAAAAACGAAAACTTAGACCAAAACTTACATATAACAAAAAAAGCTTATTTGTTGTTAACGCTAAATAAGTGAGATGGCAACAACAAACGAGCGCGTCTGTTCAACTGTCAATCATTATAAAACTGAAACAACATGCCGCAGCAACCTCAAACTGACAGCAACAACAATTAAACACCAAAGAAAAAGTCATATGCATGCATTTAATTACCAAACAAAAAAAATAAACAAAAAAACAAAAATGTTTAAATTTTTGTCAAACAACGCGACTAGCACGCATGTGAGACAAACTGACTAAAAGAAAAACATGCTCGATTTTCTCAACAAGAGGGAAAAAATTTTGTTCACTTTAAAATTATTAAGATGACTACTTCTCAAATTATTTACTGTGAAGTATATGCGTACAAGTTTAAAATGCCAATGACAGAGGCTAATGGCTGAGGTCGCCATAGTCTAGGTGCGACTGTAGCACGAATGAGTAAGCTAGGCAACTTTAGCGGAGTTGATAGACATTTGGTGGATACTTCCTGTCATTGATGTTTCCGAAAATAACAGCACATGAAATGAAAACACCCAGCAGGAAATTATTTAAAGCTATTGCTTGGCTCATTACTGGTTGGCTCAGAGTTTGTACTGCAGCGAAGTTGAAAAATATTTGTTTTTGTTTTTTTCTATTTATGTAGATGTTAATGTTAACGCTTAATACAACTGTAGTATCCGTCCAGTGTTTTGTTTGTCTGTCTGACATTGTTTACATTGCGTTGTTGACTTTAGACACGCATTTTGCCCCCATTGCTTTGACTTTTTTTTATCCCAAACCCCATGATTTTGTCTTATTGCCTGTTTTGGTGTTTTTGCCGCAGTTGCTTTCATTTTTATTTAACTTAAAGTTTCTATTAAATGTTCAACTTGTCGCTTTTTTTGTATCTCATGTTGTTGATCTATTTTTTTATAATTTTTCTTTTTTTTTTTTGTTCTTGTCGATTCTTGTTATTTTCTTTTTTAATTATATAGCTGTGAGAGCTTTAACAGTTGTCAACGATTTCCCCCCCCCCCCCGATTTGTTGTTATTTTTCGAACTATCTTTTTTTGTTTTTGTATCTTTTGTTTTTGTTTTCGTCTATTATGGTAATTTATGTGCTCTAGTTGTATTGACATGTTCTGCTCATGTTTGATATATTTTAGACGTTGTATATCCGACATTTGATAATTTTAACTTAATGCATTTCCGGTTTGCTTCTTGCCTACAACAGCTAATTATTGGTTACAATCAACTTGTTAATGGAAACATGAAAAAGTTTGTTATCCATATGAGGGGGTTTAATATATGATCATCAAAGACTAACGGACATGCATGCATTTAAACAAATCTACAGGTACTCATTAGTTCAAAGTTTCAACTATTGACATTAACATTATTTTGATGTTTGACATACTTAACACTTAACTTTACTAGAAACAGAGAAAAAAACAAATTTCTGCGATTAAAATAAACACAAATTTATTATGTTTTGACCAATTTTTTTATGTTTCTTTACTCTACTGAATGGAGTAATATCAGTAATATTCATTATAAATTTCAATACATTATTAAATTTCAGACTTCTCATAAAACAGTGCAACAATATTCGGATTACAAAAATATGTCACAAAAGAAGTCTGCAGAATTATAAAACATAAGCGTGTTGTGGCATTAACATACAGTGGTTCACCTCTTCGGCAGCCATATGCATAGAGAGATATATGTGCGTCCACTTCCCTTATATAGCGTTCATCAGAGAAGTGGTTTCTTGAAGCAGGAGTGAGAGTCGAGTAGCGAAGGCTTTGACTGTCTATTTTAACTAAAGTTTGTCGACGTCTAGCTTTCTCTGTGCAGGATTTTGAGCATTCTTAGCAGCATTCTTAGCTGTGAGCTGCTTACAGACAAGTGTGGATCTTGATTGGGACTAGATAATGATCCGAGTCTATGTTGAAACCACGGATCGTGCGTAAGTCTAGTACTTTGGAAGAATGCCTTCCGTCAATAAAAACGTTATCACTTTGGTTGAGTGTTTTTTGATCGGGGGACAACCAGGTGGCCTTATGAATATAGAGATGCTAGAATTGAGTGCTACTAATGATCTTATTTCATGCCGTGGCCATTGGATCTGCTGATAGATTTGCTGTTTGATCCAACATGTTTCCTGGCCCACCTTGACGTTTTAGTTACAAGCACGATATCTTATATCAAGTCGGGGGCAGCGCTCAAATGCATCAGGAAGGCGCTCGTAAAAACTTTCTATGCTCTTGTCATCTTTCGCTTCTTTCAGAGCATACACACATATTAGGCTTATGTTTAGGTAGCCACAAAAATTCGTTCGTTCCCAGCGGTGAATTGCATAAATTGATGCCGTATTCTCTTGCCAACTACAAATTCGCATCCAAACTCGTGCTTCTCCACATGGCCAATGTAGTCACAGGATGCTTGCCGTAGGCCTCTTCCATCGCACTTCTTGAATTGCAGTAATATCATATATCTGATATCATATAGCTTTCCAAGATATCAATCAGTTGGATAGAGGCACCAGCCCAATTTAGTGTGTGGACATTCCAGCTGCATATCCGTAAATTATGATCAGTTTTTCGTATGTGGTTGTGGTTGTTCGATTGTGGTATCATATTAAGTGATAATATTTCACATTATTCTTGTACGTCTCATTGAAATGTTTTTTATGTGGTGGATTTCAAGCCCAACAACCTTTACTTGAAGGCCAAAGGCGCCCGCCGCTCAAATTAGCTGTCCGACTAACGGTTACTAGTTTGCCATTTCCTGGAGACACCACGTGGAGGTTTGAGTAGACTTGAGATGATTTCGAGATGGATAATGCTGGCCTCGTCTTGTTGAGGCAAACAGTCACGTTTCCATCAACCTCTTGTCTCCCTAAATTTTTACTAAATTCTCCTTTGCCATTTTTCCCTATGGTCTGCATTCACTTGTCTTAACTAATATATTCTTATATATAAAATTTTCGACACGAATATTAAAATATTGTTCTTTTGTAGAATTGTGTTCTAAAAAGAAGGTTAGAGCGTCATCTGCAGTCAAGCATATTGGCTAAACAGGGCCACTTACTTTTATTTTTCTTATTTGTGAAGCTTTGTATGGATTCTTTAAAGTTACAGACAAATCCTCTTGACCACTTTTACGGGCTGCAGTAGAAGTAGCGCGAAGCAATAAGGCCACGTTATTGCCCTATTCCTTCGATAGCTCCGCAGCTTCTCTTCTTTAAGATCTGCACGATTTTTATTCAATGGAAGGGCTTTACCGCCTATCTGCAAATTAGTTAAAGAGGTAATATTAAAGCTGCTTTTTTTATTTTAACTTTTGTCAGAAACAGTTCTGCATTTTCCTTAAGGACTGCATCAATATGTAGTTGACTTTTCTTCTATCACTTATGCATTTGCATATTATTCTTATTCTTCCCTTCAGGTTACATATCTGTGTTGGTACATACATGTGTACATACATGTGTGTGTTCGAAGTAAAAAAAAAAAAATTGGCCATTTCAGCTCCTGAAAAAACTTTGACCGTGTTTTAAATCTCGACAATTGAACTAAGAACTGTACCTACGTCTTTTACGCTGACTCCAAACGGCTAAGGTTCATGTTCTCAAGAAGCTTTACATGGCATAATTTGTTTTTCTCTGAAGTTTGCCATTGTCTGCAGAGAGTTGACAGCGGAACAGTTAACGTTTTTTTCTATTGAAAATAACTTTTTTCCCGAGGTGAGGTTTGAACTCAGGATCCCTTGGTACGCGCGCCACACACTTACCACTCACGACCACGGCTGCCATTTTGAAAGCAGTTATGAAAGTAGTTAGCTGACTGCCTTATATTTTTGTTGGCCTCACCAACCAAATATCAAAAATACATATCAGCGAATCGCACATGGAAGTTATCTGAGAAAAATTGGGATGTTTCAAAATTTGCACAAAATCACAAAGAAATTGTTTGCACATAAACACCAAATTGAATTTACTTTAATGTTTACATGGATTTTGAACTACCAAACGATAGTTCCCAATTGAGAATGTTAAAAAACTAACTATAAGAATCAGACTTTCAAGAAATCAATTTTAGCCAGAAAACTCGTACTAGCAGTGCCCCAAATAAGCTGCGAATTGGCTGAGCACAATTGCCTTAGTGGAAGGGGAAATTTTTCTAGAAAATTAATTTATTAGTTGGAATGTAATACAATAAAAGAGTTTTTATCGTCTAAGATCTTGGCCAAATCTAATTAAAACAAAAAAAAATCATGACAACTGTTTGGCGATAATTGCAGCATATTTGCAACTTTGATTGATATGTATGTTGCTGCAGCCACCAACAGCATTTGGAGCAACATGTGGCCAGTTATTGTGATCAACTGCAGCTGTTGCGGCAGCGTTTGCCTAACGAGTTCCTGGATTTTAACAAGATTTTTGATTTCGAGTCGCCTTTTAATGCTAATTCATTGTTAAGAGTACGTAACACAGCCACACGGAGTTAAGTTGCTGCAAGGCTATAATTAGAAAACGGGCAAAAATTATTAAATGCTTCAATTTGTTGCAACACTGAAGCGCAACAGCAGCGTATGCTGTTAACTATGCGGCTGCAATTGTTGCTAACTCTACTGTTTGTGGTGTCTGCATATTTCGTGCAGCATCAGCGACAGCAGCAGCAGCAGCTAATGTTGCCAGCCAGCCAGCCATTCAAGCAACCAAAGAAAAGCACCGAAGTAAGAGTGTTAATTTGAGTCGTGAGTTTAGGAAGCAGGCAGTTTTTTGTGGCAGGCCACGCCAAATGAATTCGTTTGAATTCGAAATTATTCTGGTTAATGGTTTGCAATTATGTGCGATTTAAGCCTCATCATCATAAGCAGCTAACATCAACTTCATCATCGACATCAGCAACATCAGAAACAGCGGTAAGCTTAACATCAACATCTTCTTCATCATCGGCATCTTCATCATTAGCATCAACTTTTGCAACATTGCAAGCATTGATGTGGTTATTGCTGCTTTGATGTGCATGTGAGAAATATTTATAATTTGCCGCTGGTTGAATGCTGCATCACATATACTGAAGTCAGTACATGCTGCATGGTTATTTTCTTCGGATTTAAATTTTTACACAAAGATATTGTGAAAGTTGTAAATGTTATGCTATTTAAAATTATTACCTGTTCTGGTTATAAGCTTTAACAATTTTTGATGTTTGGACAGCAGCCGACAACTACTTGTTTTGCTGAGTATTTTTCTAAGTATGAGAATAAGAACTCATTTCAGTTTACTAGGGAGTGTCAAATTGTCGATTGAGAATAAAAGCGAAAAGCGTAAAGCAAACACGAAATCTGCGCAAAATTCTAAGAAAACTTCCCCAAGAATCTAGGAGCCTACATATAAAACCTGGCTTCCGTTGAGAGAAATTAAGATGTTAGTTTACGGTACAGTGGTGCCCGGTTAATAACGTCAGGTAAAGTGCTTGATTTCTAACTCATTAAGCCGGGGAAGTCAATAATAATAATCCAACTTAACCTATAGAATATTAACTTTGCTTATTTTTTCAGCTCAGTTAAACGGGGAATAGTTATTGTTAAAGACTCGGGAAGTGAATTCTTGGCTCACATAAAAGTTTACGCTGAACTACAATTATGCAATTATGTGAGTTTCTTAAGAAACAAATTCATCGCTTACCAGCTTACTTTGCCGCAATGGAGAACAACCCACCAATACTGGAACTGAAAATGGAATAATACCAAAGTTTTAAGTTTTGCTGAATAAACCATTACATTCGTTTGTTTGTTGGTTGGCTTAAAACGAACTTTCACAACGGCAGTTGTTCAATGCTTTAGAAAATTCTCTTTAGAAAGGAAAATTAACATTCTCTTGTTGGCTCTCCCTGATTTTGAACCAATTTCATTGATGAATATGCATCCACCTATGGACAGTTAAGATGAAAAAAGTTGTTCTACTGACTATATATTTATCTTTATTGAGTTTTGAGTATGAGAGATTTATAACTACCGCATAGCAATGCTATTCGATCAAAGGAATTTGGTTCTCGAAAGAGTTCTGTATTATCATCAAAAATAATATGACTCAATTAAATTCAGAACTTATAAAAAGTATTCCATTAATTTCGAGTGACCAGATTATATGAATTAGATAATGACAACGTATTATCTGAGCCTCCATTCACTGTAATCATGCCACACGACCACTTTTTGAAGTACATTAATTCTGGCGATATACAACTGCTAGATCCAAGAATTCCATCGTACATTCAAGGTGACATTATGGCAGTGACTCTAGAAAGTCGTAGCCGAACTCCTGGAATGGAATGTAAAAAAAAAAATTAAAAAAAGCAGCCCTTTATTAAATCCAACCTTTTTTATTTATGACGTTCTGTTGTTTGAATTTACAATATAAAACATGAATATAAAACATTTTTTTTTTTTTATGGTTAAATGAAATTTGGTTTGAAAAGTTGATGCAGAAATAAACCAAACATTAATGAAAATTCTGAAATATATTCCATATAATAGCATTTCTAAATAAAATCACGCTATTTTCAAATGCGCATTTGAATATTTCTTGGGAAGAGCTAAGTTTTGATGTTAGACCCATAGTTTCTTGGGGAAGTTTTCTTAGAATTTTTCATAGATAACGTTATTGTTATTGTCATTTGTAAAATAAATTGACCCAGCCTAATAAACATTAGAGTGTATCGACTTGTATGAGAAAAATTTAACCCCCGATTCCGGTACCAAAATTAAATAGTACATAAAAAAATCCTTTCCGTTGGTTTACTTATTTTTTATTTAAACCAATTTTGGCATCCCCAGAATTGCATTTTTTATCCACTTTTGTACTGAAGACCCATTAATGGTTGATTGAAAAAGAAAATCAAGCTTATCAATCAATTCCATTCATATAAAAACACAGAACTGCAAATTTTTATCTCTGTTGACAAATGCTCTGACGAGATATAACAGTTTTTTCAAAGTAAATCTACTTGTTTTTTAATATTTGATATATTTTTATTTATTGTATGAAAGCATCTTTAAACTTTTGTTTTTTTTTTATTGCTTAATGCAAAAGTTACGTATTTTTATAAACTATAACAGTTAACCAAATAGTAACAATTTTTTTTTAGATCCTGTAAAGGACTAAAAATCGTTTTTTGTTTCGAATTTTGGCCTTTTTGAACGGCCCTCCAACATAGAAAACGTTACTCCTTTTCTTCGTTCTGCAGAAGCAGCGGCCAAACCTATTATACATACAGATTTTTTGGTCACTGATTCCGAATCCGAGGTCAGTTTGCCTTTATGAAGGTTATTTCAAGGTAAACATGAAAAAAAATTTACTGAGTCCATCATCCTACTATATTGGTTTTTGTGTCCTTGATTCAATTTATCGGTATTTAGGCAAAATGGACATTTAAATAATATGGAAACCAATCGAACTCGGTTTCAAAATCAACGACCTGAAAAATTCATAAACCGAGTTATTGAAACTAGTGCCTTAAGTAATTTTTCCATATTTAATTGATATTTTATAACTTAAGCCTTCAAATGTCCTTAACCTTCGCCGTACCAGAGATTTTTATACACGTGGTTTACCAATACCCACCCGGGTGACACAGGTGATTTTAGTATAGGCATATATCAAAAAATAATTCTAATTTTGACCTTGCTATACTAATGCTTGAGAAATATTATAATTTAGCGTTAAAATATTTACGTAGACCAGTGGCTCAGCAGGAATTTGATAAGGGGGATAGATCCCACTTGAACATTAGGGTAATGGGAGATCTATTGAAAAAATTACCATGAGCTACGTAGAGATTTAAGGTTAAAATTTGGTAAAAAATTATAACGTGAACAGTTACAATATATCCCCCTCGTTATTAAACTTTGTCTACATCCCTGACAGTTTTATCGAATAATAATATTTGCGTTTGTCATGCTACAAAATTAAGCGGAATTATTTACTGTAATTAAAAAAGCACTCAAAACTTTTTTATAAGAAAAGTTAATGTATTTGCAATATTTTTCTGCTTGTCAATTACTGTGATAAATCGGTTACAGAGGTTGTACCAGATTCCCCCAATACATGCCATCCAAACCTTCCAAGTACGTCATTAAAATCTGGTGGGATTGCGATTCTGCGAAATATTATCCACTACGTGGGCAAATATATACAGGAAAAGTTAATATCAACAGGGACGTAAACCCAGGTGAGTGGATTGTAAAAGATTTGGTCAGTGCCTACAAAAAGTCAGGAAGAAACGTAACCATGGACAACTTCTTCATAACACTGCCATTGGCCAAGGAGCTGGCAAATTGAAGCATGTCAATTGTTGGCACCTTGAAGAAAAATAAAAGCTATGTGCCCAATGAGTTAAGGCCATCACGAGCCCGAGAAGTGACAACAAGCTTATTCGGCTTCTCTGAAAATATAACAATTTGCTCTTATGTGCCTGCCAAAAATAAGTCCGTGGTTTTTTTGTCTACAGTACACAAAGATAGTGCGGTATCTGGGCCATAAAAGAAACCTGAAATAATTTTGCATTACAACAAAACGAAGGCGGTGTAGACGCGATGGACAAAATGCTATCCCAATACACCACCAAAAGAGCAATACTGCTCTGGCCTCTGGCGATATTCTTTAACATTTTGGACACAGCAGGGTTTGCCGCTTATCTATTATAAAAGGAAAACAACTCCGATGGGTCTATGAAGCGATTCGAACGAAGATATTGTCTTGAAGGTCTTGGCGAGGATCTCTGCAATCCTCTTATTTTGGAGAGGTTGAAGAACAATAATATTATTGGAAGGTTTCCAATAAGAACGGCTATTGAATGTATTTTAGGTATTCATTTTTGTAAGATTCTGTTGGCGAAGAACTAATTGAACGTTTTTTTAAGGAAAGCCTGTTACCGATGTATGCGACAACGACCAGTTTGAGGAAAACACAATTTCAGACCGAGATGCAACTGGCGGCGAAATGAACAAAACAAGTGCCATATTTGCCATACAGACAAAAAGAAAATAAACATGCCAAACTTGTGTCAGTTGCAAAAAACCCATTTGTGTCACCCAAACAAAGTGCGAAAATTGCCATCTCGGTCAATCCACAACAACTTATTACTTTAGAAATTGAAAAAGTTGTTTTAACTACGTGTACTTACTTACTTACTTAGATGTCGCTTACAACCGTTGGTCGGTTTTGGCCTGGTCTAAGAATTTGCGCCAGCCTCTTTTGTCGTGCGCTTGCTGGCGCCAGTTGGAAACTCCAAGCGTCGTCAGGTTATCCAATGCCTGGTCTTTCCAACGGAGATGCGGTCTTCCTCGTCTGCGTTGGCCACCGCTGGGTACCGAATCCAATATTTTTTTCGCTGGAGCTTCGTCGTTCATTCTCTTGACATGACCTAGCCAGCGAAGCCGCTCTATTTTAATACGCTTGACTATATCGATGTCGGCATATAGCTCATACAACTCGTGGTTCCATCGTATTCGGTACTCGCCATTGACGCAGATTGGACCATAGATCTTGCGAAGGATTTTTCTCTCGAACGCTCCCAAAGTCCTTTCATCAGAGCTGCTCAACGTCCAGGTTTGTGATGCGTATAGTAGGACGGGCATGATTATTGACTTATAGAGCGTCAGTTTTGTTCGTCGAGAGAGAGCTCTGCTTCTCAATTGCCTACTGAGCCCAAAGTAACACCTGTTGGCAAGAGTTATCCTTCGTTTAATCTCAATACTGATATCGTTGGAGGAGTTTATACTGGATCCCAGGTAAACAAAGTCCTTCACTACCTCAAAGGAGGTGTTGTCAACAGTGACGTGGTTTCCAAGACGCTGGGACTGTTTGTTTGTTGACACGAGATACTTCGTTTTATCTGCGTTCACTGCAAGACCCATTCGACTCGACTCTTTTTCTAGCCTGGAGAATGCTGCACTGACTTCGCGCGTATTTTGACCAATGATGTCAATATTATCAGCATACGCCAGCAGCATAACGCTCTTATAGAAAATTGTGCCGCTGCGTCTCAGGTCAGCAGCTCGGATGATCTTCTCCATTACTATATTAAAGAAGTCGCACGATAAGGAATCACCTTGTCTGAAACCTCGCTTGGTATCGAACGGAAGGGAGAGGTCCTTCCCGATTTTCACTGCGCTGCTGGTGTTGTACAGTGTCATCCTGCAAAGACGTATTAGCTTCGCAGGAATACCAAATTCAGACATGATGGAGTATAGGTGACTCCTTATTGGACTGTCGAAGGCGGCTTTGAAATCGACAAAGAGATGGTGCGTTTCGATTTGTTTTTCGAGGGTCTTTTCCAAGATTTGTCGGAGCGTGAAGATCTGTTCAATGGTGGACTTTCCAGGTCTGAAGCCACACTGATAAGGTCCAATCAGTTGGTTGACGATGGGCTTAAGTCTTTCACACAATACGCTCGACAGGACCTTATATGAGATATTAAGAAGATTTATCCCACGGTAGTTGGCGCAAATGGTGGGATCGCCTTTCTTGTGGATTGGGCAGAGCACACTGAGGTTCCAATCATCTGGAATGCATTCTTCCGACCGTATTCTGCATAGAAGTCTGTGAATGCATTTAAACAGAGCTTCGCCACCGGTCTTAAACAGCTCAGCCGGTAGACCATCGGCTCCTGCGGCTTTGTTGTTTTTAAGCCGAGCTATAGCTGTTAAGACCTCGTTATAGTCGGGCAGCGGAACTTCAACGCTGTCATCCATGATTGGGGTTTCCGGGATATCATCTCCACTGGCGGGATTGTTGTCAGCGTCGCCATTTAAAAGACTAGAGAAGTGTTCCCTCTATAGCATCAGTGTACTCTGGATATCTGTCACTAGATTCCCATTTTCGTCCTTGCAGGAAGAGGCTCCGGCCTTAAAACCATCGGCCAGGCGTCTTATTTTTTCGAAAAATTTTCGAGTCTCATTCCTGTCGCCATGCATCTCAATTTTCTCGCACTCACGCATTTCCGCCTCTCGTTTTTTTCGCCTGAAAATGCGTCTCTCTTCCCTCCTCTTCTCTCGGTATCGCTCCTTAACAGCACGCGTCACAACTGACTGCACGGTGGCTTTGTAGGCGGCGTCCTTCTCTGCAGTGGCGTCGCGACACTCCTGGTCGTGCCACTGGTTTCGGCGAGGGCGGTGGTAGCCTATCACCTCTTCGGCAGCCGTACGCATAGAGTGGGATATGTGCGTCCACTGTCCGCATATATCGTCGATCGGAGGAGTGCTTTCTTGAAGCAGGAGTGAGAGTCGAGTAGCGAAGGCTTCGGCCGTCCGTTTTGACTGCAGCTTATCGACGTCTAGCTTTCTTTGTGTAGGATTGCGAGCATTCTTAGCTGCGCACAGACGTGTGCGGATCTTGGCTGCGACAAGATAATGATCCGAGTCTATGTTAGCACCACGGATCGTGCGTACGTCTAGTACATTGGAAGAGTGCCTTCCGTCAATCAAAACGTGATCAATTTGGTTGCATGTTTTTTGATCAGGGGACAACCAGGTGGCCTTATGAATATTGAGATGCTTGAATCTAGTGCTACTAACGACCATGTTTCGTGCTGCGGCGAAGTCAATCAACCTCATTCCGTTATCGGATGTGTTGTCGTGGAGGCTGAACTTTCCGACTGTTGGACCAAATATGTTTTCCTTAAAGTATAAATATATGTACATAAATAATACAAATATGAACTAAAATAAATTCTTATACAGTAAAACTTACCCTTTCTATCCGTTTTCAAAGCAAAGCAACTAGAAACTAATATATTTTAATGGGGTCACCCAGGTGGGTATTGGTAAACCACGCATATAAAAAGACAATTTAAAATAAAAAAGCATGAAAAAATATTTTTTTTTTATATTATTCTAAATAAATCGAGAATTTGTTCAGTGACTCCAAAGCGTATTTATATTGGATTGAAACCGGGGGAGATATTTAGAAATTAAATACAAAAAGGTCACCCGGGTGGGTATTGGTAAGGCGAAGGTTAAAACAAACCAAATTGGCCTCGGATTCGGAATCAGTGACTCAAAAAATATCGATATTTCAAGAAGTTGGACATAGCGCTCTGGTTTTTTTTTGTATTTTGACCTTGGAATGTAATTGAAATGACTTTTATCAGCGATTCATAAATTTTATATAGCAGGAAGATGATGTGCAACGTATTTTTGTTTATTTCTCAATTTTACCTTAAAATGTCCTTGACATGACCTTAATACAAATTGACCTCGAATTCGAAATCAGCGGCCCAAAAAACTGATATGTCAGAAAGTTTTGCATCGTATCTCTGATGTATGCCATTGTGACCTTGGAATGTCCTTGAAATTACCTTTATACAAACAAATTGACTTAGGATTAAGAATCAGCGTTCCAAAACTCCAACAGGAAGATGGACATCGTATATCTGTTTTTTTTCTGGCATTTTGACCCTTGAATAATCTTGATGCTACTTTTATACAAACATTATGATCTCGCAGTCGAAAAAAGCGACCCAAAAACCAAAAATCTGGAAGTCGGACAACGTATCTCGGTTTTTTCTCATTTTGAATTTAATGATTTATACGATTGGGAAAACTCCGAATTTTTCGATTTTTTATTTTGTAATAAAAAAATTTGAGAGTTTATTTTAAAAACCTTTCATGAAATATTTCATTCAAAATTTCAAAGATTTTGAGATATCCTGCTCTCAAAATCGAAAAGCAATACCTCGGCGTCATCTTTATTTCTTCTTAAAAAAAATATTTTTTCATAAATTTTCCATAAATTTTTAAATTGTCTAAACTGTGCTATTTTTTCTTGTTTATAAAGGACCGGCCGGCCTTAATACGGACAAATTGACCTCGTTTTAACGACTCACACAACCTTTATCTCAAAATGTTTGATATCGTATCTCTGCTTTTTTTTTATTTTGACCTTGGAATAATTTTTATTAAGAGAAATTGACCTCGGATTCAGTATAAGCGAACCAAAAGACTACTTTATGAAAAAATTGGACTTCAAATCTCTGTTATTTTTTTATTTTGTTTTTGTAATAACCTTGAATTAACCTTCATATACATAGTCAAACTTTATGTTTATCTAAAGAGTTATAGAACTATATGTTTATATTAAATCAATGTCCCATAACAAGCCTTTTCATTCCGAAAAGGCAAGTTTTATCTCACAGCGTTTTCATACATAATTTGACCTAGAAATTATTATAAGCAGGGGTGGGGTGGGCTCCGTTTGGTCGCTGATTTAAAATTAACTCTTGATTGTTAAAAAAACATTTATTGTTTTTTTTTTTGCAAATATGAGGTGGTCGAAAACCGGCCTCATTGACCCTCAACCATTAATTTAGAAATCCTTTTTGGATTAAAGCAAATTTCTATTTTTCTCTTAGGGTCACTGGGTGGAAAACGACATCCATTATCTTGTACAAGGAACACTGAACAGATTTTATTAAAGACGTTACTTTTAATTTGAAAATAAGCGAAAACTCTAGTCTTTTTAGTGCGTTGTATCAATTGAAAAAGAGTGTATAGTAATGTATAAAATCCTTTGTAATGTAATGTATAAAAGAATAATTACAGTGGACCCTGGCAACGCCTGTAAGCCTTAAGTTCTTTAATAAACTTTAGCAATAAATAAGCTAGAATGAAAATCCTGCTTGTCTTCAAGCCTCACACGTCTGACAATGAAAGACAGTTTATTGACAATGCATGCAAATATTTGTGGCAGCATTTAAGAACTATCCAAATAACAAAACAAAAAAAAATCTACCCATGAATATTTGCAACACTGACAATGCTTTGTCAATTTTTCGCACTTTTTGTCTTTGACAAAGCAAAATAAAGCAAATACATAGTTGTACAAAAGCATGTTTGTATGTATAAAATATATTTGCATTCAATACACATGTCTGCTCAGCAATAAACTTGATGTTGCCGATTTTGCGAATACTGTCGCAGTCAAAGAATCTTATGATATTCCAAATATTTCTGAAATGTAAACAATTTTCGAACTATGTATGTATGTTAAGAAGAGTTTTACTTTTCTTAATGATTTCATAATTTCTTCTTAATTATTTTTATTTTTCTCTTTTAACACGCTTCTATTGTAATAGAAGTGCGCACGCACATGGCCAACACTAGCTCCGAAGAGCATTAAATTTCATTCATAGAATTTATTATAATCATACCACAATCATATCAATCAATCAAGACAACTTTTTTTGTATTTTCCCGAGTTTTATTTTTTCTTTTTCGTATTAACATAACTGAATTTATAAATTTAGTAGGTAAATTTTGTCTGTTTGAGCTACACTGAAAAGTTTTTTGAAGAGATCAAAAAGAATTAAGTGTACTCATATTAATTTTTGTGAAAAAGTACAGTTGTGCTTTTATGAGAGAATGCTAAAAGTGTTGAATAAAAACATCAATGAAAACTTTTAAAGTCGTATTTTTTTAAAAATACATGGTGGTCGTTGAGGTGCATGCTTAGTTTGTGGCGTATGAACCAATAAACCGGCGCCGCGGCGTAGCCTGAGTTCAATTCTCGCATCTCGTAGAAAAAATTTTTCCAATAGAAATACGAAATACATTTTTTGATTGGCCTTTACCTTACTACAGATATTGGCAAAACTTAAACAATGTCATACAAAACTTCTTGTGATCAACAATATTAGCCGTTCGGAGTAGGTCATGTGGGTTCAGTTTTCGATCAAAAACATTTAGTAACACAAACAACATATGCTTGATGTTTAAGCTTTTTTCTAAAAAAATAAAATTAGGTTCCAACATGGGCCAACTCGGAAGAAACCCCCCTTACCTCACATATGAAATGACTTTTTCAAAACGATTTACACCAATTTTGTAAATTCCACAAAAATTAATTTAATAAGTTACAACTTTGAAAATATGCTTCGTATGCTAAAATACGCACACTGAGTTTGAAGAGGATCCAATCGAATGAAAGCCAAACCTATGTACCTGCCGTACAATGTGACATTACAAAAAAAAATCTTTTATAAATGGAACGATGTGTTCAATGCACTTGAGTAAAAATAAAAAAACATAATATGATTTATTCAAAAAACGTAAAAATTCTGCTCGCAAAAATTGTGGATTGTTCCAGAGAAATAGCTTATAATGTCATTAATTCAATAGAGGCACTACCTTTCCAATCATTAAGAAAATAAAACATGAGAATTCTTCAAGAAAAAAATAAGAATCGGTCGATTGAACAATTGTTGGAGAGATCAAAGTTAATCTTTTTAAGTCCTCGCTCATTTTAATGGCTGAAACAATTGAGTGAGTTAGTATTTAAATTTTGAGTAGATTTATAAGAAAAAGCCTAAATGAAACTGGAGTGTTTGGAAGAGTCAGCATGAAAGAAACCAGCCCTTTCCAAAAAGAAAATTAAAAAAATCATTTGAATTATTCAAAAGCACAAATTGAGTCTTAAAAATTTTGAATTTTGTGGAGCAATGAAAAAAAAATTAAACATATATGACCTGGTGGAATAACATTAGTTATAAGTAGTGTCCGACCGATTATTCGGCTTCGGCTTCGGTAATCGGCATAATCGGCCTATATTTTGATCTTCGGCTTCGGCTTCTGCTTCGGCCGAAATAGCCGATTATTTTTGTCGAATGTTATTGCTTTGCTAAACAATTTTTTTATAAGTTTTTTGAATTATTCACTAAACATTTGAAACATTTTCATTGTTCACTTTGTGTTTCTTTCCTTTTCTGTTCTCTCATGAGTTGGTGTTCATTTCTTGAAAATTTTATTCAAATGATAAATGCAGCGAGTCCGACTGTTACGTTTTTGCTTTTGTTATGGACTGAAATATAAACGCTAGAAATTTTCTGCCAGATTTCAGTTAGTATTACATTTCTGTAGCTTTTCTCGACTGGATCGAAAATATATTCAATTTTCTTCTACTTTATCCTGACGTCAATAATTCGATTACAGAAAAATCCGAATTTTGCAGAAAAACTCTTACGTTTAACTCGAATTTAAGGTGACTTTCAAAAAAGTTTATTTTAATGTTTTAAAATGCCTTTAAGTTGAATAAAAAACAAGATATCCTTTTGAAAAATTATATATATATTTTGTAGTAAAAAATCACACAAAAAAAATTTGATTTAATTTTTTTGATTTTTTTATCTACAAATATGGCTACTGGAATTATTTTAAAAAAGCATCAAAAAACCATAACAGGCATGATTACAACTCACTGGAACATCGGAAAAAAACAAAGAACGGGGTTTTTATCAGCATCAAAACCGCCATGGAATGAACTAGAAGAAACAAGTTTGGTCAAAAAATAACAAAATGGCGGCGTTTTTTCAAAAATTGACAAGTTTTTTTGGACAATATTGGCCAAAAACTCAAAAACGATAGAACCGATTTTTCTGTCCGTAGTTCATGACATGCATCGACAAGTGTAAAACAAATTATTTAAATTTCAATTTAAATAAATGATTCTTTAAACAAATTCCTGTAGCAATACATCTGATTAAAATAATAAAAAAAATTTTTTTTGACTAGTTTTTTTAAAAAAAAAATATATTTTTAATTTTTCAAAACGATATCTTATTTTCTATTCAACTTATACGCATTTTAAAACATTAAAATAAAAAAATGTTTGAAGGTGTTACGTCCCCTTAATGATTTCAGTAAGTTTTTTGTACTGAAATGAATATTAAAGGTGGTTAAATTTTAAGGGCCGATGCTGATTTTGAATAAAACACAAATTATTCAAATATTACTGTCATTTCTTTTTATTATGATAATATTGGTATGGTTCAATTATGTATTAAACAAAATATCGGCCAAATGGCTGCCGTGACCTCGGCGGCACACCTCCATCCGATGGTACAAATTTTCGATGACGCTGAGGCATAATTGAGGTTCTATGCCGCTAATGTGCCGAATTATCTCATCCTTTAGCTCTTGAATTGTTGCTGGCTCATCGACGTAGGCCTTTTCTTTCAAATAACCTCAAAGAAAGAAGTCCAACAGTGTCAAATCACATGATCTTGGCGGCCAATTGACATCTCCACCACGTGAGATAACACGGCCATTGAATTTGTCGCGCAAAAGAGTCATTGTTTCGTTAGCGGTGTGGCAAGTGGTACCATCCTGTTGAAACCACATATTGTCCACATTTATATCCACTAATTCGGGCCTTAAAAAGTTCGTTATCATCTCACGATAGCGAACAACATTCACAGAAACTGCCTGACCGGCCTCATTTTGGCATAAATACGGCCCGATGATGCCACCAGCCCATAAACCGAACTAAACAGTCACCCTTTATGGGTGCATTTTCTTCGAAAATGATCATCCACTGTTGCCATTTCTTGAATAACTTTAACGCGTGGCTCGATTATGTATCTTTCCATGGTTCAAATTGAGTTAGTCTGAAATGGAGAAATGCCAAATGAAATGCAGAAAAAACTTGACGTTTAGGTGTGGTTCACATTCAACATCGGCCCTTAACAAAAGCAAAGAATAACTTTATAATTTTTTACTTGAAAACATTTGTTTCTTCTTCGGCTTCGGCTTCGGCCTTCGGCCGATTATTTCCATTTTGCCGAAGAATCGGCTTCGGCTTCGGCAAAAATTCACGTTCGGTCGGACACTAGTTATAAGCCTTAAATACAAAGAATTTTATTCTAATTTCAACAAAAAAAAAAAGTTAAGCACTATGGAAGAAGACTGATGATGTGGGGTGCATTTTCTGGGAAAGCTAGAATGGTCGTAGCTTATTAAGCACAATTCTGTGTCGACAAGGAATAACAGCTAAACTAATTTTGAAAATTTTAGATGAGCATTTTTCAGATGGAAATTGCTGCTTAATATCAGGACATCCTGGCTTTTGTTGTTGTTTAGATTTGATGGCCTCAAACATTTTAATTTCAAGGTACAACCATAAAATTTGAGTATTAGTGTTTTTCGTTGCGAAAAAACAAAAAAAAAATAACCTCATTTTCTCCCAACTTGACTTTAGCCACTCACATTTCGTTACATGTCAGTTCTTTGATTTTGGAAATTTAATCTATATGCACGATAGTGTATTAGTGTATATCTGTCCTAAAGACTTCTTCCAAGGATCTTTAGATTCGCAGAATGAGGTTGTTTTGACGTGCCGCTTGAAGATATGCTAATCAATCCCATAGCACCAGAACGTGTGCTTTGAATGTTCTGTGATTTTGCTCCCTGCTTGATAAGAGATCCTACTTTCTCAATCCCGTCAAAGTCTCAGTAGGCAGGAATCCATTATAGGGTAATCTTGCAATTCTGTGCAGCTTAGACGTTGAGTACGATGTAATAGACTACACAAGCTTGGATTTAATAATCGAATAATTTCAGAGCTTTAAAGATGAAAGATGGAGTGTTGGTTAAGAAATAAAAACGCTAAATAATAGATTTTTCTCACTTGCATTTAGCAGGGACCATAACTGTTATGAGTTTTATTAAAAAAATCCGTTTTTAACATTTATTTTTTGAGCTTTTTTTTTTCTCAGAAAATAATACTCATTTTCGAGTTTGATTTTTTGTAACTCACAAACGTATTTTTGAGTTACTTTTGAGTTACAAATAAAACACTTATTTTTTGAGTTTTATTTTTTTACTCAGAAAATAGCACTTATTTCTTGAGTTTTATTCCTTTGCTCACAAAATAAAACTCTTGATATTTTATATCAACTCTTAAATTGGACTCTCGTTTGCTTATGGCTCTTTTTGTATGCCATATTTTCAAAAAAAAAAGTTTATTTATCCGAGTAAAAATATTAAACTCAAAATAAAGGTTTTATTTTCTAGTAAACTAAAATATAAGTTTTTCTCAATAAAAAATAAAACTCAAATAATAAGTTTTATTTAAGAGCAACAAATAAAACTCAAAAATAAGTTTTATTTTCTGAGTAAAAGAAAATAAAACTCAACAAATAAGTTTTATATCAGAGTGAAAAAACAAAACTCAAAAATTAGTTTTATTTTGTAAGTAAAAATATAAAACTCATAAAAAAAGTTTTATTTCAGAGTGAAACAATATAACTAAATAATAAGTTTTATTTTCTCAATAGCAAAATAAAGGGCAAATCTAAGTGCCACAATGATATAAAATGTGAAAAATTTATATTCAATTTCTTTTTTTAGCTTAACTGTTCGATCTTGATAAATCTTAGTTTACATGAGTTTTTAGGTACGCTAGAGGGCGCTTGATGATAGAGGGCGCCAGTACAAACTTCATGATTTTCGAAAATGTAGTTTCTTAAACGCCTGTAGATATGTATTTTTCACGGTACTCAGTTTTCATTAAATCACATCATGCGATACACCAATGGAAAATAAACTGAATACTTTTCCATTAAGCTTAAATCCATGTAAATACCAGAAACAAAAAACATATTTTATAGGGGGTTTAAAAAAGCACCTTTCCGAAAATGACGACATATCGACTTTTGGGGTCAAAAAAGTGTTTTAAAAACCAAAAATTTCCAAATTTTTAGCCAATATATGTGTACTTACTATCAGTATATTTAATTTTTTTGCTTATCTTTTGGGTATGCATTGTGAAGAAAAAATAAGTAAAGAAAGTCTAAAGTCGGTCTAACCCGACTATGAAATAACCTAAACCTACTTTTTCAAAATACAATAATAGTATTGAAAATGGGCGTGTCTGTGAGCGGATAAAACCCATATTTTACATGCATTTCAATTTTGTTGAAAAGTTTACATTAATTTATAAAAATTTCAAGTTTTATTGCTGTAGATCACATGTTAATGCCTTCATAGTGTTTTCGCTATTGTGGGTTGCTTGGGCGTGCTCGTGGATGGATAACGCCCAATTTTTGAATGCATCTTAGTTTTTGTATAAAATACACACATCTGTGTAGGTTTAACATAAGCTTATTTATTGAGTTTTAAATTTTAGGGTTGTATGGGAGAAGTGCGTGTCCGTGGTTGGATGACATCCATCTGTCAAACCATCTTCTTTTTGTTATAAAATAGAAACGTACCAAATTTTATATCTGTACGTTGGACATAATCTTATTAATTGCGTTTTTAATTTTTGGTTTGCATGGGAAGTGGGCGTGTCCGTGGGCAAATTTTTTGTCCATATTTCAAAATCATCTTCGGTTTATTATAAAAAAAATGAATACCAAATTTTATCTCTAAACATAAGGCTCTGCAAGATGACGTTGAGCAATACATGGAGCTCCGTCAAGGTAGGAAATTACCTCTCTTAAATCTTTAAAACAGAACAAGGTTTCAGACAAGGCGACCCGCTATCATGCGATCTCTTCAATTTCATCATGGAGGGGATCCTACGAAAGGCAGGTGTAAATCGAAATGGTACAATTTTCTATAAAGATGTCCAGCTCCTTGCGTATGCGGATGATATCAATATTATCGGCAGAACCAAGAGAGATGTAACCGCTGCTTTCGCCGCTATCGAAAAGGAATCAGCCAAAGTGGGTTTGACGGTGAACGAGGGCAAAATAAAGTATATGCTGTCTGCAAATGGGGAAGTGCGGCATCTAGGCTCCCATTTTACAGCAGAAAAATATGGCATTGAAGTTGTCAAGGAGTTAACATACTTTGGCACCGCCGTAAACAGCAACAACAATGTCAGCTTGGAGATAAAGCGAAGAATAACAATTGCTAATAGTTGCTACTACGAGCTAAGTAAGCGATTAGGTTCCAGAGCCCTCTCTCGATCGACAAAACTAACACTCTACAAGACGCTCATCATACCTGTGCTTCTCTATGGCGCTGAGGCATGGGTGGTATCGCAAAAAAAGATGCAGCCGCTCTTGGGGTGTTCGAGAGGAAAGTTCTTCGCAAAATCTTTGGTCCTGTGCGAGTTGGCGACGACTATCGCATTCGAATGAACCACGAACTGTACGAACTCTACGACGACATTGACTTAGTCCAGCGTATAACAATTCAGCGACTACGTTGGCTGGGTCATGTCTTTCGTATGGATGAAGAAGCTCCAGCGAAAAAGTTGTTTGAGGCAAAAGCCGAGGGTCAATGACGAAGAGGAAGACCATGTCTCCGATGGATTGACCAGGCCGAGGAATCCCTTGACGCGCTTGGTAAAAGAGATTGGATACGGTGCGCGCGAAGCTAAGACGCCTGGCGAGAGCTGATGAAGTCGACCGTTAACCGACAACGGGTTGTCATGACCACCTAATTAAGTAAGTAAGATTAAACATAAGCTTATTTATTGAGTTTTAAATGTTTGAGTTGTATGGGAGTTGGGCGTGTCCGTGGGCGGATGACACCCATTTTTCGAAAACATTTTTTTTTTATATAAAATGCATACATACCTCATTTTATTGTTGTAGGCTAATTTTGAGCTCATTTATGCAGTTTTAAATTTTTGTGTTGTATGAGAGGTAGGCGTGTCCGTGTGCGGATTTTTGTATGCAATTTTGTAAAACATTGTTAAGCAAACATTGAAAAAATATCATAAATCGTAGTTTTTTAAGTTTACTAAGAAGTGTGCTATTCGTTTTTTCCTAGCTGCATCTACTCGATATTTGAGTAATTTTGCAACTTTTAAATTTATAGCAATTTTTTTTTTGGATTTTATTTTTCTAATGTTAAATTTGTCATAGCAAAACAAAAGCTTTTTCCTCATCGGCGAGTGAATGGAGTGAAGCTTGAGTGCATGGATTTAAGATAACAAACTAACCTCATCTCGATTTTTTTAAAACTTCAGCATATTGTTTATTATTTTAAGGCATTTGTGTGCTGAAGAGGTACTTAAGGCACTTCAGAAGTACCCGTGAAATGGGTTTGTCAAGGATAAACAAGAGAGCACAATTTCACATGAGTATAAGTTGAGAACAAACAACACTACAGCCATAGAACAAAGGTAGATGTGCCTTGTTTATACATGTGTGTCTCGTTATCTTTGGCAAAAATCTGGCACTAAACTGTTTATACAAGCTCATTGAACGCGAAAAGCAAGCAAAAGAGAGAGAGAAAAAAAAGCATCATTAATAAGCATCTTGGCAGAAGGAACCATTTAAAATTGTATCTACGAAAAAGAAAAACTGTCCTTTCTGCAAGAAGGCATTTCAACTGTGAGAGTTGTTTTTGCAACTTTTTTCGGTTTTATTTTTTTTTGAGTTTTTTGTTTTTTTCTATAGATTGCTTTACTTTTTCTCAATGCTTGTTATTTTTGCGTTTGTTTTCGTTATCTTTTGATCTCTTTTGAGAGAGATGCTTTCAAGCAGAATGCAATTTGATGGTTTTGCTGTGAGTTCTATAGTTAAATGTGCCAATAGAATGATGTCTTTTGTTAGGATTTCGCTGTACCGTCTGTGCTATACAATCTCTTTAGTTTCTTCGAGATAATCTTGCTTGTCATTTGTGTTCGTCAGAGAGCTATGATCCTTTTGTTTGATAGCTGCTTCTTGTTGTTTGTTGATCATTACTCTACCATGACAAATTATCAAATCAAATCTTGATAATTTCAGATAGTTTTACTTGTTTTTATTCAGGTTTTTATCAAATTCTGTTAATCTCGATTTTGAAGAATCCTTTGTTCCAACTTCGCGTTGTCAATATTTCAACAGCCTGGCTGAAATATTCAACGATCTTTCAGCGAGTTGTTTTGTTTTTGTAGCATATTGTTGTGATTTTGTCATTTGCCTCACCGGATTTAAATGAATTTTTCTTTATTCTACCAGTCTGTAGACTATTCAATATTGTCGCCGTAGGAAACAGATGTTTGTTTCAAAAGAAACTGCCTACTATTCCTGTATGTCAGCCGCTTGTGTTCTAAATTAGGAACTTGAAAGGGAAAATCAGTCAACGCCTTTGATTGTTTACATATGGCGTGGTGTTGGCAGGAGATGAGATTTTAACATAGTTGAAGACCATATGAGTGAGTGGGTACTCACGATAATGTTAATTTACGCATTATTTTTAATTTATGACAAGTAATTTATACACATACTGTTGTCAAACAGCAAATGAGAACAAGGTTGTGGACCTCCTAAAGAATAATTTCTTTGCTTTATTTTTTATTTTTAAAACAAAATCTTAAAGACAAAATTCGTGCTCATTTCAATCATTTCAAACCAAAAACTTTCCATTTTTCCTAAAGATTATTTTCTCAAATGTGGTCTTCAACATCAATATTTACGTTTTATAATGAAATACCTAGTTCACGCCCAAAAAATATTTTAATACCTTTCAAATTAAAACACCAACTCTTGGTGTTTTTCTCTACATAAAAAGACATATTAAAATAACATTAATAAGAAAAGATATTAAATTAGGCTTGATTGGAGTCTCTACTGCCAGGGGGCTTTATCTGAAAAAAACACTACCATTTCCAACTTTTAATGAAATTCAACAAATGGTTTTCTAAACAAATAAAGAACTTGAATTCAATTAAATATTTGATATACAAACAGAAAAAAAAAATACGAAACGAAAAAAAAAAACCATTCTTGCACGCAACACTGTGCGTGAGATGTCATAATTTTTGATGAGATAAAAACAAGTCTTTCGGCGCATGCATTAATAATATACAATAAAATGTTGAAATATATTCAACTATACCATATAAACGAAAAAGCAAAAACAAAAATAAAATAGCACCAATTATTTGTACCACATATGAGTTATTTTATGGAAAGTGAATGATTCAGCTGCTAATGATAACTACCAAGAATTAACTTAGTCAAAACGCACTGAGAGAAAATTAGAATTAAATTCAAATTTATGTATTTAACAAAGATTTAAAACAAAATGTTTGAAACCTTTTCTATAGTTAAGATTCATTTATGAGTTTGATATTGAAGTTTCAGAAGCTGATATTAATTTTAAACATATACAAATTAATCTGTAGTTAAGATTGCGTTTATTAGAAAAGAACTTGGTGGAGTTGGAAATTTAATTTACAATAATAAACACATGATTGCCGAAAAGGATTATAACTGAAGTTCAAGAGGTTAAACACGGTCGTTTACAAAATTTTGCACTTTTCTTAACATAAAATATGACCTTTAAAGTCAGCAGACTTGAAAGGATTAGTAGGAATATTTTTAACCCTTCTTTGCATAATTATGGAAATTTCCTTCAAATTATCGAAGAGATAAAAAAAACCAAGGACAGTTACTGTTATGAGTTTTTTAAAAAAATTCGTTTTTTACATTTATTTTTCGAGTTTTATTTTTTAATCCGAATTTAATACTTATTTATGAATTTTAATTTCTTACTCACAAAAAAACAATTATTTTTAAGTTTTATTTTTTCGCTCTAAAATAAAACTTAAGATTCGAGTTTTATTTTTTCGTTCCGAAAAAAACTTATTATTTTAGTTTTATTTTATTTGTTAAAAATAAAACTTATTTTTAAGTTTTATTTTTTCGCTCTGAAATAAAACTTATTTTTTGAGTTTTCCACTCAGAAAATAACACTTATTTTGGAGTTTTATTTTTTTTACTCTGATAGAAATCTTATTTTTTAGTTTTATTTCTTTACTCAGTAAATAACACTTATTTTGGAGTTTTATTTTTTCGCTCAGAAATAAAACTTATGTTGAGTTTTATTTTATTTCTTAGAAAATAAAATTTATTTTTGAGTTTTATTTCTTAGCTCTGAAATAAACCTTATTTTTTTTAGTTTTATATTTTTACTCAGAAAATAACACTAACTTTGAGTTTTATTTTAATTCTTAGTAAATAAAATTTATTTTTGAGTTTTACTACTTTGCTCTGAAATAAACCTTATTTTTTTAGTTTTATATTTTTACTCAGAAAATAACAAATATTTCAAGTTTTGTTTTTCGCTCTGAAATAAAACTTATTTTTTGAGTTTTGTACTCAGAAAATAGCACTTATTTTTAAGTTTTATATTTTTACTCTGAAAATAACACTTTTTTTGAGTTTTATTTGTTCACTCTGAAATAAAACTTATTTTTTGAGTTCTATTTTTTTCGCTCAAATAAGAACTCATTTTTTTTGAGTTTTATTTTTTCGCTCTGAAAAAAAACTTTTTGCTCTCAGAAGATAACACTTATTTTTGAGTTTTTTTTTACTCTGAAATAAATTTTTTTTTTAGTTTATTTGTTTACTTAGTAATTGACATTTATTTGTGGTTTTATTTTTTTGCTTTGAAATAGAATTTATTTTTTGAGTTTTGTACTCAAAAAATAACACTAATATTTGAGTTTTATTAAGTGCTTTGAAATAAAACTTAAGTTTCGAGTTTTATTTTTTTTACTCAGTAGATAACACTTATTTGTGAGTTTTATTTCATTGCTCTGAAAAAACTCATATTTTGAGTTTTATTTTATTACTTAGAAAATAAAACTTATTTTTCAGTTTTATTTCTTTGCTCTGAAATAAACCCTTTTTTAAAGTTACAAATTTTTATCAGAAAATAATTTCAGATTTCTTTTTTCGCTCTAAATTGAAACTTATTTTTTCATTTATATTTTTTCGCTCAAATAAAACACTTATTTTTTGAGTATTTTTTTTTTGCTCGGAAAAAAAAGTTATTTTTGAGTTTTATTTTTTTCACTCTGAAATAAAATTTTTTTTAGTTAAATTTTTTTAATTAGTAAATGACATCTATTTTTGGTTTTATTTTTTTTGCTTTGAAATTAAAGATATTTTTTGACTTTTCACTCAGAAAATAACACTTATTTTTTAATTTTATTTGTTCGCTCTGAAAAAACTAATTTTTTGAGTTTAATCTTATTTCTTAGAAAATTTGAGTTTTATTTCTTTGCATTGAAATTAACCTTATTTTTTAAGTTTTGTATGTTTACTCAGAATAGAACACTTATATTTGAGTTTTATTTTTTCGCTCTGAAATAAAACTTATTTTTTGAGTTATATTTTTTCGCTCAAATAAAACACTAATGTTTTGAGTTTTATTCTTTTACTCACAAAATATGACTTTTTTTTGTTTTTATGTCAACTCTTAAATTGGACTCGCGTTTGATTAAGGCTTTTTTTATGTGCCATAGTTTAAAAAACTACGTTTAATTTTCCGAGTAAAAATTCTTTTAACCCTGGAAAGACATGCTTCGTCGAATCGACGACACATGGTTTTATTAAATCGTTTTTCTTCCTTGTTTTATTTTGTTTTCTTCTGATTTTTCCTATAGCACCAGTCAAAGTCTAGCTTGAACGTATGCGCAGACGTAGATCCGAAAAAATAGTTTTGAAGTATGATTTTTAAGAATTATCGTCGTCGAAACGACGAAGCATGTCTTTTGAGTAACTTTTTCAGTGTCATATTTTGAGTTTTTTTTTAGTTTTTATATTAATTTTCCATTTTTATTGCTAGAACACAAAATCTACAACTAAAAACATAAAAATATTAAGAAATTGGAAAACGTTGTATCGATCTACAACGAATGCAATGATGAACTTGATTGTTTTAGAGCTTGCTTTGGTACAGCGGAGGCTAAAAAAAAACTGACTGCCTATTACCTCATCCATTTCAAAACTTCATCTGAATAAAATTTAGAACGTTGTTTTTTAGATAAAAATTAATTTTATATTCAATGTATGCTTAAAGTAGTTAATATTTAATTTTGTTTTATGTACCTTTTTAAAAAAAAGCCAAATGAACTCAAACAGAAAAGATTTATTTTTTTATTAAAAACTATTATATATAAAATTGTTTGGTATTTTCTCTTATTTTAAATAATCTGAATAATCAAAAACAAGCGATTTCTAAAGATTTTTCAGTATGGGACATCAGTAGAAGCCTTTTAAAAAATGGTGTCGTCGATTCGACAAAGCATGACCTTTATGTATAAAAAATAAGCATGTCCTTCTAGGGTTAATATTCTGAGTTTTATTTTCTGAGTAAGAAATATAACTTAGAAAGAGTTTTATTTTCTCTTTTAAAAAAATTAAACTCAAAAAATACGTTTTATTTCAGAACAAAAAAATAAAACTCAAAAATAAGAGTTATTTTCTGAGTAAAAAAAAAATATAAGATTGAGAATTATTTTCGAGTGAAACAATATAACTCAAAATAAAGTTTTATTTTCTGATTAATAAAATAAAACTCCAAAAATAAGTTTTATTTCAGAGCGAAAAAATAAAACTTAACAATAAAAAATATTTTATGATTTTTAATATAACTCTTAAAAAGAAAGATTTTAATATTTTTGAACAGCAAATGAAACAAGGATTAATTTTGTATACGTGACATTCTTCTCTAGTGCCTTTTACATTATGATTTTTTCCCTAAATTTTTTTCAAAATAACAGTTTTTACGATCCCTAAAAAAAAACACAAAACCATGATATAAAAAAATTTCATGTAATTAATGGCGTTTTCGTTTCTACCAAAAAATGTTGCCTTTTCATTGCCCTTGCCTTTATTTGTGTTCGATTCTAAAATAAGTGCAAACGGGTGAGTAAATTTCGTGTTCGTTTCTTAAAATGTCACACTCACAGAGGGCAAAAAAGGCACATTTTCTACCCTGCAAACTTTCTCAGCGTAGATGATTGCCCTGCATTTCAGCTATTTTTAAAACGACAATATTATGTCATGCGTGCGTTAGACAAGGATGGTTATATTCGTTTATTTAAGTTGACATTTTTCGAGTAGGCAAAAACATGCACTTTTACAGGGTTGCGGGCAACATGGAAAACATTTTGCACTGCGACAGGGCAACATTTTTTGGTAGAAACGAAAGCGCCATAAGTTTTAAACTTTAATATACTAAGTATATCTCCATTTCACCCAAATATGGGTGAAATATAGCATTGCCACATTTTTTAAAGCGATTGGGACACATCGAAATTTTTACAAAAAAAAAGGGATTTTGAAATATTCTACGGAACATATAAATAAATTAAAAATTTTCTGATCAGACTGATCGCTACGAATTCGAAAAAGCCGCTTTTGATTAACTCCTCGAAATGTGCGCACATCCAGTACACTTGAAACGTGCGTTCCGTTGATCACAACATGATCAATCTGGTTTCGTGTTTCTTGATCCAGGGACAGCCAGATGGCCTTTTGGATATCGAGGTGTTCGAATCTAGTGCTACTTACTTACATGTTTTGCTCCGTGGCGAATTCGATCAGTCTAAGACCGTTATTCTCGTAGAGAATGAACTGCCCAACAGTGGAGCCAAAAATACCTTCTTTTCCGACCTTCGCGGTGAAATCCCCGAAGATTTTTTTTACGCCATGGGACGGGCAGTGATTAAACACGTCCTCTAGACTCGCGTAGAAGGTGTCCTTGACAGCATCTTCCTTTTCTTTCGTACGGGCGTTTTTAATGTCTTTTAGAAACCCCTCAAGTTTATAGTCTAGAGAAAACAAGGTGTTTTGGACATTTTTGAACAAGGAGTTTTGAAGCGGCTCCTTGACGACGCCACATTGCGGCCTATGTAGTTTTGTGATCAAGACGCAGTGCATGTCCAATACTATGCCCTTCCACACAATAACTTGTTACCCGCTACTTGCCCGGGACCGCAAAAAGCAGCTAACCTGTATATCTAGAGACCGTCCACTATCTGTCCGGCAGCTTGTAGCTCAGCCCTGTAGATTTTCCATTCCACTGTACCGGAACTTAATTTCTTTATTCCGAAAGATCCCTACCAAAATCATATTTCCATTTTAAATTCATGAATGCAACATTCAAGTTAAACAGTATCAAATTGTGACCAATATCTTACAACTAAGCACACAATATCAACATTCCCACATTCTCATTAACCAAACATACCAAATGTCAGACTTAAATGTCACTCACGTTGCCTTGACAAATTGTCATTGCAAAAACAAAAAAAAAAAATTAAAAATAATAAAATTATAGAACGTTACTTGCATATATGTATATAAAAACTTTTTAAAGCAACCAAAACCGTAAAGAAAGCTTATTTCGCAGCAAAATATTTCGCCTAAAACTAGTGTCAACAAAAACACCACCCTACCCACCGCTGGCTCTCGTCCTCAACTCATTGTCAGAGATCACGCTGCCAGAGCATTCAACTTGAGTGGCACAAATTAACAGTTGCGCAAGCGTGGCCGTGGCTTCGCACCGAGGTTAAGTGGTTGAATGATGCTTTCATGGCCCAGCTTCGTACACGCGCAAAAAAAAAATAACGCCAATTCTAAACATTAAATGTAGGTTAAAATTAGCCAACAAGATTGCTGTTGCTACAATTTTAATTAGGTTTTTATTGTTATTTTTTTTTTGTTTTTTTTTTCTAAATCTTGCTTGGAGCTCTTGCATTGCAATTCTATGGTATGCGTGCTAACGTTGACACCTATTTTGTTGTAGTAACGGTTAATTTAATTGCTGACAGCATTGCGAACAACAAAGTTAAGTTGTGGACCAAAATTGGCTGTTTGTTAGTTGGTAAGGTTGGTTCATTTGGGCAACTTTTTGCGGTGGCGTTGACTTTTATTTACTTATGTTGCTGTTTTAACAGCTGTTAAATTAAAAATAGTTGAACCAGAGGTTGTCCGGTGAAATTGCTAAAATGTGTTTAGAATATTTTCTGCAATATTTTACACATTTGAGGCACTTTATTTTATATTTAGAGTTTTAAAAAATTCTGTATACAAAAATATGAAATTGTGTAATTGGTATATTTATTTGGTTTATTAACAAGTGCTTCTTAATAAATTCAATTTTAAAATATTGCTTTTTTTCGAAAAATGCTATAATTCTAGCACTTATCTAAATATCAAATAAGCAAACGTGGGATTGCTATTAAGTGCTATGTTGTGACAAATTGTTGGTGTGGAAAAAATGGGATATAAAATTATGAAAAATTTGTTCCATGGCCCGTCCAAAAAGGACGGACAAAAACGACAACGCAAAGAGATGATCGTCAAATTAAGATGACGTAATGAAATGTTGAATTGCTATTCAAATCCGTTCAACATGCTGGACGTATTTGCAAAGGCGGCTAAACATCATAGATCCCAGAGCGCAAAAACCTTGCTTGTTCCTAGAGTGAAAAAAAATTTTTGGAATAGACTACATTTTATAAAAAAATGGGCTGGGCATAAGTCATATTCCCAGATAAGTTAAAAAATAAATCTCTTCGGATCAGATGGAAATGACAAACTGCGGCTTAGAAAGTAAAAAAGATAAAGAAATGGTCTGCAGATCGATAACCAATTGCAGTATTGTAGAAACTATTATGCTGGAAGTTCAATAAATGGTGCAAAATATATGGACATCATATAAATTTTCAGGATTTATATATAAAATAATTATTGGCCCTAATAAGGCAAGAATGTTTGTTAAAAATTATGTACCTATATATATCTGAAAAGTGAACTAGATATCAGAAAAAATTGAGATGGTCAAAACAGTTCATTTGGCCATCTAATAAACCGGCCCGTGAAAGATAAATAATTCAGTATTAGACACGCTGGGATAGATAAGGTAAGGGACGCTGGACCCATCACCTCATACTTAACCAAAATTCTGACCGGCAACGGTTGCTCTAAAGCTTACCTGCATAAATTCAAGCATGCAAGTGACCCCTATTCATCGTTGCCATATTGAGGAAAATTTCCCTAAAGAGGTAATTTTTGATTCATTTTTTGGGCAGAGGTTAAAAAGGTAATTTTTTACTAAAAGTGGTAAATTTTCCCAATATAATTATTTTTTAGATTTCCAAATATTTTAATAATAAGTTTTTTGCACTTTTATTACCACTCTGAACGTTCGCATAAGCAGTCCTTTATTATCCGGAGTCGCCTTTTGTACCAAAAACAAACAAATGGCTCATTCCATACAGACGAGTGTGACGTTTTGACTACTTTATCGTGCTGAAAATGGTATTAACCGGTTAAAATTTTAGCAATTTACTAAAGGGTATTTAAGAAGATGCTTCAAGATTTCAAAATGCTAAAACATAATGCCATTATTTATACTAGTTTAATGGTTACATTTGCTTAAACACCTGGGACGGGTGTGACGAGCACAAGTTTAAAAACTAAAAATTCTGAGTTTAACATTGAAATTCAGTCCATCTGAAACAATGAGACCATTTTTGACTTGCATATATTCAAATTGAATATATTTTCTGTTGAATAACAGTGAAAAATATTTTGAAAAAATGGCGATAACCATTCTTTTTTAAACTTTTAAATGGGACGGGTGTGACATAAGATTGTCCCGGGTGTGACGAGTGCGAATGATGTGGGAATTATATATAAGAAATTTATGGGTTTAATAACTTTCACATATTTTTGACACTTAAATCAAAAAATATGTTTTTAATTAATGTATTATTTAAAAAAAAAATATTTTTTTGCAAAAAATTTTTTTGCATGAAGTTTTTATCAAATTAATACCTGTACACATAATTTCAAGTTTTTAATATACATATTTAAAAAAAAAAAATATTTTTTTTGCAAAAAATTTTTCGCATGAATTTTTGATCAAATTAATACCTATACAAATGATTTCGCTATACATGAATTTACAAGACTTGTTTTAATCGAAGAATTTATTCATATACTTGCAAAAAGTTCATTATTAGAAAACAATTTTGAAAACCGTTCCGGGTGTGACCAACTTCTTGTAACGGAAATGAAGAATAAAAATAATTTATTGAATGAAAAAAGTTAACAAATTTATGTAAAACATCAACATCCTTACTTTAGGAAAGTTTCATTCTTATCATAAGCCCATGTTGCTTCTTAGGAAAACTATAGCCTTCTTTGGGACGGGTGTGACACAGAAAAAACACTCAGTTTAAGTATTTTGTACTTTGAAAACGCAGTAACCAATCATTATTACAAACTATTCTAACACAACATTAATATCTTTTTTAATATTACTGACCTTATATTATTTAAAGTTGTATCAAAAGATGACTGATTTCAAGATTTAAATTAAATCAAAATATTTAAAAATTTTTTTCCACTCGAAGTTTGTTTAGTTAAATTGTCAAAATAATATAAAAAAGCATTTAATTTAAAAATATTTTTGCAGCAGGACTAACTTAAGATTCCACTTCAATTCGAAAACCAAAAATTACTTCAAATACATGCATTTTAGAACTCATGTTTCCGTTCCACATTTCTGTGGAATGAGCCAAATGTAAGATTGTTTTAATTTTTGATTTGCTGCAAATTTTAACTTAAAAACTAAGGAAATTGTTGAAATACACCAAGACATAAGAAGTAATCAAATTTTTTGAAATTGCATTCAATATTGCTTAAAATATCGATTATACAAAGCCATGACAAGTTCTAACAAAAAAAGTTAATGGAAAAGTGGATAAAAGAAGTCCCTTACATATCGTGAATTGGAAAAGTTGTTGGCAAAAGGAAGAAACGAATTGTTCATAGCTAGCAAAAAAATGTTTTGTTGTGGAAGTATTGAAGTAAGTTATAACGACTGTTAATCATTTAAAATTTTTTATGAAATTTTTTTAGAAAAAGGCAAATTTTCTCAGAAAGTGGTAATTTGTTTTGCCAAATATTGGTAAATTTCAGTTCTGCTCTCTTGCAACACTGTCCCTATTGCACTCATTGCTCTGGTAGCATAGCAGAAGACACTGAACACGTACTCTTCTAGTGAGGGTTCAACGACGCGAGAACTGACAGCCCGAACAGAACCAAAGCGGCTGACGGCTGGCGGTCCTCTCTCGGCGAATTTAGCTGAGAACACGTCTATAACGAGAGCTGCTGGCGGTTGTCGGAACTGAGTTGCATTTTGTCGCGGTAGTGGCAATTGACAGATAGGGTGCAACAGACAAACAACATGAATATCATGTAATGAAAACAATAATACTTCTGATATTGTTGAAAAAAAAAAACTTTATTCGATTAATATATGTATTTATATTTTAAATAATTTTTACTAATTATCACCTAATGAAAAAAACACATTGGTTGATTTTGAATTATATAAAAAATCAATTTTTTTTGACTTATTCAATTAAGTTTTCATCAATATTCATTATGAAGAAAATTATTTCGTATTTTGTAACACAGACACAAAAAACAAAACGTCAGAATATATTAAACACTAAAAAATTACATGAAACACAGCCAATGCTTAGCAAAAATATGGCAACATTTATGTTACTCAGAGAGAGAACCGCCAGCCGCCATAGAAAAAAATAGAATAGATTCTATTCTGGCGTTTTTCCGTCGCGGATGACTGCATACATTTTCATGTATTCTGCTGATCGACGAATCCGCCAGCCGTCAGTAGCTTTGGTTCTGTTCTGGCTCTGATGCTTCGGTTCGCCTCGGCGAAGTGATGACTTCCCAAAATTTAGTTAACCTCATGTTGAGAAGCGAAACCAACTGGTTAGTGGTAAGCTCTTTGTCCAAACGCATAAACTTCAAAAAACTTCGAAAAGTTGAGCGTATTTCATTTGAAATGTTGAGTGAAATAAGTCATTGATTACAAATGAAAATGGGGCTCTTAACTTGACGGTCCACTTCATTCAAAAATAGTTCCTCAGTTTTCATTGGAGCGAGCGTGCAAAGATTCCATGGAACAAGTTGTTTGAAGATGTTTAGATTGAAAAAACTCTCGAATGGATTGACCGATCTTAAAATTTATTTGTCTGAACTGTTCTACGCTTCGTAACAAAGGTTATCCCTAGAAATAATTTTAAAATTCAATTTAGTTCGAAAGTTTATTGAAAATAATATTTCCATGAGTTTTGTTGTTGATATTCGCTGAAATAGTTTTCTTCTAACTAGGGTTGCCACTCTCAAACATTTTATTCTACCAAATTTCATCCACAAATTTACCAAAATTAAAAGAATTTACCAAACACAAAAAAAAATTATTCTTAAGTGTTTACAGTGTTAAAGAGTTTGGATTAGTCATGTTTGATAAATTCTAGGGTACTTTTTACATGGACCATGAAATCATCTAAGAAGGAAATGTTCCGAGGTGTTACTCTCCGATTTGATTCCTTTTCGAAAGCCTTAACCTTGAACTAAAGCAGATATAAAAAAATACGACAACCTTGGAATTTTGTCCTCTATCACATAACCAAAGAACATTCAAATCGGGGAGTGATACCAGGGGATCTTTTCTTGTAAGCTAACTTTTTGAATGCAGTTATCTTACATTGTATAGAAATTTATAGTTATCAGAAGACAGAACGTGTTACCTCCCATATAACTAAGAAATTAAAAAAAGACAACTTTAAAATTTTTTGAAGCTTTTGATTATAGAGCTCCAGAAAAAAAGGTCGAAATTTTGTTTGCGGGGACTGCCAAAATTTAATCGGGAGTCAAAATGATCTTATCACTTCAAGTTTTTTTTTTCTCTTCACCTCAGAAATAGTCTCAGAATCATAAAATGTAATAAAAAGATTACAAAAAACCTAACGTGATAGAATTATTTGAACTCTGATGCATTTTTGGCATGCATGATAACATTCAGTGAGGTTTATTTAAAACAGTGTTTATATTCTATGTTCTAATTGTTTGTAAGTGTTTAAAATTTTTTATCTAAATGTAAAATGGAAGAATTGTTTTAAATTAAATAATGGAATATTGGTTGAAATATAACATAAGATTAGTTATAAAAAAACTGATATTTTTAAAAGCCGAAGGTCGATTAATAAAGTAACAATTTTGTTTCTAAGTTAAAGAAACAATACATTTTAACATATTTTTTAATTAAATTATCATTTATTATACGCTTGAAGATGTTTCATCGCTTTCCACATCGGTCATTTTCTTTATAATAAAAAATCTAAACAGAAATAACATAATCGCTTAGTATCTAAATTTTAAGAAAATCAATTAATTTAAAATAAAAACTTACTTATCCATCAATTTCTTCCCTAAATCGACGATCTAAGCAACTGACAAATTCATATTTTTAACATTTTGCTTTACGTTCATTCGTGTAATTTTCACTCGATGCGTTCGTCTTTATTTGAAAGATTATTTTCAATCATAAGGGTGGTGTTCCACGATGAGCATAATTGATATAATTTTTATACAATCATTTTTTGATATGTAAATTATTTTAAATTTCCATTAATTTTAAATTTACCAAACCAAAAAACAATTTACCATTTTACCAAGTCAAAATCTTTTTACCAAATTTGGTAAAATTTTACCAAAACGGCAGCCCTGCTTCTAACATGCTTGTGTATGTATCAGTCAATGAAAAAACTGAACGACATGAAACGACATCAAAAATCTTGCGGCGAATGTTTTTCACTACAACAGCTATTTATCAATAAATAAAAAAACAAAATTTCTCAATTTTATTTATAAAGGAAAAAAGTTAGAAAATAAAATAAAAATACATGAAATCTGTTAACTGTTTATATTTCCATATGGGAGCTCCCAGAAAAGGTCCACCAATAGTGAAGAAAAAACTTTAAAATAAGGCACTCGAACAGCTTTCAGCTTTATTTTTTTTTATTTTGATTAGTATTACTGCTATGTTGCTTGAATTTAACTTATTATGATAAAATAAGGCACTCGAACAGCTTTCAGCTTTATTTTTTTTATTTTGACTAGTATTACTGCTATGTTACTTGAATTTAACTTATTACGATTTATTTTTATTAAAATTTATAATGAACATAATTACTGTATTTTACTACCGTTGGCAAAATTTGTCACGTCCATGATGTCACGTCCGTGTTCGTGCTATATATATTTAAAAAAAGGTAAGAGATAATTTTCATATTTCATAAGTCTACGAAGAAAAGTTATCAAAAAAAAGTTCTCAAAATTAGCTTAATTTTGCATATTTCTATACGAGCTTCAAAAATTTATATATTTTGTCGCGTCCGTTCCATTGTATGATTGCTTATTACTTTGTTCTAATTTTTACTAAAACTGGCCAATATTTTTATAAAATGTAGCACCCTTTCTTTTTGTTTCTTTCTTGTTTTTCGAGTAATTAAAACCGTGCGAATGTCGCGTCCATGCCACTGGGAGATGCCCATATGTAGGTGAACACTGTTACACAAAGTAAATTTGCAGTTTTTAGTCGTATTTAAGGCGTATCTTATTCGTATCTTTCATAAACAATATTTGTTGTTGTTTCACAGACAGTTGTAGTTTCATAAATTTCAGCTCAACGCTGATAATTTGTATATTCTAAATCTGAAAGGTCAGGGTATATTAACTTTGTGCAAACGTTTATAACGCATAGAACGAAGTGAGTTCGGTGTAGAAAAGCATATATATACTTGATCAGGGTCACCTCGTGAATCGAGCTACCCATGTCCGTCCGTGCGTCCGTCCGTTCGTCTGTGTGTTGTCCGTAAACACAGAAAATGAAAAAAGAGTTGAGTTAAATTGAAGAAACTCAGTACATGTAGTTACATGGACCCAAGGATCTGCACTATTGAATATTTTTGGAATCCGTCCACAGACACGCCTACCTCCGATACAACGCAAAAATTGAAATGCATCCAAATAACCCACAACTTTTATATTAAAAGCAAAATGTCTTAGAAAAATGGGTGTCATCCGATCACGGACACGCCCATAGAATCTAAAAACTAAAAACTCAATAAAAAAGCTTATGCCTAACCTACTGGAATAAAATTTGGTAGGTATGATTTTTTCAGGGACCGTAATAATTATGAGCAATATCGAAAAAATTAAGAAATAATGATTATTTTCTGATTTTTATTTTTTTGCTCAGATATAAAAATTGTTTTCTGGTTTTTATTTTTTAAATCAAAAATAATAATTATTTTTAAGTTTTATTTTTTTACTCAAGCATAAAAATTATTTTTGACTTTTATTTTTTTTCCTCAAACAAAAAAATCATTTTTGATTTTTATTTTTTTCCTCAAACAAAAAAGTCATTTTTGATTTTTATTTTTTTCCTTAAACAAAAAAATCATTTTGATTTTTATTTTGTTTTACTTAAGCAAAAAAATCATTTTTGATTTTATTTTTTTTTTGCTCAAGCCAAAAAAATCATTTTTGATTTTTATTTTTGAGACAAAAAATAAAATTCGGAAAATGATTTTTATGGGTTTTTTGATTTGTTTTTTTTTGGTCAGAAATAGAAAGAATTTTTAATTTTTATTGTTTCGCTAAATAAATTTAAAGACTAAAGGATTTTTATTATTTTGCTCGTAAATTAAAAATCGATTTCACGAGCTTTCTTCTTGTTAGACATTCTTAATAGTTATGTTTTTTTTATCTCTTCAAAATTTGAAAAGAAACTAAGATGATATTAAATTTGATATTTATTTTATTGAAAATTTTTAAAATGACAGGCATTCATTTTAAAGAACAAAAATTTGTCCATTTGTTCATTGCTCTGCAGTGTATTATAAATATACTTATATACATAAATTATATTAAAAGGTGAAAATGGCAGAGATTTACCTTTGCGCTCAAGTAAAAAATTTGGGAATTATTTGTCTTAAGTGCGATTTGGCATACATTATTTTGATTGGATTTTTAATAATTAATCGATGTTTTCGAGGGTCCAGAAAAATTGAGGAAATAACGGAAGGATTTTCCAATATTTGTTCTTCCCTTTTATCCAAAAATTTGAACAGCAACTGGCTGTTTTCGCTATTGTTCGATTGAGTAAAGAAAGTCTAAAGTCGGTCTAGGCCGACTATGAAATACCCTAAACCCACTTTTCAAAAAAAAAAAAAAATTAATTGTAAATGGGCGTGTCCGTGGGCGGATGAAGTCCATTTTTCCAAACCATCTTTGTCTTGTCATAAAAAACATACGTGCCAAATTTTAGCTCTGTAGGTTAAACACATGCTTATTTATTGCGTTTTCAATTTTTGGGTTGTATGGGAGGTAGGCGTGTCCGTGATCGGATGACGTCCATTTTCCGAAGACATATTTGTGTTGGTATGAAACACATACATATCAAATTTTATTGTTGTAGGCTAATTATGAGCTGAGCTATGCAGTTTTCAAATTTCACGTTGTATGGGAAGTAGGCGTGTCCGTGGGCGGACGATGTCCATTTTTAAAAACCATCTTTTTTTTGTTATAAAAAACATACGTGCCAAATTTTAGCTCTTTACGTTAAACAGAGGCTTATTTAATGCGTTTTCAATTTTTGGGTTGTATGGGAGGTGGGCGTGTCCTTGAGCGGATGACGTCCATTTTTCAAAAACATATTTGTGTTGATATAAAACACATACGTACCAAATTTCATTGTTGTAGAGGCTTATTTATTTATTTTATGCTGAGGCTTATTTATTGCGTTTTCAATGTTTGGGTTTTATGAGAGGTGGGCGTGTCCGTGAGCGGATGACGTCCATTTTTCAAAAACATCTTTGTGTTGGTATAAAACACACACATACCAAATTTTGTTGTTGTAGACTTATTATGAGCTGAGTTATGCAGTTTTAAATTCTTGCGTTGTATGGGAGGTAGGCGTGTCCGTGGGCGGATTCCAAAAATATTCAATAGTACAGATCCTTGGGTACATGTGACCATGTGTACCAAGTTTCATCCTATTATCTCAACTCCTTCTTCTTATCCTGTGTATACGGACAACACACAGACGGACGGACGGACGGACATAGATAGCTCGACTCACGTGGTGGCGCTGATCAAGAATATATATACTTTTCTATACCGGACTCGCTTCGTTCTATGCGTTACAAACGTTTGCACAAAGTTAATATACCCTGACCTTTCAGGTTTAGGGTATAAAAAAACCCCTAAAAGCTGCGTTGTCGACTGTAGTCTCAACGTTGTTGTAGTAACTGGTTTAAGCGTAAGCCCATATTTTCTATATATTTCAATTTTTATGAAAAATTTACACATGCCCAAGTCTTATTCCTTTTAAATAATGAATTTTAATTTTGAGCAAAAATATAAAAATCAACAAATAATTTTTATTTCTGAGCCAAAATATTAAAAATCAACAATAATTTTTATTTCAGAGCAAAATTAATAAAAATTAAAAATAATTTTTATGTCTGAGCAAAAAAAAATATAATTCCAAAATAATTTTTATTCCTCAGCAAAAAAAATAAAATTCAAAAATAATTTTTATTTTTGAGCAAAATAAATAAAATCAAAACTAATTTTTATTTCTGAGCAAAAAAAATAAAAATCAAAAATAATTTTTATTCCTGAACAAAAAAATAAAAATCGTTTTATAATAATTATTTTTAATTTTTATGCTAATAAAAATCATTATTTATGCTAAGAGGCAACACAAATTCCAACATTTCGGTATATTCAAAAGTTTTTCCGACGCTTAGAACATGCTGATTTTTTTCATTAAAATTTGAAAAATAATCATTATTTTCGGTCCCTGGTTTTTTTATAACAGACCAAAGACGTGCTTGAAAAATGGGCATCATCCAACCACAGACACGCCCACCTCTGATATAGCCCAAACAATTTAAAACCTCAATAAATAAGCATATGTTTAACCTACAATTTGGTAACCTACAATTTGGTATGTATCTTTTTTGTACCAAAACTAAGATGTGTTCAAAAATTGGGCGTTATCCGCAAATTTTTCATCAAAATGGAGATGCATATAAGATATGGGCTTTATCAGACCTTGGACAGGCCTATTTTAAATATATTATTGTATTTTAAAAAAGTAGGTTTATGGTATTTCATAGTCGGGCTAGACCGACTTTAGAATTTCCTTACTTGTGAAATTATTTAAACCGCGTATAGAGCAATATGGCGAATTAAAACGTTGAGTTAAACTGAATTAAACGATTTAAAACGTCTGCAGGTTTAGCTTTTGTGCCTCTATTGCTAAGTATGAGGCATTTTGAATGGAATTTAAGTCATGCCCAATATTGTTTCGTCTAAATAAAATCAATTTCAATCAATCAATCTATGTTTCATAACAAGGAAGCTAAACAGAAAACAGCCATTTGTCTTATGAAATATTCATGTTTTCGTGTTGTTAATTTGTGTATTTTTTACACTGATATCATGAATAGTTCATGTGACTCATGTTTTTCATTAGTTACTTTACCAAATTTCATGAAAACTATTCATGGAGATCAAGAAAAATTCATACTTTTTGTATGTTCTTCATTCATTTATGTTCAGTAGGTCAGTGTAGAAAATTCACAGAGATTGTTTGATTTTATAAAACTTCTCAAGACTTCTCAAACTTCTTGTTTTGCTTAGAAATAAATTTAGGTTCCAAATTTTTGGTTATGGATATGCTTTGTTTTTCCAAACTCCAAAAAGCTTTCTTTGGCTAAGGGCCTTGCTTATTGCAATATAAGCCATATGTCAGTAGTCCTTAGATTTCCCAGAAACTTCTTCCTACCACGCATAAAATCAATGCAAATATTAAAACGAAGAAATTTGCGCAACAAATGTTGCCAGCACTTCAACAACAATTGGACACTACCGGCAATATGGTAAGCGTCACTGTCAAAAGTGTAGTAAATTACAACATACCACACTCAAACACTGTGTGAAGAACGTAGTGTACTCATGAAAGTCGCAATAAACGTAGCTAGTAGACAGGTACGACATGTTGGGGTAAAACTTTATGTTTGCAAAATTCTGATTATGTTTACGGACATCAATACGCAAATAAAGTCGACAACGCACTGTGCTCGACGATGGTCGGTCGGCAATCAAGGACAACGACACGAATGTTAGGACGTTGGTTGTGCATAAAAAAAAAAACAAAAATGTTAAAAACGCACGTATGGTATGCAGTAGAAAATTAAGGTATCCGTATGTGAATGAGTAAATGAATGATGTAGAAGTAGTTGAGTGAATGGCAGGACGAAAAGTATGGCAAATAATAAATAATGGATCTGGAGGCAAAAATCAATTTTGTTTGTGGTTGAACGACTGATTGTGCGGCTAACACAACGCCACGTATGTGTATGTACATGTGTCTCACACACACAAACAGACAATTAAAGCGCGTGTATGAGCGTAGGCAGTAAAGAGTAAACATTGTTCAAAAAAGCTTGTGTGAAAGCTTAAAATGCTAGGAAACAGGATTATTGTTGAATGTGCAGCTGAATAAAGCAGAGAATGTAATTGAATGCTGCACCAAAAACAACAACAACATCGTCAATGGCAACAACAAAAACAAC